>CM041294.1:11148413-11673102 GCA_023052935.1 Piezodorus guildinii | reverse complement strand
GAAAAAAAAAAAGATTTTTAATAAAAGAGAAACAGACCTTAGGGAGCCTGAAGATTGGACTCAGATACCACTAAGTAGTGAAGACACAGGTTCTTCTGAAGAAATAAAAACATATTTAATAAAAGAGAAAAAGACCTAAGAGAACCTGAAGATTGATCCTCATACCACTAAGTAGCGCAGACACAGGTTCATCTGAAACAAATAAAGAGATATTTAATTAAAGAGAAACAGACCTTAGGGAACCTTAAGGTTGGACACCGATATTACAAGGATCTTTTGAATAGAAAAAAAAAAAAAAATTAAAGAGAAACAGACCTTAGGGAACGTAAAAATAGGACCCTGATACCACTAAGTAGTGCAGACACAGGTTCTTCTGAAACAAATAAAGAAATATTTAATTAAAGAGAAACAGACGTCAGAGAACCTGAATATTGGACCCTGATACCAGTAAGTGACAAAGACACAGGTTCATCTGAAAAAATAAATAGATATTTAATATTAGAGAAACAGACCTTAGGGAACCAGAAGGTTGGACGCCAATATTACTAAGAGGTACAGACACAGGTTCTTCTGAAAAAATAAAAAGATATTTAATAAAAGAGAAACAGACCTTAGGGAACCTGAAGGTTGGACTCTCATACCACTAAGTAGTGAAGACACAGGTTCTTCTGAAAAAATAAAAAGATATTTAATAAAAGAGAAACAGACCTTAGGGAACCTGAAGGTTGGACTCTCATACCACTAAGTAGTGAAGACACAGGTTCTTCTGAAAAAATAAAAAGATATTTAATAAAAGAGAAACAGACCTTAGGGAACCTGAAGGTTGGACTCTCATACCACTAAGTAGTGAAGACACAGGTTCTTCTGAAAAAATAAAAAGATATTTAATAAAAGAGAAACAGACCTTAGGGAACCTGAAGGTTGGACTCTCATACCACTAAGTAGTGAAGACACAGGTTCTTCTGAAAAAATACAAAATATATTAATTAAAAGAGAAACAGACCTTAGGGAACCTGAAGGTTAGACACCGATAATACAAAGTGGTAGAGACAAAGGATCTTTTGAAAAGAAAAACAAAAAAAATAATTAAAGAGAAACAGACCTTAGGGAACCTGAAGATTGGACTCTAATACCACTAAGTACTGAAGACACAGGTTCTTCTGAAAAAATAAAAAGATATTTAATAAAAAAGAAACAGACCTTAGGGAACTTGAAGATTGGACCCTGATACCACTAAGTAGTGCAGACACTGGTTCTTCTGAAACAAATAAAGAGATATTTAATTAAGGAGAAATAGACCTTAGGGAACAAGAAGGCTGGACGACGATATTACAAATGGGTTCGGACATAGGAACTTTTGAAAATGAAAAAAAATAAAAATAAAATTAAAGAGAAACAGACCTTAGAAACCTAAAGATTACACTCTGATACCATTAAGTGACAAAGACACAGGTTCATCTGAAACAATTAAATAGATATTTAATAATAGAGAAACAGACATTAGGGAACCAAAAGTTCGGACACTGATATTACTAATTGGTAGGGACAAAGGATCTTTTGAAAAGAAAAACAAAAAAAATATTTAAAGAGAAACAGACCTTAGGGAACCTGAAGATTGGACCCTGATACCACTAAGTAGTGCAGACACTGGTTCTTCTGAAACAAATAAAGAGATATTTAATTAAGGAGAAATAGACCTTAGGGAACCTGAAGGTTGGAAGCCGTTATTACAAAGTGGTACGGACACAGGAACTTTTGAAAAGAAAAAAAAAAATAATATTTAAAGAAAAACAGACCTTAGAGAACCTCAAGATGAGACCCTGATACCACAAAGTAGTGCAGACACAGGTTCTTCTGAAACAAATAAAGAGATATTTAATTAAGAGAAACAGACCTTAGGGAACAAGAAGGCTGGACGCGAATTACAAATGGGTTCGGACATAGGAACTTTGAATAGAAAAAAAAAAATTAAAGAGAAACAGATTAGGGAAGTAAAAATAGGACCCTGATACCACTAAGTTGAGACAGAATTCTTCTGAACAAATAAAAAGATATTTAATAAAAGAGAAACAGACTTATTGAGCTGAAGATTGGACTCTGATACCACTAAGTAGTTAAACACAGGTTCTTCTGAAACAAATAAAAATTTTTAAATAAAGAAAACAGAAGTCAGGGAACCTGAATATTGGACCCTGATACCACTTAGTAGTGCAGACAGAAATTCTTCTGAAACAAATAAAAAGATATTTAATAAAAGAGAAACAGACCTTATTGAGCCTGAAGATTGGACTCATTGATACCACTAATAGTTAGACACAGGTTCTTCTGAAAAAAAAAAAGATTTTTAATAAAAGAGAAACAGACCTTAGGGAGCCTGAAGATTGGACTCAGATACCACTAAGTAGTGAAGACACAGGTTCTTCTGAAGAAATAAAAACATATTTAATAAAAGAGAAAAAGACCTAAGAGAACCTGAAGATTTGATCCTCATACACTAAGTAGCGCAGACACAGGTTCATCTGAAACAAATAAAGAGATATTAAATTAAAGAGAAACAGACTTAGGGAACCTTAAGTTGGACACCGATATTACAAAGGACTTTTGAATAGAAAAAAAAAAAAAAATTAAAGAGAAACAGACCTTAGGGAACGATAAAAATAGGACCTGATACCACTAAGTAGTGCAGACACAGGTTCTTCTGAAACAAATAAAGAAATATTTAATAAAGAGAAACAGACGTCAAGAAACTGATAATATGGACCTGATACCAGTAAGTGACAAAGACACAGGTTCATCTGAAACAAATAAATAGATATTTAATATTAGAGAAACAGACCTTAGGGAACCAGAAGGTTGGACGCCAATATTACTAAGAGGTACAGACACAGGTTCTTCTGAAAAAATAAAAAGATATTTAAAAAAGAGAAACAGACCTTAGGGAACCTGAAGGTTGGACTCTCAATACCAATAAGTAGTGAAGACACAGGTTCTTCTGAAAAAATAAAAAGATATTTAATAAAAGAGAAACAGAACCTTAGGGAACATGAAGGTTGGACTCATACACTAAGTAGTGAAGACACAGGTTCTTCTGAAAAAATAAAAAGATATTTAATAAAAGAGAAACAGACCTTAGGGAACCTGAAGGTTGGACTCTCAATACCACTAAGTAGTGAAGACACAGGTTCTTCTGAAAAAAATAAAAAGATATTTAATAAAAGAGAAACAGACCTTAGGGAACCTGAAGGTTGGACTCTCATACCACTAAGTAGTGAAGACACAGGTTCTTCTGAAAAAATACAAAATTATTAAATTAAAAGAGAAACAGACCTTAGGGAACCTGAAGGTTAGACACCGATAATACAAAGTGGTAGAGACAAAGGATCTTTTGAAAAGAAAAACAAAAAAAAATAATTAAAGAGAAACAGACCTTAGGGAACCTGAAGATTGGACTCTAATACCAACTAAGTACTGAAGACACAGGTTCTTCTGAAAAAATAAAAAGATATTTAATAAAAAAAAACAGACCTTAGGGAACTTGAAGATTGGACCCTGATACCACTAAGTAGTGCAGACACTAGGTTCTTCTGAAACAAATAAAGAGATATTTAATTAAGGAGAAATAGACCTTAGGGAACAAGAAGGCTGGACGACGATATTACAAATGGGTTCGGACATAGGAACTTTTGAAAATGAAAAAAAATAAAAATAAAATTAAAGAAAACAGACCTTAGAAACCTAAAGATTACACTCTGATACCATTAAGTGACAAAGACACAGGTTCATCTGAAACAATTAAATAGATATTTAATAATAGAGAAACAGACATTAGGGAACCAAAAGTTCGGACACTGATATTACTAATTGGTAGGGACAAAGGATCTTTTGAAAAGAAAAACAAAAAAAATATTTAAAGAGAAACAGACCTTAGGGAACCTGAAGATTGGACCCTGATACCACTAAGTAGTGCAGACACTGGTTCTTCTGAAACAAATAAAGAGATATTTAATTAAGGAGAAATAGACCTTAGGGAACCTGAAGGTTGGAAGCCGTTATTACAAAGTGGTACGGACACAGGAACTTTTGAAAAGAAAAAAAAAAATAATATTTAAAGAAAAACAGACCTTAGAGAACCTCAAGATGAGACCCTGATACCACAAAGTAGTGCAGACACAGGTTCTTCTGAAACAAATAAAGAGATATTTAATTAAGGAGAAACAGACCTTAGGGAACAAGAAGGCTGGACGCCGATATTACAAATGGGTTCGGACATAGGAACTTTTGAATAGAAAAAAAAAAAAAAATTAAAGAGAAACAGACCTTAGGGAACGTAAAAATAGGACCCTGATACCACTAAGTAGTGCAGACAGAAATTCTTCTGAAACAAATAAAAAAGATATTTAATAAAAGAGAAACAGACCTTATTGAGCCTGAAGATTGGACTCTGATACCACTAAGTAGTTAAGACACAGGTTCTTCTGAAACAAATAAAGAAATATTTAATTAAAGAGAAACAGACGTCAGGGAACCTGAATATTGGACCCTGATACCACTTAGTAGTGCAGACAGAAATTCTTCTGAAACAAATAAAAAGATATTTAATAAAAGAGAAACAGACCTTATTGAGCCTGAAGATTGGACTCTGATACCACTAAGTAGTTAAGACACAGGTTCTTCTGAAAAAAAAAAAAGATTTTTAATAAAAGAGAAACAGACCTTAGGGAGCCTGAAGATTGGACTCAGATACCACTAAGTAGTGAAGACACAGGTTCTTCTGAAGAAATAAAAACATATTTAATAAAAGAGAAAAAGACCTAAGAGAACCTGAAGATTTGATCCTCATACCACTAAGTAGCGCAGACACAGGTTCATCTGAAACAAATAAAGAGATATTTAATTAAAGAGAAACAGACCTTAGGGAACCTTAAGGTTGGACACCGATATTACAAGGATCTTTTGAATAGAAAAAAAAAAAAATATAAAGAGAAACAGACCTTAGGGAACGTAAAAATAGGACCCTGATACCACTAAGTAGTGCAGACACAGGTTCTTCTGAAACAAATAAAGAAATATTTAATTAAAGAGAAACAGACGTCAGAGAACCTGAATATTGGACCCTGATACCAGTAAGTGACAAAGACACAGGTTCATCTGAAACAAATAAATAGATATTTAATATTAGAGAAACAGACCTTAGGGAACCAGAAGGTTGGACGCCAATATTACTAAGAGGTACAGACACAGGTTCTTCTGAAAAAATAAAAAGATATTTAATAAAAGAGAAACAGACCTTAGGGAACCTGAAGGTTGGACTCTCATACCACTAAGTAGTGAAGACACAGGTTCTTCTGAAAAAATAAAAAGATATTTAATAAAAGAGAAACAGACCTTAGGGAACCTGAAGGTTGGACTCTCATACCACTAAGTAGTGAAGACACAGGTTCTTCTGAAAAAATAAAAAGATATTTAATAAAAGAGAAACAGACCTTAGGGAACCTGAAGGTTGGACTCTCATACCACTAAGTAGTGAAGACACAGGTTCTTCTGAAAAAATAAAAAGATATTTAATAAAAGAGAAACAGAGAACCTGAAGGTTAGACACCGATATTACAAAGTGGTAGAGACAAAGGATCTTTTGAAAAGAAAAACAAAAAAAATAATTAAAGAGAAATAGGCCTTAGGGAACCTAAAGATTAGACTCTGATACCACTAAGTAGTGCAGACACAGGTTCTTCTGAAAAAATAAAAAGATATTTAATAAAAGAGAAACAGACCTGAGGGTACCTGAAGGTTGGATTCTTATACCACTCAGTAGTGCAGACATAGGTTCTTCTGAAAAAATACAAAATATATTAATTAAAAGAGAAACAGACCTTAGGGAACCTGAAGGTTAGACACCGATAATACAAAGTGGTAGAGACAAAGGATCTTTTGAAAAGAAAAACAAAAAAAATAATTAAAGAGAAACGGACCTTAGGGAACCTGAAGATTGGACTCTAATACCACTAAGTAGTGAAGACACAGGTTCTTCTGAAAAAATAAAAAGATATTTAATAAAAAAGAAACAGACCTTAGGGAACTTGAAGATTGGACTCTGATACAACTAAGTAGTAGACACAGAAACTTTGAAAAAAAAAAAAAAATATAATTTAAAAGAGAAACAGACTTTAGAGAACCTGAAGATTGATCCTATACCACTAAGTAGCGCAGACAAGGTTCTTTTGAAAAAATAAAAAGATATTTAATTAAAGAGAAACAGACCTTAGGGAACAAGAAGTTTGGACCTGATATAACTAAGTGTGCAGACACAGGTTCTTCTGAAAAAATAAAAAGATATTTAATAAAAAGAAACAGACCTTAGGGAACCTGAAGGTTGGACTCTGATACACTAAGTAGTACGGCACAGAAACTTTTGAAAGAAAAAAAAAATAATATTAAGAGAAACAGACCTTAGAGAACTAAGATTAACCTGATACCACTAAGTGACAAGACACAGGTTCATCTGAAACAAATAAGATAATATTTAATAATAGAGAAACAGACCTTAGGGAACCTGAAGTTTGGACTCTGATACACTAATAGTACGGACATAGGAAATCTTTGAAAAAAAAAGAAAATAATATTAAAAGAGAAACAGACCTTAGAGAACTGAATTGGACCCTATACCACTAAGTAGTGCAGACAGAGGTTCTTTGAAAAAATAAAAAAGAAAATAAAGAGAAACAGACCTAGGAACCTGAAGATTGGCCTCTTATACCACAGTAGTGCAACACAGGTTCTTCTGAAAAAATAAAAAGATATTTAATAAAAGAGAAACAGACTTAGGGAACCTGAAGGTTGACACGATTACAAAGTGGTACGAGACACAGGACTTTTTGAAAAGAAAAAAAAAATAATAATTAAAGAGAAAAGACCTTAGGGAACCTGAAGATTGACCCCTGATACCACTAAGTAGTGCAGACACAGGTTCTTCTGAAAAAATAAAAGATATTTAATAAAAGAGAAACAGACCTTAGGGAACATGAAGGTTGGACCTATACCACTAGTAGTGCAGACATAGGTTTTCATGAAAAAATAAAAGAAAATTAATTAAAGAGAAACAGACCTTAGGGAACCTGAAGGTTGGACCCGATAACAAAGTGGTGAGACAAGGATCTTTTGAAAAAAAAAAAAACAAATAAAATTAAGAGAAACAGACTTTAGAGAACCTGAAGATTGGACTCTGATACCACTAAAGTAGCAGACACAGGTTCTTCTGAAAAAATAAAAAGATATTTAATAAAAGAGAAACGATCTTAGGGAACCTGAAGGAATGCCGATTACAAAAGTAGTACGGACACAGAACTTTTGAAAAGAAAAAAAAAAATAATATTAATAGAGAAACAGACCTTAGAGAACCTGAAGATTGGACCTGATACCACTAAGTAGGCAGACACAGGTTCTCTTGAAACAAAAAAGAATATTAATTAAAAGAGAAACTAGACCTTAGGGAACAAGAAGTTTGGACCCTGATATTACAAATAGTTCGGACAAGGAATTTTGAAATGAAAAAAAAACAATAAATATTAAATGAGAAACAGACCTTAGAGAACCTCAAGATTGGACCCTGATACCATAAGTAGTGCAGACACAGGTTCTTCTGAAATAAATAAAAGATATTGAACAAACCTTAAGAAGTAGAGAGAAACAGTCCTTTAGAAACCGAAGGTGTAATGTCGATAGCAAGAAGTAGCCCAAACACAGGTTCTTCTGAAACAAATAAAAAGATATTTAATAAAAGAGAAACGATCTTAGGGAACCTGAAGTTGGAAGCCGATTACAAAGTGGTAGGACACAGGAACTTTGAAAGAAAAAAAAAAAAATATTTAAAGAAAACAGACCTTACGGAACCTGAAGATTGGACCTGATACCACTAAGTAGTGCAGACACAGGTTCTTCTGAAACAAATAAAGAGATATTTAATTAAGAGAAAATAGACCTTAGGGAACAAGAAGGCTGGACGACGATATTACAAATGGGTTCGGACATAGGAACTTTTGAAAATGAAAAAAAATAAAATAAATTAAAGAGAAACAGACCTTAGAAACCTAAAGATTACCTCTGATACCATTAAGTGACAAAGACACAGGTTCATCTGAAACAATTAAATAGATATTAAAAATAAGAAACAGACCTTAGGAACTAAAGGTCGGACACTGATATTACTAATTGGTAGGACAAGATCTTTGAAAGAAAACAAAAAAATATTTAAAGAAACAGACCTTAGGGAACCTGAGATTGACCTGATACCACTAAGTATGCAACACTGGTTCTTCTGAAACAAATAAAAGATATTTAATTAAGAGAAATAGACCTTAGGGAACCTGAAGGTTGGAAGCCGTTATTACAAAGTGGTACGGACACAGGAACTTTTGAAAAGAAAAAAAAAAAATAATATTTAAAGAAAAACAGACCTTAGAGAACCTCAAGATGAGACCCTGATACCACAAAGTGGTGCAGACACAGGTTCTTCTGAAACAAATAAAGAGATATTTAATTAAGGAGAAACAGACCTTAGGGAACAAGAAGGCTGGACGCCGATATTACAAATGGGTTCGGACATAGGAACTTTTGAATAGAAAAAAAAAAAAAATTAAAGAGAAACAGACCTTAGGGAACGTAAAAATAGGACCCTGATACCACTAAGTAGTGCAGACACAGGTTCTTCTGAAACAAATAAAGAAATATTTAATTAAAGAGAAACAGACGTCAGGGAACCTGAATATTGGACCCTGATACCACTTAGTAGTGCAGACAGAAATTCTTCTGAAACAAATAAAAAGATATTCAATAAAAGAGAAACAGACCTTATTGAGCCTGAAGATTGGACTCTGATACCACTAAGTAGTTAAGACACAGGTTCTTCTGAAAAAAAAAAAAGATTTTTAATAAAAGAGAAACAGACCTTAGGGAGCCTGAAGATTGGACTTAGATACCACTAAGTAGTGAAGACACAGGTTCTTCTGAAGAAATAAAAACATATTTAATAAAAGAGAAAAAGACCTAAGAGAACCTGAAGATTTGATCCTCATACCAATAAGTAGCGCAGACACAGGTTCATCTGAAACAAATAAAGAGATATTTAATTAAAGAGAAACAGACCTTAGGGAACCTGAAGATTGGACCCTGATACCACTAAGTAGTGCAGACACTGGTTCTTCTGAAACAAATAAAGAGATATTTAATTAAGGAGAAATAGACCTTAGGGAACCTGAAGGTTGGAAGCCGTTATTACAAAGTGGTACGGACACAGGAACTTTTGAAAAGAAAAAAAAAAATAATATTTAAAGAAAAACAGACCTTAGAGAACCTCAAGATGAGACCCTGATACCACAAAGTGGTGCAGACACAGGTTCTTCTGAAACAAATAAAGAGATATTTAATTAAGGAGAAACAGACCTTAGGGAACAAGAAGGCTGGACGCCGATATTACAAATGGGTTCGGACATAGGAACTTTTGAATAGAAAAAAAAAAAAAATTAAAGAGAAACAGACCTTAGGGAACGTAAAAATAGGACCCTGATACCACTAAGTAGTGCAGACACAGGTTCTTCTGAAACAAATAAAGAAATATTTAATTAAAGAGAAACAGACGTCAGGGAACCTGAATATTGGACCCTGATACCACTTAGTAGTGCAGACAGAAATTCTTCTGAAACAAATAAAAAGATATTCAATAAAAGAGAAACAGACCTTATTGAGCCTGAAGATTGGACTCTGATACCACTAAGTAGTTAAGACACAGGTTCTTCTGAAAAAAAAAAAAGATTTTTAATAAAAGAGAAACAGACCTTAGGGAGCCTGAAGATTGGACTTAGATACCACTAAGTAGTGAAGACACAGGTTCTTCTGAAGAAATAAAAACATATTTAATAAAAGAGAAAAAGACCTAAGAGAACCTGAAGATTTGATCCTCATACCAATAAGTAGCGCAGACACAGGTTCATCTGAAACAAATAAAGAGATATTTAATTAAAGAGAAACAGACCTTAGGGAACCTTAAGGTTGGACACCGATATTACAAGGATCTTTTGAATAGAAAAAAAAAAAAATTAAAGAGAAACAGACCTTAGGGAACGTAAAAATAGGACCCTGATACCACTAAGTAGTGCAGACACAGGTTCTTCTGAAACAAATAAAGAAATATTTAATTAAAGAGAAACAGACGTCAGAGAACCTGAATATTGGACCCTCATACCACTAAGTAGTGCAGACAGAAATTCTTCTGAAACAAATAAAAAGATATTTAATAAAAGAGAAACAGACCTTAGAAACCTAAGGATTACACCCTGATACCAGTAAGTGACAAAGACACAGGTTCATCTGAAACAAATAAATAGATATTTAATATTAGAGAAACAGACCTTAGGGAACCAGAAGGTTGGACGCCAATATTACTAAGAGGTACAGACACAGGTTCTTCTGAAAAAATAAAAAGATATTTAATAAAAGAGAAACAGACCTTAGGGAACCTGAAGGTTGGACTCTCATACCACTAAGTAGTGAAGACACAGGTTCTTCTGAAAAAATAAAAAGATATTTAATAAAAGAGAAACAGACCTTAGGGAACCTGAATATTGGACCCTGATACCATCAAGCAGTGCAGACACAGGTTCTTCTGAAACAAATAAAGAGATATTTAATTATAGAGAAACAGACCTTAGGGAACCTGAAGGTTGGACACCGATATTACAAAGTGGTGGGACAATGGTTCTTTGGAAAAGAAAAACAAAAGAAATAATTAAAAAGAAACATACCTTAGGGAACCTGAAGATTGGACCCTCATACCACTAAGTAGTGCAGACAGAAATTCTTCTGAAACAAATAAAAAGATATTTAATAAAAGAGAAACAGACCTTAGAAACCTAAGGATTACACCCTGATACCAGTAAGTGACAAAGACACAGGTTCATCTGAAACAAATAAATAGATATTTAATATTAGAGAAACAGACCTTAGGGAACCAGAAGGTTGGACGCCAATATTACTAAGAGGTACAGACACAGGTTCTTCTGAAAAAATAAAAAGATATTTAATAAAGAGAAACAGACCTTAGGGAACCTGAAGGTTGGACTCTCATACCACTAAGTAGTGAAGACACAGGTTCTTCTGAAAAAATAAAAAGATATTTAATAAAAGAGAAACAGACCTTAGGGAACCTGAATATTGGACCCTGATACCATCAAGCAGTGCAGACACAGGTTCTTCTGAAACAAATAAAGAGATATTTAATTATAGAGAAACAGACCTTAGGGAACCTGAAGGTTGGACACCGATATTACAAAGTGGTGGGACAATGGTTCTTTGGAAAAGAAAAACAAAGAAATAATTAAAAAGAAACATACCTTAGGGAACCTGAAGATTGGACTCTGATACCACTAAGTAGTGAAGACACAGATTCTTCTGAAAAAATAAAAAGATATTTAATAAAAGAGAAACATTCCTTAGGGAACCTGAAGGTTGGACGCCAATATTACCATGTTGTACAGAAACCGGATCTTTTGAGAAGAAAAAACAATTAATTAGAGTGAAAAAGACCTTAGGGAATCTGAAGATTGGACCCTGATACCACTAACTAGTGCAGACACAGGTTCTTCTTGTTAAATATCGATTGTATATGTAAAGATAGTTGTGGCACTGAACTTCCACCTAGGTGTACAGCAGCCCAACAACAAACAGTTCAGTCCAGTTGGTAGCGTCCCCTGCGCCATGTTGTTTGTATATATAGCAGTAATAAACAAGCTGTCTAGTACAAGGTTCTTTTATTCCACTGCCTAATACTCTATAACTTTAATAGGTTATGGGCCCAGAGTATTTTTGTGCAGAGCATAGTATTTGTGTATAGTGTCAACGCGTAGTCGCGAAGTGATATTATTTTATTAGTGATTTTTGTTTACCGGTACTATGGCGTCAGTTACTACATCAGAAGTATCATTTAAAGCACAGAGTGGTTGCTTTATATGTGGGGATAAAAGACATTTCAAGGCACAGTGTCCCAAAAATAAGCAGAACCGTGGAAGTAAATCCTTTAATAGAAGCTTTCGTGGGAAAAGAAGAGGAACAATCCAGGGTAATTCAGCAGATGTAGATGAAGAAGTTGTAATGGTGGCCCTAAATTGTGGTAATATTAAACTATCATCTAACAATGTGTTTTTAGTCGATTCAGGTGCGAGTAACCATCTTTTTAAGGCAGAATTGGAACCCCTTTTGTCAAATGTTTCTAATCTTAATCATGATGTTGCCATACATATAGCTAATGGTGATAAGATGTTTACTAGAAAAGAAGGTACCCTAAGAGTAACCTCTCAAGGTAGGATTGTAAACATTAAAGGTTTAATAGTCCCGGGGTTAAAACATAATTTATTATCAGTGAGTGCAGTTACCTCAAAAGGCTTAAAAGTGATTACAGATTCTAAGGAGATGAAAATCTGTGGAAGAAATTTTAAGCTGAGTTGTCCACGAGTGAATGGATTGTACATATTTACGTTTGATGAACCCAGTGATAATCAAGTCAAGTGCAACATTTCAAGTGCTACGAATGGAGATCTATGGCATAAACGGCTAGGACATTTGAATCGGCATGGACTCAAAAGTTTAGGATTACCCTATAGTGACAAGAAGTGTTCGGCATGCATTGAAGGTAAGGCTACTAGACAGCCCTTTTCAAATAATAGGAAACGCACTTCAAAGGTTGGTGAATTAATTCACTCTGATATATGTGGTCCTTTCAATCCTGAATCAGTTGAAGGCCATAGGTATATGCAGGTGATTTTGGATGACTTCACTCATTTTGTGCATGTGAAACTTCTCCATATGAAGAGCGAAGCTGAAACAAACCTGATGGATTATATAGCGGAACTAGAAAGGCAGCAGGGTGTCCCAGTGAAAAGGCTACGTTTAGATAATGGAGGAGAATTTACGTCTAAATTTTTTCAAAAATATTGTTCAGATAAAGGTATAAAATTAGAATATTCATTGCCATATAGCCCTCAAATGAACGGAAAGAGTGAAAGAATGAATAGGACACTATTAGACATGATGCGTACTAAGGTATCAGATTCCGGTATCCCCAAGTTCTTGTGGGGGGAAGCAGCTCGATGTTCTGCTTATGAACTGAATAGGTCACCTACTTCAGCCTTAAGTAAAGGTGAAACTCCCTCATTAATATGGAATGGCAGAAATGATCTGTCTAAACTTCGAATATTTGGTTGCCGAGCATGGCCTACCATTCTTCCTAAAGGTTCCAAATTGGATCCCAGAAGCAAGGAGGGGGTGATGGTTGGTTATTGTGGTGGTGGGTATAGGATTTGGTTGCCAGACGAGCAGAAAGTTATTAGATCTAGAGATGTGATATTCGAGGAGAGCCAAATGCCCTATAAAGAAGTTAAAAATGTACCTATTGTCTATCATAATAGTGGTGGAAGCTATGAAGAGGGAAGGAAAAATGGTGAAGAGAATAACACTAATATTTCAGAGCAGCCAGAAGAAACTTCTAGACCTCAGAATGATTGTAATCCAGAGCAGTCAGAAAACCCTTCAAGACTTCAGAATGAAGAATCCAATCCAGAGCATTCAGAAGAAACTTCTAGACCTCAGAGAAACCGGTCAAAACCTCATTTCCTAAATGATTATGAGTTATATAATGCATACTGTATGGTAAGCCGATCAGATGGAGTTCCATCATCTTATGAGGATGCTAATAAAAAGGAGGAATGGCAGGAAGCCATTATTAAAGAATTAAAAGCTCATGAGAAGATGAACACTTGGTCTGAAGAGGAAGCACCGAATGGAAGTGTCCCAATCACAACTAAATGGGTTTTCACAGTGAAGGAAGATGGAATCAAAAAGGCCAGATTGGTAGCAAGAGGGTTTGAAGAACAAACTCAAGATGATTGTGTATTTAATTACTCACCAGTTTGCCGAATGGATACTGTAAGAACTCTCTTGTCATTTGCATGCCAAAACGATTGGAGTATTAGACAAGTTGATGTGCCAACAGCCTTTCTCAATGGCTCACTGGACTATCCTGTGTTTATAAAACCACCTAAAGGTGTAAGTTGTTCTACAAAAACTCTGAGACTAAATAGGCCACTTTATGGACTTAAGAAAGCACCGGAGTATTGGAATGAAAGATTTAATTCTTTTATGTTAAAATTGGGATTTAAGAGATCCCAATATGATTTATGCCTTTACTACAAGAGTAGGGTGTTCTTTGTTCTTTTTGTGGATGATGGCCTAATTACAGGGGATGAAAAGGCTATTGAAGAATTAGTGAACAATTTAAAAGGAGAGTTCAGCATTAAAGAAATGAAGGCTTCTCAATTTTTAGGGATGAAGATTGAAAGGCAAGAAAAGAAAATAAGGGTTACACAAACCCGCTTTATTGATAAACTCCTTGAAGATTATAATATGGTAGAGTGCAGGAAGGTATCAACCCCCATGGAGGTTGGATTTAAGCTTAACGCTGATAGTCCACCTTTAGATGAAAATATACCATACAGGAGCTTGGTATGTGGACTTATGTATCTAAGCACAACAACTCGACCGGATTTATCATTCCCAATTAGCTATTTATCTAGATGTTTAGATAAAGCTACTCAGCAGTCTTGGAAAGCTGCAAAACGAATACTCAGATATCTCAAAGAAACTCGAGATATGGGTCTTACTTTCAAACCAAGTGAGAACCTAGGACTTATTGGTTATTCAGATGCTGACTGGGCAGGTGACATAGAAACACGAAGGAGTGTAAGTGGCTTTGCAGCATTCTGCGGAAGCAATCCCATAGCTTGGCATTCAAGAAAGCAAGCATGTGTGGCTCTGTCAACGATGGAAGCGGAGTACATTGCAGCAGGAATGGCATCACAGGAAATTGTGAGTTTAAGTGGAATAATTAGTGAGTTCAGTGGTGAAACAGTAAGTGGAAAACTGTTGGTGGATAACACTAGTGCTATAGCTTTTATAAAGAATTGTGAAAACTCTAAACGAGCAAAACACATTGATATAAAATTCCATTTTGTTAAAGATCTTATTTCCAAAGAAATAATATCTGTGGAACACATCAATTCTGACCGCAATGTGGCAGATTTGTTCACAAAACCACTTGCCTTTGATAAGTTTCAAATGTTTCGGAAGGCTTTAATTAATTAATATATTAATGTCATTTATATATATTGTGCTAAAATTGTTGTATAGAATTTTGTAATAGTATAATATTTTTACTTGTTTTGTTGTGTAGAATTTTGTAATAGAATAATATTTTTACTTGTTTTGTGGTGTAGAATTTTGTAGTAGAATAATATTTTTACTTGTTTTGTATGTGAGATACAATTGAATATTTACTTCTGTATGTATATATTTGAAAACATTCAATTGAGGGGGTGTGTTAAATATCGATTGTATATGTAAAGATAGTTGTGGCACTGAACTTCCACCTAGGTGTACAGCAGCCCAACAACAAACAGTTCAGTCCAGTTGGTAGCGTCCCCTGGGCCATGTTGTTTGTATATATAGCAGTAATAAACAAGCTGTCTAGTACAAGGTTCTTTTATTCCACTGCCTAATACTCTATAACTTTAATACTTCTGAAAACAAATAAGAGATATTTAATTATAGAGAAACAGACCTTAGGGAACTGAAGGTTGGACACCGATATTACAAAGTGGTGGGACAAAGGTTCTTTGAAAGAAAACAAAAGAATATTAAAAAGAAACAGACCTTAGGAACCTGAAGATTGGACTCTGATACCACTAAGTTAGTGAGACACAGGTTCTTCTGAACAAATAAGAGATATTTAATAAAAGAGAAACATACCTTAGGGAACCTGAAGGTTTTACACCGATATTACAAAGTGTGGACAAAGGTTCTTTGGGAAAAAAAAAACAAAAGAAATAATTAAAAAGAAACAGACCTTAGGGAACCTGAAGATTGGACTCCGATACACTAAGTAGTGAAGACACAGATTCTTCTGAAAAAATAAAAAGATATTTAATAAAAGAGAAACAACCTTAGGGAACCTGAAGGTTGATGCCTATACCATGTGTACAGAACACAGGTCTTCTTGAAAAATAAAAATATTTAATTAAGGAAAAGACCTTAGGGAATCTGAAGGATTGGACCCTGATACTACTAAGTAGTGAGACAAGGTTTTTGAAAAAAAAAAAAAAGATATTAATTAAAGAGAAACAGACCTTAGGGAACTGAAGGTTGGACACATATTACAAAGTGTACGGACAAGATTCTTTGAAAAATAAAAAAATCATTAAAAGAGAAACAGACTTAGGGAACCTGAAGATTTGATCCTGATACCACTAAGTAGCGCAGGACACAGGTTCATCTGAAACAAATAAAAGATATTTAATAAAAGAGAAACAGACCTTAGGGAACCTGAAGGTTGGACTCTCATACCACTAAGTAGTAAGACACAGGTTCTTCTGAAAAAATAAAAAGATATTTAATAAAAGAGAAACAGACCTTAGGGAACCTGAAGGTTGGACTCTCATACCACTAAGTAGTGAAGACACAGGTTCTTCTGAAAAAATAAAAAGATATTTAATAAAAGAGAAACAGACCTAGGGAACCTGAAGGTTGGATTCTTATACCACTCAGTAGTGCAGACATACGGTTCTTATGAAAAAATAAAAGATATTAATTAAAAGAGAAACAGACCTTAGGGAACCTGAAGGTTGGACACGATATACAAGTGTAGGAAAAGGATTCTTTTGAAAGAAAACAAAAAAAATAATTAAAGAGAAACAGACCTTAGGGAACCTGAAGATTAGGACTCAATACCATAATAGTGAAGAACAGGTTCTTCTGAAAAAAATACAAAAGATATTAATTAAAAGAGAAACAGACCTAGGGAACCTGAGATTGGACCCTAATACCACTAAGTAGTGCAGACACAGGTTCTTCTGAAAAAATAAAAAGATATTAATAAAAGAGAAACAGACCTGAGGGAACCTGAAGTTGGCCTCTTATACCACTAGTAGTGCAGACACAGGTTCTTCTGAAAAAATAAAAGATATTTAATTAAAAGAGAAACAGACCTTAGGGAACCTGAAGGTTGGACCCGATATTACAAAGTGGTGCAGACAAGGTCTTTGAAAAAAAACAAAAGATATTAATAAAAGAGAAACAGCCTTAGGGAACCTAAGATTAGACTCTGATACCATTTAAGTAGTGCAGACACAGGTTCTTCTGAAAAAATAAAAAGATATTAATAAAGAGAAACAGACCTTAGGGAACCTGAAGGTTGGATCTTATACCACTCAGTAGTGCAGACAAGGTTCTTCTGAAAAAATAAAAAGATATTTAATTATAAGAGAAACAGACCTTAGGGAACCTGAAGGTTAGATCTATACCACAATCAAGTAGTGGAAGACAAGGTCTTCTGAAAAAATACAAAAGATATAATTAAAGAGAAACAGACCTTAGGGAACCTGAAGTTGGACTCATACCATCAAGTAGTGAAGACAAGGTTCTTCTGAAAAAAAATAAAAAATATATTAATAAAAGAGAAACAGACCTTAGGGAACTGAAGATTGGACTCTATACAACTAAGTAGTAGGACAAGGAAATCTTTTGAAAAGAAAAAAAAAATAATATTAATAGAGAAACAGACCTTAGGGAACCTGAAGATTGGACTCTGATACCACTAAGTAGTGAGACACAGGTATCTTTGAAAAAATAAAAAATATTTAATTAAAGAGAAAAAGACCTTAGAGAACCTGAAGATTTGATCCTGATACCACTAAGTACCCAGACACAGGTTCATCTGAAACAAATAAAGAGATATTTAATTAAAGAGAAACAGACCTTAGGGAACCTGAAGTTGGACACTGATATATATAGTACGGACAGAACTTTTGAAAGAAAAAAAAAATAAATAAAGAGAAACAGACCTTAGGAACCTAAGAATGGACCCTGATACCACTAAGTAGTGCAGACACAGGTTCTTCTGAAATAAAAAAATATATTAAAGAGAAACAGACCAGAGAACCTATATTGGACCCTGATACCACTAAGTAGTGCAGAAAAAGTTCTTCTGAAAAAATAAAAGATATAATAAAAGAGAAACAGCCTTAGAAACCTAAGGATGTCGATACCAGAAGTAGCCCAAACATAGGTTCTTCTGAAAAAATAAAAGATATTTAATAAAAGAGAAACCGATCTTAGGGAACCTGAAGGTTGGAGCGGTTATTACAAAGTGTACGGACACAGGAACTTTTGAAAGAAAAAAATAAAATAATATTTAAAGAAAAACAGACCTTACGGAACCTGAAGATTGGACCTGATACCATTAAGTAGTGCAGACACAGGTCCACCTAAAAAAATAAAAAAATATTTAATAAAAGAGAAAATGATCTTATGGAACCTGAGGTCTAGACGCCGATTATTCCCAAATAATACAGAACAGGATATTTTGAAATGAAAAAAAAATTGGACAATGATACCACTAAGTAGTGCAGACACAGTTCTTCTGAAAAAATAAAGTAATATTTAATTAAAGAGAAACAGACGTTAGGGAACCTGAATATGGATCCTGATACCACTCAGTAGTGCAGACAAAGTTCTTCTGAAAAAATAAAAAGATATTTAATAAAAGAGAAACAGACCTTATGGAACCTGAAGTTGGACCCTGATACTACTAAGTGTACGGACACAGGAAATTTTGAAATGAAAAAAAAAAATAATATTAAATGAGAAACAGACCTTAGAGAACCTCAAGATTGGACCCTATACCACTAAGTAGTGCAGACACAGGTTCTTCTGAAATAAATAAAAGATATTGAACAAACTTAGAAAGTAGAGAGAAAACAGTCCTTAGAAGGAAGGTGTAATGTCCGATAGCAGAAGTAGCCAACACAGGTTCTTCTGAAACAAATAAAAAGATATTTAATAAAAGAGAAACCGATCTGAGGGAACCTGAAGGTTGGAAGCCGTTATTACAATGGTAAGGACAAGGTTTTTGAAAAGAAAAAAAAATATATTTAAAGAGAAAACAGACCTTACGGAACCTGAAGATTGGACCCTGATACACAAAGTAGTGCAGACACAGGTTCTTCTGAAAACAAATAAAGAGATATTAATTAAGGAGAAATAGGCCTTAGGGAACAAGAAGCTGGACTACGATATTACAAATGGGTTCGACATAGGAACTTTGAAAATGAAAAAAAATAAAATAAAATAAAGAGAAACAGACCTTAGAAACCTAAGATTAACTCTGATACCATTAAGTGACAAGACAAGGTTCATCTGAAACAATTAAATAGATATTTAATAATAGAGAAACAGACCTTAGGGAACCTAAAGGTTGGACACTCGATATTACTAATTGGTAGGGACAAAGGATCTTTTGAAAAGAAAAACAAAAAAAATATTTAAAGAGAAACAGACCTTAGGGAACCTGAAGATTGGACCCTGAATACCACTAAGTAGTGCAGACACAGGTTCTTCTGAAACAAATAAAGAGATATTTAATTAAGGAGAAAAGACCTTAGGGAACAAGAAGGTGGACGCCGATATTACAATGGTTCGGACAAGGAAACTTTTGAAATGAAAAAAAAAAAAATAAAATTAAAAAGAAACAGACCTTAGGGAACCTGAAGGCTGGACGCGATATTACAAAGTGAATGGACACAAGATCTTATGATAAGAAAAAAAAAATTTAATAAAGAGAAACAAACCTTAGGGAACTGAAGGTTAGACCTAATAACACTATGTAGTGCAGACACAGGTCACCTAAAAAAATAAAAAAATATTTAATAAAAGAGAAAATGATCTTATGGAGCCTGAGTTAGACGCCGATATTACCAAATATAAAGACACAGGATATTTTGAAAAGAAAAAAAAAATAATTAAAGAGAAACAGACCTTAGGAACCTAAAAATTGGACCCTGATACCACTAAGTAGTGCAGAACATGTTCTTCTGAAACAAATAAAAGAATATTTAATAAAGAGAAACAGACCTTATAGAACCTGAAGATTGGACCTGATACTACTAAGAAGTACGGACACAGAAAATTTTGAAATGAAAAAAAACAATAATATTAAATGAGAAACGACTTAGAGAACCTCAAAATTGGACCCTGTACCACTAAGTAGTGCAGACACAGGTCTTCTGAAATAAATAAAAGATATTGAAAAACTTAAGAAAGCTAGAGAGAAACAGTCCTTTAGAAACCGGAAGGTGTAATGTCGATACCAAGAAGTAGCAAACACAGGTTCTTCTGAAACAAATAAAAAGATATTTAATAAAAGAGAAACGATCTTAGGGAACCTGAGGTTGGAAGCCGTTATTACAAAGTGGTACGGACACAGGAACTTTTGAAAAGAAAAAAAAAAATAATATTTAATGAAAAAACAGACTTACGGAACCTGAAGATTGGACCCTGATACCACTAAGTAGTGCAGACACAGGTTCTTCTGAAACAAATAAAGAGATATTTAATTAAAAAAAATAGACCTTCAGGGAACAAGAAGGCTGGACCCGATATACAAATGGTTCGGACATAGGAACTTTTGAAATGAAAAAAAACAATAATATTAAATGAGAAACAGACCTTAGAGAACCTCAAGATTGGACCCTGATACCACTAAGTAGTGCAGACACAGGTTCTTCTGAAATAAATAAAAGATATTGAACAAACCTTAAGAAAGCTAGAGAGAAACAGTCCTTTAGAAACCGGAAGGTGTAATGTCGATAGCAAGAAGTAGCCCAAACACAGGTTCTTCTGAAACAAATAAAAAGATATTTAATAAAAGAGAAACCGATCTTAGGGAACCTGAAGGTTGGAAGCCGTTATTACAAAGTGGTACGGACACAGGAACTTTTGAAAAGAAAAAAAAAAATAATATTTAAAGAAAAACAGACCTTACGGAACCTGAAGATTGGACCCTGATACCACAAAGTAGTGCAGACACAGGTTCTTCTGAAACAAATAAAGAGATATTTAATTGAGGAAAATAGACCTTAGGGAACAAGAAGGCTGGACGACGATATTACAAATGGGTTCGGACATAGGAACTTTTGAAAATGAAAAAAATAAAATAAAATTAAAGAGAAACAGACCTTAGAAACCTAAAGATTACACTCTGATACCATTAAGTGACAAAGACACAGGTTCATCTGAAACAATTAAATAGATATTTAATAATAGAGAAACAGACCTTAGGGAACCTAAAGGTCGGACACTGATATTACTAATTGGTAGGGACAAAGGATCTTTTGAAAGAAAAAACAAAAAAAATATTTAAAGAGAAACAGACCTTAGGGAACCTGAAGATTGGACCCTGATACCACTAAGTAGTGCAGACACTGGTTCTTCTGAAACAAATAAAAGAGATATTTAATTAAGGAGAAATAGACCTTAGGGAACCTGAAGGTTGGAAGCCGTTATTACAAAGTGGTACGGACACAGGAACTTTTGAAAAGAAAAAAAAAAATAATATTTAAATAAAAACAGACCTTAGAGAACCTCAAGATGAGACCCTGATACCACTAAGTAGTGCAGACACAGGTTCTTCTGAAACAAATAAAGAGATATTTAATTAAAGAGAAACAGACCTTAGGGAACAGAAGTTGGACCGATAAACTAAGGTCGGCACAGAAACTTTTGAAAAAAAAAAAAAAATAATATTAAAGAGAAACAGACCTTAGAGAACCTGAAGATGGACCCTGATACCACTAAGTAGTGCAGACACAGGTTCTTCTGAAAAAATAAAAGATATTTAATTAAAGAGAAACAGACTAGGGAACCTAAAGTTGGACCTGATACCACTAAGTAGTGCAGACAAGGTTCTTCTGAAAAAATAAAAAGATATTTAATAAAAGAGAAACAGACCTTAGGAACCTAAGGTTAACCTATACAAAGTGAAAACAAGGTCTTGAAAAATAAAAAATTAATATAGAGAAAAGCCTTAGGGAACCTAAGGTTGGACTCTATACCACTAAGTAGTGAGACACAGGTTCTTCTGAAAAAAAAAAAGATATTTAATAAAAGAGAAACAGAGAACTGAAGGTTGACCCTATACAAAGTGTGAGACAAGGTCTTTGAAAAAAAAAAAAAAAAATAATTAAGAGAAAAGGCCTTAGGGAACTAAGATTGACTCTATACCACTAGTAGTGCAGACACAGGTTCTTCTGAAAAAAAAAAAGATATTTAATAAAAGAGAAACAGACTAGGAACCTGAAGGTTGGACTTATACCACAGTAGTAGACAAGGTTCTTCTGAAAAAAACAAAAAATTAATTAAAAGAGAAACAGACCTTAGGGAACCTGAAGGTTAGACCTAATACAAAGTGTGAGACAAGGTCTTTGAAAAAAAAAAAATAATAAAGAGAAACAGACCTTAGGGAACCTGAAGATTGATCTATAACCACTAAGTAGTGCAACAGTTCTTCTGAAAAAAATAAAAAAATATTAATAAAAGAAAACAGACCTAGGAACCTGAAGGTTGGACTTAACACAGTAGCAGACAAGGTCATTGAAAAAAAAAAAATTAATTAAAGAGAAACAGACCTTAGGGAACCTAAGTTGGACCCTATACAAAGTATGGACAAAGGTCTTTGAAAAAAAAAAAAATAAATTAAAGAGAAACAGACCTAGGGAACTAAAATTGGACCTGATACCACTAAGTAGTGCAGACACAGGTTCTTCTGAAACAAATAAAAAATATTTAATAAAGAGAAACAGACTAGGGAACCTGAATATTGGACCTGATACCACTTAGTAGTGCAGACAGTTCTTCTGAAACAAATAAAGATATTTAATAAAGAGAAACAGACTTAGAACCTAAGATTACACCTGATACATAAGTGACAAGACACAGGTTCTTGAAAAAATAAAAGATATTTAATATAAGAGAAATAGACCTTAGGGAACCTAAGTTGGACTCTATACCACTAAGTAGTGAAGACACAGGTTCTTCTGAAAAAAAAAAGATATTTAATAAAAGAAACAGACCTTAGGGAACCTGAAGGTTGGACTCTATACCAAAGTAGTGAAGACACAGGTTCTTCTGAAAAAAAAAAGATATTTAATAAAGAGAAACAGACCTTAGGGAACCTGAATTGGACCTGATACATAAGAGTGCAGACACAGGTTCTCTGAAACAAAAAAATATTTAATTATAAGAAACAGACCTTAGGGAACCTGAAGTTGGACCGATACAAAGTGTGGGACAAAGGTTCTTGGGAAAAAAAACAAAGAAATAATTAAAAAGAAACAACCTTAGGGAACTGAAGATTGGACTCTGATACACTAGTAGTGAGACACAGGTTCTTTGAAAAAAAAAAGATATTAATAAAAGAGAAACATACTTAGGGAACCTGAAGGTTTTACCCGATACAAAGTGGTGGGACAAAGGTTCTTTGAAAAAAAAAAGAAATAATTAAAAGAAACATACTTAGGGAACTGAAGATTGGACTCTGATACCATAAGTAGTGAAGACACAGATTTCTGAAAAAAAAAAAGATATTTAATAAAGAGAAACAACCTTAGGAACCTGAAGTTGGACCCAATATTACCAGTGGTACAGAAAGGTCTTTTGAAAGAAAAAAATATTGATAAAAGACCTTAGGAATCTGAAGATTGGACCCTGAACATAATAGTGCAGACCAGGTTCTTCTGAAAAAAAAAAGAATATTTAATAAAGAGAAAAGACTAGGGAACCTGAAGGTTGGACCGATATTACAAAGTGGTACGGACAAAGAAACTTTGAAAAGAAAAAAAAAAACATTAAAAGAAAACAGACCTTAGGAACCTGAAGATTTCATCCTGATACCACTAAGTAGCGCAGACACAGGTTCATCTGAAACAAATAAGAGATATTAATTAAGAGAAAAGACCTTAGGGAAATGAAGGATGGACATTATATTACAAAGTGGTTGGACAAAGGATCTTTTGAAAAGAAAAAAAATTGGACAATGATACCACTAAGTAGTGCAGACACATGTTCTTCTGAAAAAATAAAGAAATATTTAATTAAGAGAAACAGACGTTAGGAACTGAATATTGGACTGATACCAAAGTAGTGCAGAACAAATTCTTCTGAAAAAATAAAAAGATATTTAATAAAAGAGAAACGACCTAGGAACCTGAAGATTGGACCTGATATACTAAGTAGTACGGACACAGGAATTTTGAAATGAAAAAAAACAAAATATTTAATGAGAAACAGACCTTAGAGAACCTCAAGATTGGACCCTGATACCACTAAGTAGTGCAGACACGGTTCTTCTGAAATAAATAAAAGATATTTAATAAGAGAATCAGATCTTAGGGAACCTGAAGGTTGGAAGCGTTATTACAAGGGCACGGACACAGGAACTTTTGAAAAGAAAAAAAAAAATAATATTTAAAGAAAAACAGACCTTAGGAACCTGAATATTGGACCTGATACCATTAAGAGTGCAGACACAGGTTCTTCTGAAATAAATAAAAGATATTGAACAAACCTTAAGAAAGCTAGAGAGAAAACAGTCTTTAGAAACCGGAAGGTGTAATGTCGATACCAAGAAGTAGCCCAAACACGGTTCTTCTGAAACAAATAAAAAGATATTTAATAAAAGAGAAACGATCTTAGGGAACCTGAAGGTTGGAACCGTTATTACAAAGTGGTACGGACACAGGAACTTTTGAAAAGAAAAAAAAAAAATATTAAAGAAAAACAGACCTTACGGAACCTGAATATTGACCCTGATACCATTAAGCAGTGCAGACACAGGTTTTCTGAAACAAATAAAGAGATATTTAATTAAAGAGAAACAGACTTTAGGGAACCGAAGGTTGGACACGATATTACAAAGTATAGGGTCAATGGATCTTTTGAATTAAAAAAGAAAAATTAAAGAGAAACAGACCTTAGGGAACGTAAAAATAGGACCCTGATACCACTAAGTAGTGCAGACACAGGTTCTTCTGAAAAAATAAAACGATATTTAATGAAATAGAAACAGACCTTAGGGAACCTGAACTTTGGACTCTGATACCACTAAGTAGTGCAGACACAGGTTCTTCTGAAAAAATACAAAAGATATTTAATAAAAGAGAAACAGACCTTAGGAAAACAGAAGGATGGACACGGATATTACAAAGTGGTAGGGACAAAGGATCTTTTGAAAAGAAAAAAACAAAATAATTAAAGAGAACAGACCTTAGGGAACTGATGATGGACCTGATAACCATGTAGTAGTGAAGACATTGTATCTTTGAAAAAATAAAGATATTTAATTAAAGAGAAATAGACGTTAGGGAATCTGAAGTTGGACCTGATACCAAAATATGCAGAAACAGGTTTTCTGAAAAAATATAAAAGATATTTAATAAAAGATAAACAGACCTATGAGCCTGAAGATTGGACTCTGATACACTAAGTAGTGAAGACACAGGTTTTCTGAAAAATAAAAAGATTTAGATAAAGAGAAACAGGACCTTAGGGAGCCTGAAGATTGGATCAGTACCACTAAGTAGTGAAGACAAGGTTCTTTGAAGAAATAAAAGAACTTTTAGAAACGAGAAAGCAGATCTAAGGACCTGAATTGATCTCATACCACTCAAGTAGCACAAGACACAGGTATCTGAAACAAAAAAAGAGATATTTATAAAGAGAAACAGACCTTAGGGACCTTAAGGTTGGACACCAATATACAAAGTATTGGGACAAAGGATCTTTTGAATAGAAAAATATAAGAGAAACAGACCTTAGGGAACGTAAAATAGCACCTGATACCACTAAGTAGTGCGACAAGGTTCTTCTGAAACAATAAGAAATATTTAATTAAAGAGAAACAGACGTCAGGGAAGCTGAATATTGGACCCTGATACCACTAAGTGACAAATACACAGGTTCATCTGAAAAAATAAAATAGATATTAATAAATGAGAAACAGACCTCAGGAACCTGAAGGTTGGAGCAAATTACTAAGAGGAAGACACAGGTTCTTCTGAAAAAATAAAAATATTTAATAAAGAGAAACAGACCTGAGGGAACCTGAAGGTTGGACTCTTATACCACTAAGTAGTGCAGACACAGGTTCTTCTGAAAAAAATAAAATATTTAATAAAAGAGAAAACAGACCTGAGGAACCTGAAGGTTGGACTCTTATACCACTCAGAGTGCAGACATAGGTTCTTCTGAAAAATACAAAAGATATTAATTAAAAGAGAAACCGACCTTAGGGAACCTGAAGATTAGACACCGATATTACAAAGTGGTAGAGCAGAGGATCTTTTGAAAAGAAAAAAAAAAAAAAATAATTAAAGAGAAAAGACCTTAGGGAACCTAAAGATTAGACTCTGATACCACTAAGTAGTGAAGACACAGGTTCTTCTGAAAAAATAAAAAAGATATTTAATAAAAAAAACAGACCTTAGGGAACATGAAGATTGGACTTGATACAACTAAGTAGTACGGACACAGAAACTTTTGAAAGAAAAAAAATAAATAATATTAATAGAGAAACAGACTTTAGAGAACTGAAGATTTGATCCTGATACCACTAAGTAGTGCAGACACAGGTCGACCAAAAAATAAAAAAATATTTAAAAAAGAGAAAATGATTTATGGAACCTGAGGTCTAGACGCCAATATTACCAAATAGTACAGACACAGGATATTTTGAAAAGAAAAAAAATAATAAGAGAAACAGACTTAGGAACCTAAAAATTGACCTGAACACTAAGTAGTGCAGACACATGTCTACTGAAACAAATAAAGAAATATTTAATTAAAGAGAAACAGACGTTAGGGAACTGATATTGGACCCTAAATACCATAAGTATGCAGAACAATCTTCGAAAAAATAGAAAGATATTTAATAAAAGAGAAACAGACCTCATGGAACCTGAAGATTGGACCCTGATACATAATAGTGCAGACACAGGTTCTTTGAAACAATAAAGAAATATTTAATTAAGGAGAAAAGACGTTAGGGAACCTGAATATTGGACCTGATACACTAAGTAGTGCAGACACAAATTCTTCTGAAAAATAAAAAGATATTTAATAAAAGAGAAACAGACTCATGGAACCTGAAGATGGACCTGATACTAAGTAGTACGGACACAGAAATTTTTGAAATGAAAAAAAACAATAATATAAATGAGAAAAGACCTAGATAACCTCAAGATTGGACCTGATACCACTAAGTAGTGCAGACACAGGTTCTTCTGAAATAAATAAAAGATATTTAATAAAAGAGAAACAGATCTTAGGGAACCTGAAGGTTGGAAGCGTTATTACAAAGTGGTACGGACACAGGAACTTTTGAAATAAAATAAAAAAATAATATTTAATGAAAACAGACCTTACGGAACCTGAAGATTGGACCCTGATACCACTAAGTAGTGCAGACACAGGTTCTTCTGAACAAATAAAGAGATATTTAATTAAGGAGAAATAGACCTTAGGGAACAAGAAGGTGGACGCCGATATTACAAATGGGTTCGGACATAGGAACTTTTGGAAATGAAAAAAAAATAAAATAAAATTAAAGAGAAACAGACCTTAGAAACCCAAGGATTACACTCTGATACCACTAAGTGACAAAGACACAGGTTCATCTGAAACAATTAAATAGATATTTAATAATAGAGAAACAGACCTTAGGGAACCTAAAGGTCGGACACTGATATTACTAATTGGTAGGGACAAAGGATCTTTTGAAAAGAAAAACAAAAAAAATATTTAAAGGGAAACAGACCTTAGGGAACCTGAAGATTGGACTCTGATACCACTAGGTAGTGAAGACACAGGTTCTTCTGAAACAAATAAAAAGGTATTTAATAAGAGAGAAACAAACCTTAGGGAACTTGAAGGTAGGACGACGATATTACAAAGTGGTACAGACACCAGATATTTTAAAAAAAAATAAAAAAAAGTTAATTAAAGAAAAACAGACCTTAAGGAACCTCAAGATTGGACCATGATACCACTAAGTATTGCAGACACAGGTTCTTCTAAAAGATATTGAACAAAAGATTGGACCCTGATACTACTAAGTAGTACGGACACAGAAACTTTTGAAATGAAAAAAAACAATAATATTAAATGAGAAACAGACCTTAGAGAACCTCAAGATTGGACCATGATACCACTAAGTATTGCAGACACAGGTTCTTCTGAAATAAATAAAAAGATATTGAACATACCTTAAGAAAGCTAGAGAGAAACAGTCCTTAAGAAACCAGAAGGTGTGATGTCGATACCAAGAAGTAGCCCAAACACAGGTTCTTCTGCAAAAAATAAAAAGATATAAAGAGATATTTAATTAAAGAGAAACATACCTTAGGGAACTTGAAGGTTGGACGACGATATTACAAAGTGGTACAGACACCGGATCTTTTAAAAAAAAAAAAAATTAATTAAAGAAAAACAGACCTTAGGGAACCTGAAGATTGGACAGTGATACGACTGAGTAGTGCAGACACGGGTTCTTCTGAAACAAATGAAAAGATATTTAATTAAAGAGAAACAGATCCAAGGGAACCTCAAGATTGGACCCTGATACCACTAAGTAATGCAGACACAGGTTCTTCTGAAATAAATAAAAAGATATTTAATAAAAATTTACAGAATTTAGGGAACCTGAAGGTTGGACTCTTATACCACTAAGTAGTGCAGACACAGGTTCTTCTGAAAAAATAAAATATTTAATAAAAGAGAAACAGACCTGAGGGAACCTGAAGGTTGGACTCTTATACCACTCAGATGTGCAGACATAGGTTCTTCTGAAAAAATACAAAAGATATTAATTAAAAGAGAAACCGACCTTAGGGAACCTGAAGATTAGACACCGATATTACAAAGTGGTACGGACACCGGATCTTTTGAGAAGAAAAAAAAAAAAATTAATTACAGAGAAACAAACCTTAGGGAACCTAATGATTGGACCCTGATACCACTAAGTAGTACACACACAGGTTCTTCTGAAACAAATAAAAAAATATTGAACAAACCTTAAGAAAGCTAGAGAGAAACAGTCCTTAAGGAACCGGAAGGTGTAATGTCGATACCAAGAAGTAGCCCAAACACGGTTCTTTTGAAACAAATAAAAAGATATTTAATAAAAGAGAAACAGATCTTAGGGAAAGTAAGGATTACACCCTGATACCACTAAGTAGCAAAGAAGGAACCTAAAGGCGAGACACCGATATTACGAACTGGAACGGACACATGATCTTTTGATAAGAAAAATATAAGAAAATTAATTTAATTTAAAGATATTTAATAAAAAAATTACAGACTTTAGGGAACCTGAAGGTTGGACGCCGATAATACAAAGTAGTACGGACACCGGATCTTTTGAAAAGAAAAAAAAAATCAATTAAAGAGAAACATACCTTAGGGAACCTGAAGGTTGAACCCTGATACCACTAAGTAGTGCAGACACAGGTTCTTCTGAAATAAATAAAAAGATATTTAATAAATGAGTTACATACCTTAGGGATCCTGAAGGTTGGACGCCTATATTACAAAGTGGTACGGACAACGGATCTTTTGAAAAAAAAAAAAAAATTAATTAAAGAGAAACCGACCTTAGGGAACCTGAAGGTTGAACCCTGATACCACTAAGTAGTACAGACACAGGTTCTTCTGAAATAAATAAAAAGATATTTAATAAATGAGAAAAAGACCATAGGGAACCTGAAGGCTGGGCCCTGATACTACTAAGTAGTGTAAACACAAGTTATTCTGAAACAAATAAAAAAATATTTAATAAAAGAGAAACAGACCTTAGGGAACCTGAAGGCTGGACCCTGATACTACTAAGTAGTGTAAACACAAGTTATTCTGAAACAAATAAAAAGATATTCAATAAAAGAGAAACAGACATTTTTCCTTCCAAATGAAAGTAATATATTCAATAAAAGTCAGAATCGAGTTCTCATAGGTATTTTATTTTATTTTATTTTTTTATACTTAATTATATACATATGTAAATAATATAAAAATACATCAATTAATAATGTGTATGTGATTATTTTAATATACTTCCTGTATTTGGGCTATGCCCTGTTGCTGGAAGCTGTAAAATAAATTAGTAGATCTGACAACACTGTATGCTTTGGAAACCAATTATCTAAGTGAAAATTTCCTACACATATTTGATCAAGTTTTTAGTTCACCATTTAAAACCACTTCAATAATATGTGTATATATATATATATATATATATATATATTATATATATATATAATATAATATTTTTTTTTTTTTTTATTCGGCAGCGTTTTGAATATATACTTAAAATTGAAACCATTGAAAAATAAATTTAAAAAAGGTGACAAATAATAAGTACCTCCAATACAATAAGTTTAAATGATAATTGAAACATAGTAATGATAAAAAATAAAATATATCCTTTGCTAATGCATAACTTGTAGGCTAATTTATATAGTATGATATAATATCTGTGGCCGTCGTAAATAAGTGGTTAAATCAAAATCTTTCATTTTACAGGTGAGCGACTTAAACTTCACGTAATACCCAAAATAGAGTAATTAACATACAGCTTTCTTTCCACCTGAAATTTCTTCCTCCAAGAAATGTCTTTAATTTTATTTATTTTACAATTTTACACGACATGGGAGACCTCTGAGGGAGCGATACGTGGAGTTAACTAATTTTTGATATAACTCGAGTTATCCAGTTTTTCATGACTGCCAGAAATAAATTGAAATATTTATTAGATTTTTCAAAAAAAAAAAAAAAAAAAAAAAAAAGTAAGCATGATTCATTTTAAAATTAAAACTAAACATAGTATTCAATTTCAAAATGTCCCTTTCTCTCAACACTAGAATATATATTATTAATAATAAACAAAAATAACTCTTTGTTTTACAAGTTACACTTAAAATAGATTTTTATATAGAAATAAAAACATTAAGAATGGTGGTGCAATAATTAAAATGACTTAGCCAGATCGGAAGTTTAAATATGGCTGAAAGTTTCTTTCTAGAAATTCTTTATCCAACCTTTTTATTATTAAATCAGGCAGATTTCGAAACGAATATAAAACAACCGAAAGCTAAATAAACAGCAATGATTTAAAAATTAACACAATAAGAAGTCCATTATAAACCTATTAAATAACTATTAAAGGTAAGATATAGATCCGAACCGCACAAAATCAAACTTAATAATGACCTTAGATGTGGCTGGATATCATCTAGAGAAAAAAGAAGCGCCTACTTGATAGAAGAAAGAAAGCTGCAACCTGATTGGTCCACCTCTGACCCTAAGTAAAAAAAACTGTTAATATACACGCTAAAGGCCATTTCAATAACATCATCCTTAAAGTATTAATTTATAATTTTGATCACAATATATTTAAAAATGTTATTCTTTAACGAAAATGGATAATTATTGATTTTTAATGCTAAATTAATGATGGATGGATATGCACATATTAAATACAAATTAAACATGGGCAAGAAATACTTATTAAAAATGTATTTTTTTTTTAAATATTTTAAAATAAAAATTAATTTTATTTACTTTTTAATTATCGTTCTAAATTGATATTCGTTATAAAATGATTTCTCATTGCTCAATTTTGAATCGATATTTATATGTTTTAATAGATATTTATATAGAAGAATTGAAGGGAATTGAGCAAAATCTAATATTTTATTTTACTTACTTAAGGTTATAAAACATGTAAAGCTGACACAATTGATTTTACCTCTGTACCGTTTGTTTTAAAGGTCAAAGTCGTATAATATTAAAACTTAAATTAATAATAAAATGTAGTAATTTATAATTAGATCGTGTAGCGAATTGACAAAAAAGTTTTTCAAAAATAATAAATAAAATCTCATATGTAGTTAAATAATGATCATATATAAATAAAAAAAACATTATAATATCTTCTTCTTCTTTTGCTCTAATGTCTTGATGGATTGGTCGAGATTTATAACATTTCAATTTTAATAACTAATTGAGGTTATTAAAATTGAAATGTTATAAATAGATAGGAATGGAAGGATATAGTCTAAGAATGAATAATTTACAGAAACATAAGACAATGTAAAATTGATTTATAATAATATATTGACGGACATTTAAATCATTTTTTATCTTTGATACTTTAAACACAACAGGATTAAAATATCAATAAGAAAATTTAAAAAAAAGTAATTGATATGCTTTACATTAAAAGAAATCTCAAGTTGAGCAATAGTGCCCTAAACATCCTTCGTCCAATTGATATATTATTATCATTTGTCTCAATATGGAGAATACAGTTAGTCTTGTAAACCACATCCATACAATATTTACACATAAAAACTTGAATTAAAATTACGGAAAAATGATAAATAAATATTATTAACAAATTTTTTGTCAATGTAAAAAAAATATTACTCCTTCAAAATAGGTATGACTTTAAATATATTATAGTATCATAGTGATAAAATCCCGTCGCCATCATGTTTAACTAACATTTGTGAAAATGGAATAAAATTCCTTAATTGTATTAACTAACCAAAAGGTTATTCATATGATAAAAACTTACAAAAACACAAATCCAGAGCTCGTGAATGTTAATAGACAATGAAGAATTACAAATCGTTCTTGATTTAGACAAAATGGTGCGCTAATTTTGGTTTTCCCGAAAATTAAATTTACATTGTTTTGTTAGTTTAACACTTTCTCGGCGATATTTCTAAATCACGGTATTTTTCAAGACTAAACTCACTAAACTAATCAATACTAAACGCTAATAAAAAATAATTAAAGTTGAGGAAAGTTAAAAAAGAACCGATCCGCACTGTACATAGTAATGAAGCAAACTGAGGTTTCTAAAAGAACTGGCCATGTTATTCTGCCACTCCTATAATTCGATTGGAAACAATGAGGATATTGAATTAAAGGAAGGTGTATAGCCAGCCTGGTCCTCGTTTCTGCACTAAGTTTCTTTATAACTGCTTTTTATCAATTCAACACAATATATATCAAAACACAAATGTAACAATTAAAAAATATTTTTCTGTAGAACGTTTGAATGTTATGCTTGATATCGTTAGTCCGAACACATCAGTAAAACCAACTTGCGAAAAAGGCCAAACAAAAATTTGCGCTTGCCAAATATTATTATTATTATTATACACACACACACACACACACACAATATATATATATATAATTTTGTTTGAAATATATATAAAAAAAGGGTCGATGAATTAATTTCTTGTATATATATACATATATACATACATATTTTAACATGAAAGGAAAGTGGTAAAGAAAAAAAGAAAATGTAAAAATAATAAACTCCATTTAAGGAAATCAATAATATGAGTCAAATTTTGGCAAAACAGTGAATTTTTCCCGTTCTCATGATCACATCACACTGGTTAAAATATATGGTGCAGGCAACACACGATTTTCACTTACCTCCGTTTTTAAAATTGATTAAAGAATTTTTAAATACTGTAAGAGATAAAAATGAATGAAACCATTAAAGAATTAATTAAATGGAATTTCTATAGAAGCATGTGTTTTATTAAAAAATCTATTATATTATTATCTAAAATAATCAGTTAGTTTTATCGGCTTTTCACCACTCCCTATTAACTTTTAAAAGCTTGTGCTTGAGATAATATTTTTTCTAAAAATCTAAAATCTCAAGCTTTCCAACGGTATATTATACATGTAAATTACTGTTCTTATGTTTAAAAACAAAAAATTGCATTAAAAAATATTATTTTCAGTTTTCTCCTTTTGTTGCTTTTCAAATTCGCTCAACTTGCATATTTAGCTGTTATTTATCAATTCTAACAAGATGATATAGTTACTTTTATAGAATCAACAAAATTAAAGGTACTTCAGAGGAAGAAACTTTAAAATATCGGCATTTAAGCACTGTCAAACTATTTTAATCAGAATGAAACCTCCATGATATTAAAGCCCATTAAATTTTACATTGACATAGGGAGTTTAATAGAAAGCTGTATTAGTAGTTAGAGCCGTTTTTGAGAAAATCGTAAGAAGGTGCTAAATGCATGGGATAAAGTAGATCTTCCGGTCAGCTGATTTTGATGAAAAAGTTTTTGTAACGTCTCGGGCGTATACTTGTCTTAAATATGAAATTTCAGTTTCATAGGACTTTCCGTTTTCGATCGGGAATTACCACACACACACACACCTACTACATACTATTACAACCTCCTTGTTATACATATTTAATAGGATCCTCCAGAATTTTTATTTTAAGGTAGGAATCTAAATAAATAAATCATCCGTTATATTCTCAATAAATATGCTACTTTAAGGATTAAGGATACCTTTGAAAAATGCTAATAAATTCTTTCCAAACTAGAATCTTCTCTCAGGGAGATTATTAGAAAACCCTTTATCAAACTTTTATTTTGAAATTCTGTTAAATCGATTCATTTTAACAAAAACTTCAAGCCTTCTGCCAGTAATCATTCCATTGGGTTCTTCCGAAATTTTCGAGATCAAGACAACGCCATGAACAAAGAGGAAAAAATAAATAAATAATAATTCTCTTCTATGGTCAAGCTAAAACTTATAAGAGATGTGATTCCCTGATAACTCTATTATTATGGTGATGGAGAAAAAATATAAGGTGTTCTTGTATCAGGAAATTTTATTTGAATGAAAATCGAAGGAAAGAAAAGGAGATAGTAACGCAGTCTAGTATAAATGCTTTTGTTTGTTTATTTATTTAACGTCACTTTATGCTACTATGGCTAATCGGACGATGCTACAACGGGAGTCCTAAATACTGCCTATCCAGGTTTTATTAGGATAGGGATCTTTAACGAGTACCTGACATCGCACAGGCTCGAGACCACCACTTAACGTCCCATCCGAAGGGCGGCATAACTAAGGATTTTTTACTTCCATTAAAAAATCCTAAGACCACCTGCAGGTTGGAACCCGAGAGCTTTGGCGTATAAGGCTGTTATGCTAGCCACCTTGCTACAAGTGATCACCGAGGTTTTGGTTGATATTTAACCCGTGACAGAGACAGACAAGATTAACTTTATGTATTGTAGTTATGATCATTTTTTTTTTCCCTTTTTGTTTTATTAGTGGTCCGAGTTAGATACACGAGAAAATTCAAGACGTGATAATATACCTTCGCCACTACAGTCATTATAGTAATATGCTTATCGGATTTAGAAGAAACCCGAAACAGTTTGATATTCTAAATGCTTTAATTATTGGCAAAGGCATCATAGTGGACACGATGTAATAGTTAAAACAGTGATACATCCCTTGACTGAAGGCCCTATTTTCAGTTGAGATTTTATCATATTTTTATTATAGATTTAACCCCTTTTGGAGGAAAGGGTCTTTCTATCCTAGGGTTTCTTCACGACGGTCATACAAAATAGGAATAATGATCGAAATCGAGTAATAACCATATACAAAGATTATGTTTAAAATAAAAGCTAAAAAGCATTGAGTAATTCTGAATATGTCTAATTCTATGTGTTTGTTATAGTAAATTTGACCAAATCAGGCATTAAATAACTAACTATTGTAGGTATTTCAGTTACTCTTACCGAAAATGTGTAATTATAAATTAACAAAAAAAAAAAAAAAATAATGAATTCATCGTGTGAAAATCCGCGTTTTACATCTTAACACCAGGCAGATAAATAGAAGCTACTTTATTAATTACTATCATAACGGATGTTATTGAAAGTACCACTTCACTCACTTTCCTGGTCATCGCAGTATCTCAACAGTCAGGTGAAGCTGAAATGTTTTCGGTAAATTCCTCTTACCGTCTTAATGTGCAAAAAGATTGGATTTTGGAAATGTCGTCCTCTTAAGTAGTTAAGAAAAATTTGAATAAATGGAGAGTATTGATTATCTCGAAAATTTCTCATGACGTGGAGATTTTTCATTAATTCTTATCAAGTAATGGTACTGATTAAGAACAAAAAAAATGACTAAATCCCAAAGTTTCGGCCCAAATTGCAACCCTCAATAAGGATAATAATGAATGAATTTTATAATATTTTAATAGTATGAGAAATGATATATGTGGCACTGTATATATTCAATATACCTGGAATATACGTTTTGCAAAACATTTTTACTATAATCTCACCTTCATTTTACTTCATTTGTATCCCTTGAGGAATACCATTGGACTATTAAGTGGTCGGGAAATAACGCAGGATTTATAGTTTAGTTGAATAATCCTTTAAATAACAAACTGCTAACGTTTTCTCCAGAAATATAATAATCCATTATTCATATGTACGAATATCAATACTTGTTAATCCACTTCCAGGCGATGTTTCTTTATCACTTTACCCTTTCGCTGTTAAGAAATAATTCAAACTTTACTAAGATATCAACAAAGTGATATTCGTATAATTTTGTTTTACCAGTTTATCCTAGGCCGGGGTCCCTGACGGCCAGAAATATCAATCAAGCCTGAGGCGATGGAAGTATAAGCAGCGCACCAGTTTAACAGTGGTTCAAAAAAATTCGGAAGGGAGGGAGACTTCAGCACTTAAGACAAAGAAGGTCGTGGAAGGACTTCTCCTCTGATGACCATGTTCTGCGGACTTTGGTGGCAGAAAATCTCAGAACGACCGAATCAGGGGGATCGGAAAGGTATAAAAACTTGAAACTTGGTATCCACACTTATTAAACGACCTCGAAAAAACAAAGAGCGTTCTGAAGTTAGTGCTGCACTTCTTTGCTTAAACTAAAACGATCCTATTATTTTCCTTTTGTTGTCACTTGCGATGAGAAGTGGATACTATACAATAGATGATCTGGACAGTGGCTCAAAACGCTAGCAGAAATATTTGATAGTATTGGAGACTCATTCGATCAAATTATAAATCTTTCTTTTCAAACCAAAATCCTGCATTGTTTTACAAACAACCAAATATATTGCGTATCGATATGGCTCAAAATTAAGGGTTGAAACGTCAGCATTTAGTAAATAGAGCCTGATGATACTCCCAACCGCCTCATATAGATATTGAATGGATCAAAACGATCCTTGTAGGTTATCAATATTAAATACACAATGTTTTACATTTTATTTTTTATCCCATTTTCGTGAAAAACAGGATAGAAAACAGAAGTTGATTAAACCCAGAGAATACAAGAGCCGGAAAAGCTTTACATAACGGGTAATAGGGAGAAAACCTATTTCAAATTTTCCTACCGAATAACTCAAAAAGTACACATCTCCTGAAAATAATAAGTATTCATTTGGACGATAATCGAATTTCTGACTGCATAAATCAAAGTCATCTCAACCTAACCAGCATTAAGAAGTTATAATTTATAATATATGTGTAGATGTTCTTCTCAAGATCTCGAGTTTGAACTTGGGCTGAGGCAGAATCATTTGCTTTGTCATTCCAGGTGTGGAAACAACCCGGGGGTATGGAGACCCTCCTGAGGCACACACAGTCTCAATAAAGTGGGAACCCAAAGATTAGGGACAAAACCTAGGCCTAATCACCCCCTTGCACGGCCGTTGGCCGTACTGCACCCAAGACCCATCATGGATTGTAAAGATTCAGGTTTTTTTTGTTATATTGAAGTTCGTATCGAACTTGATTTTGCGTTTAGTTCTCATGGAAACGTGTTTTTAATCCTCTTCTCTCAAAGCATTTACTGATACTTTTTTTTTTTTTTTTTTTTAATGTCTGAAAAAGTCATTAAACCTGTTTCATTTTATTATAATCAATAATTAAAGGTTGGAAAACATCTCAACCAGTTTATATGTTTGATGTCTGAAACTACTTCCATTATTTCCAAAAGACACTAATTACACAATGCTTTTGTTCCAAATCATACTAAAACGTTTCCTCCTATAAAGTGAAAATAATGTTATCAATCTTGTGAAAAATCTAGATTTTAATGAAATAAATTGGTTTAATTATAATGTTATAAAAAAAATTTCGTTTTATCACAAAATTTCCTATAATGGTAGAATAGCATCTTTTCGAAATCAACGTCTCAATTATCTTGAATGTTTTCAACTGTTAGCTTTACTTACCCTTTGATAACCACTCTAAGAATTTTTAAACATTTTTCTTTTTTGCTTAAAAACTGTTAATATCTGTTGAAAAACTGATGATGAAGCGATGAATAAAAAAAGTTTGGGAACGTGCTTTAGCTGGAGTTAAGGGAGGAAGTTTATCGGCTTCAATATAAAATTTGGCTTATTTATTTCCATTTTGTTGTTGAACTGGTTCCGGTTTTTCCAAGTTACTTATCGGAAACAATAAAATACTCATTTTTTGTTTAAGCTGGATAATCAGGATTCAGTCTTTTTCTAAATATTTTTAAGTTTAACGACGTTTCGGCTCAAGCTTGTGAGCCATCATCAGGGCTACAAACATCAGAACATACACATCCATATGGAAAAAGATCGAGTACCCGTCAATCATAAAACAGACAAAGAAATAATCTCTCCCTCGTATGCCAACATCTTCCGTCTCCTTAAGTTATAACTTTCTTACTTTATTGTATAATTTATATTTTATTTACTGTATATTTTTCTTTTCGTTTATAACACTTCGGGTTTTTTTTTTATACCTCATGGATCTTTTACTTACCTCAGATTCTAGTGTTTATAATTTTCTGTAGAAAATGTTAAGCCTTATTGTACATATTTTGTTTTGTTTTTCCATTTTATAAATTTGTAAAACAAAGATAAGCTGTAGTATTTATATTTAAAGGGGAAAACCTATGTCCTAATTAAACCTGGACAGACAAAACTTAGGACTCCCACTGTAGTATCGTTTGATCAACTACAGCAGCATGAAGTGACGTTAAATGAACAAACAAAGAAACAGTTATATGTTGGTTATTTATTGGATTGTTTCACATGAAGTGTCCGTTTTTATAGTTTCTGAAATACATAAAGGATTTTGCAGGTCTCTGTTGTTTTCTTCCGAATGTTTACATATTTAAAGTAAACAGTTACTAATCCTCTACCTTTGTATTATGAACATCATTTTCCCAATCAATTACCCACTTTTTAGGATACCTTCAAATATGAGCATGGAAACAGCCGATTTTCGAGTAATATTTTTGTACGAGTTTAAACTCGGCCATTCAGTAGCTGAGGCCGCTAAAAATATTTGCAAGGCGTTTGGGAAAGGGAGTGTTAATGAACGGACCATTCGCCGTTGGTTTGCTAAGTTTTCAGTTGGGGATACCGACTTGGAAAACGTCCCGAGGAAGATCTCCGTCCGTAATAGACAACGATGTCCTCAAACATACAGTAGAAGGAAACCCCTACCAAACAGTTAAAGGACTCTCAGCACAACTAAATGCAAGTGCATTTACCGTTTCCAGGCATTTAAAGTGTATTGGGAAAGTAAAAAAGCTCGATACATAGGTACCTCATGACCCCATGTTTCAAAACATACCGTGCAAAAATTGTAAGAACTGGGCTACGAAGTTCTTCCGCACCCACCATATTCTCCCGACTTGTCTCCAACAGATTACCACTTGTTCAGGAATTTAGACAACTTCGTCAAAGGAAAACTTTTTGAAAATGACGATCAAGTGAAAAGTGAGTTTTCAGATTTTGTCTCACTTCAAAGCTCAGAGTTTTTCAGTTCGGGGATAAAAAAGTTGGTGTCACGTTGGGAAAAATGTGTAAAAAAAGAAGGTAAATACTTCGAATAAAATTATCTTGTTTTCATATCGTATTTTTAATAAAAATTCTTTACCTTGAAAACGGACATTTCATGTGACACACAACCCAATATATAAGGTCACCAGATTTTTAGATGGGCAAAGCGGGACAACTCTGAAGGAGGAGGGGGGTATCAACAAAAATATCGTATAATATCGTACGAATAATAATATAATACATATAATAATAATATAAGTTAATACAATGATACAATAATATGATACAATAATACAAAATAATACAATATAATAATAATATAATACAACGAATAATATCGTAATATTTTTTTATTTTTAACATAAGTAAAATTTATAAATATAGAAAAATGCATAATATTTTTTATTTGAGTGAATTTGTTTCAGTATATTGTTGTAATTTTTTAAAATATTGTAAAAATCTTGGCAAGAATTTGTCAAATCAGTTTTGACACATTAAACGACTTTCAAAGTTTCAACACTTAATTTTTATTTTTCTGATGTCCACGCTTGATTTACTGTAGAAAAAACGTATAATTGTATGTTTTGATTCTTAAAGATAAACACAAATTTTAAATTAAGTTGTGATTATCTAACTGTTCTATAGTAAACTACAATAGTATATATCTATAAGAATTAAACAAATTACTAAAATGTTATAAGCACATACAGTACCAATATCCGTTTCACATCGGAAAAATTTCGCCGAATTAATTTGCCTTAAACATAATTTACATAAACGTTTTTTATTGTTATTTATAATGAAATTAGTAAGACTTCAAATATTAGCAAAATTTTGTTCATATATTTCATTTAAAAATTTCTTTTAACGTTATGGACAAATACAATGTAACTGGGTAGCAAAAGCAATATGTTAGTCGTAGCCCGTAGGATTCTTAGAACGCAAAACAATGATTTTCATAAATATAAAATTTAATTTAATTCTAAAAGTCGGGACTTTTGAAAAACATCGCGGGACGCGGTACAAATTGTGAAAAATCGGGACGTCTGGTCACCTTACTTATGGGAGGTGTGATTCCCAATATGAAATACCAGGCTTCTCGTTGTTGCTATTCAATATAAATTTAAATTTCGTATAAACAAAAGAAGAATAATTTAAATCTGTTAAGAAATTGGGGAGATATAGCTTTTTGAACTTACCGATGGTGATCGGTCATTTTCCTTGACAGTGTTCCTGCTTCGTCTTTGTTAAGTTCTTTTACTGTCTACACAGCAAAACATAAATTGTAATACCGTGCGGAGGATGAGGAGAGTTGAAGGATCGATGAGGAGGAGCATGAGATGGATGGTCCAGGTCCTGGGGAGGAACCACAACTGATGGTACGTCCTTCCGAGGTCGAGGGGGAACAAATACCAAGCATATATAGTGTCAGCTCTCGGGGCTACGGGTAGTCTGCCATAGTGTCAACTTAGGGGTAAACATCTCTCTTGGGTCAGGGAACTTATTTAACTTAGGTAATATTTAAAAGAAAGAGATGAGGAAACGAAAATTCTAGTGCGCGCAACACACTTACCTCCGTTGTTAAAATCAATTAAAATAGTTTTTTTAGAATTTTTGAATAGACTCAAGAGATGAAAATAAATTGTTAAAGAACTTTTATTAAATAATCTATTATATTTTTTTCTACGACAAACAGTTTGTTTTATTGACTTTTCATCACTCCCTGTTAACTTTTACAATAGTATCAGAGAGAGATATGCTTTATTCATAAATAAACAAACAAAATGATGCTGCCCAAGTTAATTGGGTTGCTATAACACAGCATACCGATTCTTTCCTACAGGAATATTCTGAACATTTTATTTAACTATAAATACAATATTTTTTTTCCTTTTTTACTCTTTTTAATTTTTTTCCTACTTATTTTTCCTGTTTTTTTTTTTTGTATGATTTTTCTGTTTTCCTTCTCTACCGTTTCAGATTTTCTTTTAAATGCTTAGATATATCTATATATATACACCAAAGATCAAATAAAAAAAGAACAAATTATATATACATTATACAACTACATACCAAAAAATCACATCATCATAAATAAAAACAATACCAAAACACTTAGCACCTAAAATCAATATCTCTATATATAAAAATTATATTAAAATTAAACATTCAATAAAGCACCCACTACCTTCCATTCATCATCCAATCACTTTATTTCCTAAGTCTTTTAACACCTTTTTTTTTCATCTTAGTCGACGTTTCGGGGTTGTTTCCCCATTTTCAAGACTGAAACTATTTTTTATACTTTCATTATTGAATAAAATTACATTGTTTAAATATTTTTCTTTGAAAAATGAAGCTCAGCAATTTGTCATAACTATTTTAAACTAACTAACTTTAATTACCTTATTCCTTGCTACAACATTTTTCATTCTTCATTACATCTTATAGAACACTGCTACTTGTCTATATTGGCTCACTGTTTCCAATATATTTCTATTTTAAACCTTTGTACCTTTTCAGTATTCCGGTGTAATCCTTATTGCTTTTTATTTATTTTTATTTTTACCTCTATTAATTATTTGTCCTAATTATGGTTCTTGGGCTATTGTTTTATTTATTTTTAAAATTGTATCTTATTTATGATATCTGTATAATGAGTTCCTAAGTTTTTTGTATCTGTTTTATAATTTATTGTCCTGCTATTATTTTTGGTTATATGGATTGCTTCTAGTAGTTTTCTATTTCTATTATTTTGAGATGTGTCTAAAATTACTGTGTTTTCGAAGTTAAATTTGTGTTGTTTTATTAAACTATGGGATGATAATGCTGTTGCATTTGTGTTTTTTATATTTTTACAATTGAATATATGTTGGTTTATTCTTGTTTTTAATTTTTTAGATGTTTCACCTATATATATGCCTTCACAATCTTTGCAGTCTATTTTGTATATTGCATTTTGCTTGTCCATTTTTTCTATTTTGTCTTTCATTTTGCTTAAATATTTTTCTAATTTGTTATTATTGTATAGGCCAAATGATATGTTTGGGTGATCATATTTTAAAAAAATACTTTTTATGGATTCTGTCAATTTTGGGATATATGTTAGTTTGTGGTATTTCTTGCAATTACTGTTGATATGCTGTTTATCGGTTTTTACTTCTGACCTATCTATCATCTTATCATCTTTGAAAAATTGAGTTATAAATTTTTGTTTTGGTTTTTTTATTTTATTGTTTAGATCTGTTTCTATGTTTTTACAATTTTCCTTTTGATTAATAATTTTGTTATTATTTTTTGTTGTTGTTCTTCTTCTTGTTCAGTGAGTAAATTGGCTCACTGTTTAATAAGATACAAATCTAAAATTTATTTTTTGAAACAAAATTTGAAAAACAACAAAATACCACCACATATATATTATAAATTACAAAATCTAGATAACCTGTTTTGCAACCAATTCTTGGTAAACAACAACTTAACAGACACATTCACAAATCTTAGCAAAAAAAATGATTAATTTAGAACTAAAACAAACGTACTGGTTGATTAACAAAATCAAATTAAAAATAGATAAATTGATTAAAACCGTACAATTCGAATATAATCACACACCGGAAGAACTTAACAAAACAATTTTTAGGCACATAAATGAATTCAATGACAACATTTTTCCTATATTGAAAGGTAAACTAGATAAAAAACTCACTAGGAATATTGTAATTTATATTGTGTAGGTTTTTTTTTTCATGTTACTTTTCCTACTGTCTTAAACAAAATATTGTATAATCATTTGTAAATTCAAAGGATGATTGAAACTCTGTTATCATGAAAAAAGGTCTACTGAAATCATGAAACCAAACATGTTTGTATTGAGTGTACATTGTAAATATTATGTAAATAAATAAATCTTCTTCTTCTTAAAAACTGTAGAATCTTCTCACTAGGAATATAAAACAACCCAAAACCAATAAACCGGACATACCTAAAATAATAAGTAATAACATTAACAACAAAACGACATCACTTAATGCCAACAACATATTAAATGAATACCCAATCATAAAAAATGACATATACAATAGGAATGAAGATGAAATGCTAAAAAAATATAACAACTTATATAAGGTAAAAAATAGAGTAGAGAATAAAACAGAAAAAACAATACCTAATAATATAATTAACGTCTTATCATTAGGAGATAATTTTAGTTTTGACTTTAAAAATAAAGACAAAGATATAATTAAACTAATAATAGACTTGGAAAACATATATGACAATATGCAAACTTCGGACAATCATAAAAATGCAACGAGGAACAAGATATGCACAATAATTAATAATTACATCTCTAATAACAAAAAACCAAATTCACCATTAAATATGCAAATTAATAAAGATTTGAAACAATTTTTAAATACAAACAAAGATATCATAGTCATAAAATCCAATAAAACTAAAAAACTTGCTATATTATATAAAAAAGAATACGAAGATAAAATGTCAGACCTACTAAATGAAAAAACCATATACAGAAAAATCAGAAATAACCCAATAGCAGAGTTAACTGAAAAAATTAATACATTTGTTCAAAAAATAAATAAATCTGGATATATAGATAAATTTACAAAAAATAAATTATTGGCTACAGACAGTACAACACCACGCATACATGGACTTATAAAATTACATAAACATAACAATTACTTAAGGCCAATAATCAATAACATAGGCGGACCAAATGAAGCTTTATCTAAATTTTTAAATCCTTCCCTTAATCAATTGAATAGAAATAATGATTATGACATAAAAAATGCAATGGAGTTAAAAGAAATCCTCAAAAAAACAGAATTAAAAGGGAAAAACTATGAAGTGATAAGTTTAGATGTAGTATCACTCTTTACCAATATTCCCATTGAAGATTGTATCAAAATATTAGAAGATAATTGGGATTCCATCAAAAACCATACACCAATAAAAGACAAAAAAATGTTCATTGAGGGAATAAATTTATGCACGAAATATAATTATTTCAAATATACAAATGAATATTACAAACAATTAAATGGATTACCTATGGGGGGGGGGGGAGTTTTATCGGTGAATCTTAGCGGGATATATTTAAATAAACTATTAACAACACAAATAGAAAAGTTAAAAATTAAACCAATATTAATAAAAAAATATATTGATGACCTCATTATAATAATAGATAAGAACCAATATACAGATATTTTAGAAATATTCAATAGTTACAACAAAAAAATACAATTTACAATAGAAAAATCAATAAACAATAAAATCAAATATCTTGACTTAGAAATTCAAATAAATAACAATATAATCAGTACAAAATGGACTAAAAAAGAGACAAGTAGCAATAGGATATTAAATTATATTTCAAATCACCCAAAAACACAAATAATAAACACAGCTAGAAATTATATACATAGAGCAATAGAACTTACAGATGAAAAGTTCATGAAAGATGTAAAATTAGAAATTTATAACATATTAAAAGAAAACTTTTATCCAAAAATACTTACTAATAAATTATGGTACAATTATAAAAAAGAAGTAACAACAAAAAATAATAACAAAATTATTAATCAAAAGGAAAATTGTAAAAACATAGAAACAGATCTAAACAATAAAATAAAAAAACCAAAACAAAAATTTATAACTCAATTTTTCAAAGATGATAAGATGATAGATAGGTCAGAAGTAAAAACTGATAAACAGCATATCAACAGTAATTGCAAGAAATACCACAAACTAACATATATCCCAAAATTGACAGAATCCATAAAAAGTATTTTTTTAAAATATGATCACCCAAACATATCATTTGGCCTATACAATAACGACAAAATAGAAAAAATGGACAAGCAAAATGCAATATACAAAATAGACTGCAAAGATTGTGAAGACATATATATAGGTGAAACATCTAAAATAATTAAAAACAAGAATAAACCAACATATATTCAATTGTAAAAATATAAAAAACACAAACGCAACAGCATTATCATCCCATAGTTTAATAAAACAACACAAATTTAACTTCGAAAACACAGTAATTTTAGACACATCTCAAAATAATAGAAATAGAAAACTACTAGAAGCAATCCATATAACCAAAAATAATACAGGACAATAAATTATAAAACAATACAAAAAACTTAGGAACTCATTATACAGATATCATAAATAAGATACAATTTTAAAAATAAATAAAACAATAGCCCAAGAACCATAATTAGGACAAATAATTAATAGAGGTAAAAATAAAAATAAATAAAAAGCAATAAGGATTACACCGGAATACTGAAAAGGTACAAAGGTTTAAAATAGAAATATATTGGAAACAGTGAGCCAATATAGACAAGTAGCAGTGTTCTATAAGATGTAATGAAGAATGAAAAATGTTGTAGCAAGGAATAAGGTAATTAAAGTTAGTTAGTTTAAAATAGTTATGACAAATTGCTGAGCTTCATTTTTCAAAGAAAAATATTTAAACAATGTAATTTTATTCAATAATGAAAGTATAAAAAATAGTTTCAGTCTTGAAAATGGGGAAACAACCCCGAAACGTCGACTAAGATGGAAAAAAAAAGGTGTTAAAAGACTTAAGAAATAAAGTGATTGGATGATGAATGGAAGGTAGTGGGTGCTTTATTGAATGTTCCAATTAAGAAAACTTCCACAAAAATTAAAAAAGAAAATAAATTAAAATTAAAATATAAACAACTGTGACTAAAGTACAAACGCACACGCATGCCCCTCCAATTATACCTATTATGTGTAGACGTGATAGTATATAATTCCCAGACAGTCGAGAACCACACTTTCTGCTATCCTTGCCACGTCCTCTATATCGACACCTATGTCCTCCATGAAGCTCCTTGTTGAACCTGGCACAACTCCGCGGGCTCCGAACCAAAGGCCTTTTAGGTAGAAGTCTCTCTCGCCATAGCTCTCGCGGAACTTTTCCTTGAGGAAGGGGATACATTTTTTGTAGATTCCTCTCTTTTTCCTTTCCACTTTACTTCCCTGTTCATATCTCACGGTGGGATCCAGAATGACAGCCGAATTTCCGGTCTTAGGGAATGCCACGATATCAGCATATCGCGTGGATCCATCCGTATCCAGGCAGTAAACTTCCTCGAAGCAGGCAAAATCTCGTTCTTTAAGGAGCCTCATCAACTCATGCTTTACTCGCAAAAATAGATAATATTTTTTTCTTAAATCTTTAGTATTCCAACGGTATATTATACAGCTATATTTCTGTTCTTAAGTACAAAAACAAAAAATTGCATTAAAAAAATATTTTTGCAGTCATCTCCTCTAGTTGGATATCGAATGCGTCCATTTTCCCTGCTTTTTTGCATTGCTAATCGGATGATATGGTAAATTTTATAACAACTACAAAATTAAAGGTACTTTAGAGGAAGAAAATTTAAAATATCAGCATTTAAGCCCTGCCAGATTATTTCAATCAGAATGAATCTTACATGATATTAAATCTTGTCCAATTTTACATCGATATAGCGAGTTCAATCAAAATCGTTAGAGCCGTTTTTGAGAAAATCGTAAATAGGTGCAAAATGCCTGGTATAAAGTGGCTCTTCTAGTCTGGTTAGCTGATTTGGATGAAAAAAGATTTTGTAGGACTCAGGGAACCCTAAAACGTGTATTTCCGTTATAAATTGTAATTCGAAAATTTTCAAGATCGCAACAACTACTACGATTACAAAGGAAAACCCTTACTATATATTCCATTTAAAGGTAAGTGCAAGTAAATGAAACCAACAAAAGAAAGCAGAAATATAATGATCTATTTAGGTAGGATTAACTTCTGTCAGAAGTGGATACACTGGAGAATAAGACAGAAATGAACACCCTAAAAAGAATTATCACTGATTTAATATACTACTATATAATATATATTATATTAAATATATACTATATTAAATATATCTTATACTAAATACATATTATATTAAATAACTACAAATACTATGAGCCCTGAGTTAGTCTAGGAATTTAGTTGAATTTGTAACTTTTTTTTTTCACCGCTACCTCGCCTTTGAAGGCTATACGGGGGTTTCTCAGGCCAGGGGGTGAGGGCAGGGTATAAAGTCCGAGATAAGAGCCTCCCAGCAACGAGGCTCAAACTCGAACTATTTTGGTTTCAAATGTTGGTCCTCTGCGGTTGCTAGGCAACGCGCGTTCAAAGTAATGCACGCTAACCTACTCAGCCATCCCGCCCATAAATTAACGTTTAGAATTTGTATGATATAATTTAATTAGTAACCTTAAGAATTACCAGTTTTGCCGTTTTGGTTTACAATTTTCAAAAATGAACCATTGTGATCGACCAAACAATTACTTTCCCTTCCCAAATAAAAAAAATCTTGTGTTCGCCGTTGGCCATCTGCATCATTTATCCGAAACTACTGAACATTGTTTAATGAAATTTGTCCTAAAAATACTAGACCATGGAACTATGATCATAACACCAAGTCGTTGATATCAGCTGGTTAGTTTTAAAATGTCGACCAATTAAAAGTGATTTAATTCAATAACTCAGTTATTTATGAAGATAGAGAAAAAACAAAAAGATTTTCGAAATAAAGGCACCGCGAAGAACAAAGAAAAAAAAATCTTGTACGGTCAAACAACAACTTATAAGAGATGTGATTCCCTGATAACCTGGTTATTATTGACAATAGAGAAAAAATGCAAGGTGTACTTAAATCAGTAATTTTTTTTTCAATTGCTTGAATAAAAATCGAAGGAAAAGAAAAGGAAATAGTAATGAAGTCTAGTATAAATGCTTTTGGTTTATCATTTTCAATAATGAACCTTTGTAATCGACCAAACAAAAATAAACAAATTTCCAGTGTGTTTTGCACATCAGATTTTTTCTTTTAGCCTTGATTCTGCATAATTTTCCTGACAATCCTGTAGTATTTCAGTGTAATATTCCTGAAAGGATGGTCCCTTTGTGTCCAGAAGACTCGCCCCGACCTTCCACCTCTTGCAGACACCGCAAACCCTCCTTCTTCGTAGTACCCCCGGACGATCCTCCAACTATCGGCCTGATCGAGATACTCCCCCCCTACGACAGACCCTGCGCCTAGCGGCTGTATTGATCCCCCCAGCCCTAGGGTGGGGGTGCCAGTCCCTTCCCACTTCTTGACATGTAACCTTCTCCTCTTCTCTGGATCGGTTCGCAATCTAAAAAGGTGAGTGGGACCTCGGAAGTTTAAAGTAACAGCAATAACAATCAAAATAAAATAAAATACACTTTTATATATTCAAAATTTATTTTTTGTTATTATTATTTGTACCTTGTTTTCTATACTTTCCTCTGTATTTTTATTTTTTAATAAATTATTTAATTCCAAAAATTATACAGAATACAAATTTTAACTATTCGAATATTAAGAATCTGGTGAGAGCAACATACGAATGTTAGTTACCTCCGGTGTTAAAAACAAATTTAAGGCTTTTTAAACATGGAAATAAATTGTTGACGAATTGATTACGTTGAGTTTGAATAGCAACATGTGTTTTATTAAATAATCTATTATATTATTATCTATGACAATCATTATTTTTATATAATCATTATCTAGACATCATTAATAGACATCATTATGATTATTTTTATAGAATCTACAAAATGAAAGATACTTTAGGGGATGAAAATTTAAATTATTGGTAATTTAGCCATGTCTGACTATTGCAATCATAATAAAACCTAGATGATATTAAATCCCATTTAACTTTACATCGATATAACGACTTTAATCAAAATTATTCGAATCAAAAGCCGTTTTTGAGATAATCGTGAAAGGTTGGAAAATGCATAGAATAAAATGACTTTTCTGGATAGCTAATTTTGATGAAAATGTTACTGTAACATCTCGGGCGTATAGTTGTCATAAATATGAAATTCCAGTTTCATATGAATTTTGAATTGGACTCAGGACCCTAAAACGTGTATTTCTGGTGAAAGCTCGATTTAGAAAATTTTCACGATCGCAATACTTCCCCTTACTATTTATTTTATATATAGGTTAAAGAAAATAAAAAGTAGCCGTTATTATATCTGTCTTTTGTTTTTAAAATAAATATTAAATTATTCAAAATTATTATTTACTTTTAAATATATGATAAATTACATATGTCCAATAAACTCGATTATTTTCACTAATGAGTTTATAGATATCGATAAAATGCTCAATAATTGGTTAATCAATCCTTGTGTTACTCCGCTACCGAAATGAATGAAACGTAACACTTTGACTCAATGAATTGTCTTCAATGAACTGGACCCTTCCACGCTGTCTCATATTGCGCTGTCTAAATTCCCAATTATATATTTCATATATTATTATTATATAATGTATATATTTTATTATATATATATATATATATATATATATATATATATATGTATATATTTTATTTATATATATATATATATATATATATTATATATAAATATATATATATACAATAATAATATTAATAAATTCTTTATTTATTCTGGGACAAGTCCCTTCGGAATAATGTTACTGACAAATTAAATTAGAGCTTCAATGTCTTAGAGTAAAAAAATAAAATAAAATAAAATAAATAAACAAAAAGCAACAGAAATGACAAAGAAAATGTATAATAGTTGTAAATTCATAGGTAGCTTCTTATAATAATTTAGAAAAAAACAAATTAGACGAGAATAAAAAAATAAAAATATGTTCATATATACATTGCAAAATAAATTATGCATAAAATAAAATTCATAAATCTTTAATGTACAAAATAGAGTGTGATAAATAATCGTTTCTCTCTGCCGATCTTTATTGAAATTTGCAAATCACTTGAGGTCATTTGAAAATTGGATAGACAGGATGTATTTGAATAAACGGGATTTGAAGATAGGAAGAGTATTGGAATGACGGATATAAGAGGGAATAGAATTCCATATGGACGAGGATCGGATAAGGAAAGATCTGTCGAAGGCTGCGGTTCGATGAGGCGTTATATACAGGTCTGAAGACCGTGAACGAGTATTGCGGGAGTGGATGGAGGATTTAAATGAAAGTATATCAGAGATGTACGATGGACGTTGAGATCGGAGAACTTGGAAGAGAAAGGATTCCAGGAAGTACTTAAAACGGTAGGAAGGGTAAAGCCACTTAAACTCCTCGTAGAATCGGGTTACAGAGGTGTCCCTGGATATCCCAAAGATGAAACGTACCACACAGTTAAATAATCGTTTTAGTTTAGCTTCAAGATCCCCAGAGACAGCCCCATACACCGCACAACAGTAGTCAAAGTGGGGGAATATTAGTGAGCAAACCAAAAGCCTGCGTGTTTCTAATGGAAGAAGGTGACGATGGTGATTTAGGAGTTTTAAGATGGAAATTGTGCGTCCAGAAATTTTGGAAACGTGGTTTTTCCAGGAAAGAGATTGGTCGAGGGTTACTCCAAGGTTTTTAACGGTTTGATGGAATTTTACAGGTTCATTATTTAAATCTATATATTGTAACATATATATTTATGATATTACTGAAAGTAATAGGTTACTATAAAATCTGTCGAAAACTAATAAATTAGATCATTAAATGTTTTTTTAAGAAATGTAAAGTTATTTATTTTGGTTTAATAAATATTTGAGTTTTGGAACGAAATATTTATAAATATATAAGTTTGTTATATGTTTTAATTTAATAACGATAAAAAATATTTCCTTAGCTGCAAAAAATAAATATTACAATAGTGTATAAAAATATTCAGAGAAATGTTGGTTGGTGATTTTTTTTTTTTTTTTTGGGGTGGGTAAAAATCAGTTCATAAATTATTTATTAATTATTATTAATTAACAAATATTAATAACATAACATAAAAAACGCATCTCCATAGTGTGATAAGTATTTATCTCTTTATTTAATTTAATTGTATCATGCATTGCCTAAATATTTAATACTAATAAAAAAATTTATATTATTACCATCGATTCCTATTATTTATATAAAAATGATAAAACTAGAAATTAGTAATTAAAATTTAAACAATAAAGCAAATAGGTTATATTTATCTAAAAATAGAAATTATTTCTTTCTAATATGTTGATGAAATATTATTCTAGAAAAAATAATGTCTATGATAAATAATAAATTTTAATGGGAAAAATGCTACACATACGATTTAAATAAATTATACTATATAATCATCTAATATAGAAACATAAATTAATAATAAAGAAATATATATATATATACATATATATATATATAGAGAGAGAGAGACATTAATAATATACCAATATATATGTTTTATAATACAATTAAAATTGATAGTCTCAGTTTTAAAAAATAACTAAATAATATTCTATTATATTTTTCGAAATAAAATTCAACCCTGTATTTATGGGTCATTCCATTCAAAATCGTCCAGACATTGCCGCTCGACATTTTTGACTTTCGTGATTTTTTGACCAGTTGTTCTCTATCTTTTTGTGAATATAAAACCATAAATAAGAAATTTTCTGGCTAATACTTTGAGTGTTGCAGCCATTGTAAGTCAGCGTCACGCGCGAAAACATGTGTGGGAAAATCATTCTAATTCCTGTATTTGTTTTAAGTATAAAATCAAAGCAAAAATTGACAATAATCTAACAACATGCTTTGTATTTTTTGTTCCCACAACACACACGTTGAAGAATTTAAAAACAACTTTCTTCACTATTTAGGTGATGGGTTGTGGGGACAAAGAATATCCTTATCTTATTGTTATTTTTTTGTTTTTATTTGCTATTTGAAAAAAATAGAGGAATCAGAACTATTTTCCCAACACGGCTTTACTTAAACTGACTTAAAACGGCTTTAATACTAAAAGTATTGACCAGAATTTTTTTCAAATTTATGGTTTTATATTCACGAAAAGATAGAAAATAACTGACTGGCCGGGTAATATACGGGTAACAATAGCAGAAGGATGAATTTGGTAGCTAACTGAAGGAGAAAAGGAGCAAATGTATTGGTTTTCAGTCATTTTTTTTTTTTCCTAACATGATATATATATATATATATATATATATATATATATATATATATATATATATATATATATATAGAGAGAGAGAGAGAGAGAGACATGTATACCGTTAGGAACCTCGGTATTTTAGAATAAACTTATCATATATAGAAAGTTGTATAAAGTAATAATAGAGAGTGGTGAAGTGGTGAAATGCGGATATATCTAAGGGATTGTGGTGTGTAATAATATAATATGTTATTTAATGAAACTCAATGTAATTCTTTAACCTTTCTTTGATCAATAACTTTACTTAAAGTTCTTTCTTTTTTTCGTCAAGTAAATGTGATGGTTATATAATAAAATGACATGAAATACATGTAGAGAAGCTTCCCATTGGAAGGAATCTATATTTTAAATATTCTAAACTAAAAGGTATCGGGACAAACTCCTTATCAGGCGCCTCAGAGGATTATCAGGAATCGAAGAGGAAGAAAGGCTTGAAGCTAGTGGGTCAGAGTGAGTGTGGAGTTTGTCACGAAAAGATTGATACCTGGTTCGGGCCAAATCAGGAACATAGGGAACATTAAGGTCTTTATGGACGAGTTTATTCGTGACAAAGTAAGGAGCGTTGATGATTTTACGAAGGATTTTAGATTGTAAGAATTGGATGCGGGAAGAGTTTGATGGCTTAGTAGAAGCCCATAGTTCAACTCCGCAAGTCCAGACTGGTCTTATACGTTGTAGAAATTTACCGAGTTTCTACTACAGTCCTGGGTGCCAGGCTTAAAAGTTCTTAAATTAAATTATACAAAGGAGGTAAGTGATAGTGGTGTGTGGACCACACCAGATTTTTTTTAAAATGTTTATGATGCTCATACATTTACCCATTAGCGTAATAAATGCATGAAACAAACACAAGCTGTTTAACTTTTCCTCTCCTAATTTCTGAATATAAAAATTCACCAGCCGTTGTGGAAAGGTATAGTGCAAAAATGTCTGCAAATCATAAAACTATCCTAAAAATACGCGCTTTATCCTACCTCTCCCCCTCCGGGCAGTTGGTAAATATTGGATTGGCTCTCAGAGAGGAAGTGGTTCGCTGAAACGATAAAATATTTCGTTATGGAAATCCTCCAGCTCTTCGTGGCGCTTCCGGTCCGCCATTATTCAGCCCTAGCACATCAAATATTTGCAATTCGTGTTTATTTAATTGAAGTCGATAACATGGAGTTTTTATGTACCTTTTACGTTTTTATAATTTTTATTTTCACTTACCTATATATGAAATATACACTGCCGGACTTAAAAATTAAAGGATCACTTCAATATTTTGAAATTACTGAACAGCATAGGGTATTTTTGAAAATATTCTTTTTTCTTTGGAAGTCACACTTTATTATAAGGGTAATAAAAAAAAAAATTCTTTTCAAGAAATTTTTAATAGGAAAACAAATGAAAAAAATAAAAATGTTCTACAGTCTCAAAATGTAAAAGTAAATCTTTGAAATGAAATGAAATAACGAAACTGAATAAAAAGGAAGAATTCGAGGAAAACGATCAATAATTGGTATTCCCACCTCTAGCTCTGATGATTGCTTCCATTCTCCTGCCCATTCCAGCGACCAGGGCTCTTACATGTTGTTCCACTCTTCCACTAACATTTCCCTTAAATCTGCCAAATTTTGTGGGTCAGATTCCTGAACCTCTGGAGGAGACCACGCAGACTGTTACCAGTTGATCGGCGATCCCGAAGAGCATGCAGTAGCAAAAATCTCTCGTCACGGTGGGAAGTTGACCTCGGACGGCCTTGTCCGACTCTTCTTGTATGCCCTCCAGTTTGACGGTGCCTATTAAGCACCCTGGACACTACGGATTGTGGCCGCTGTAGCCGTTGCGCAATATGCCTTTGAGAAAACCCTTCTTCACTCAAAGCAACAGCACGAATTGATTCCTCTTCGGTCAATGCTCTTCTGTTGGCCATCACAACGTTCTTACTAAACTCACAAGTAAAAACTAAAGTCTCTTAAATGTTAGAAAATCTTCAATAAGATGAATCTTTGCTAACAACTAACCATTTACTGATAGGAAGAAAGAAAATAAGAGGATTAACTGACCCTTTTCTCCATAAACGGGTGGGAAAATAAACAGGTAGAGGATTAGTTTGATAAGATGCAACACAAAGTCCAGTCTGAGACAAAGGAATTCCTATTTTTATCTCTTATGTAATAATAATATAAATATTTGTAAGTGATCCTTTAATTTTGTCCGGCAGTGTATAATAAGGGAAAATATTGCGATCAAAAGAATGTTCAACGGAAATACACGTTAAGACAAAATTATGCTACATCAACTTTTGCATCAAAATCAACAACGCAGAGGAGCCACTTTGTACCACGCATTTTGCACTTCTTTTTTTTTCAAAAGCGCCACTAACGTTTCTGATTATCCTTGCTATTTAGATGTAAAATTGAATGTGCTTTAATTCCATAAAGGTTTTATTAACATTGAAATAGTCTGACAGGGCTTAAATTTCGATATGTAAAATTTTCTTCTTCTTAAGTAGCTTTCATTTTGTAAATTCTAAATAATGAAACATATCGTCTTATGAGGAATGGCCAATAACGGAATTTTATGCAAGTCCAACGGGTTCGATATCCAACTAAAGGATAAAAGGTTAAGAGCAAGAAATGTTTTTAAAATTCAATTTTTGTGTTTTTAAACATAAGAAGAATAACATAGATGTATAATATACCGTTGGAAAGCTAAAAAGATTTAAAACATAATATTATATTTTAAATAAAATTGTAAAAGTTAATAAAGAGAGGTGAACATCGGATATAACTAACTGATTGTTATAGATAATAATATAATAGATTATTTAATAAAACACGTGTTTCTATCGAAATTCAATTTAATTAATTCCTTAACCTTTTTTTTTTTTTATCTTTTTTGTTTATTTAACGTTACTTTATGCTACTGTGGCTAATCGGACGATGTTACAGTAGCATAAATTGTCCTAAAAGAGCCCTAAATTTTGCCTATCCAGGTTAATTAGGATGGAGATCTTTAACATGGACCTTACATCGCACAGGCTCGGGACCACCTTTTTACGTCCTCTCCGAAGGACAGCATAACTAAGGATTTTTTAATCCCATTAAAAAATGCTAGGACCACCTTCGGGTTCGTATCCGTGACCTTTGGCATAGAATCCCGTTATGCTAGCCACTCTTAGTTACAGGTGATTCCTTTTGATTTATCATTTTAAATTATGCACATTTGTAAAGGACAAAACAAAAAAACCTCATTAAAATTTGAGAGTTTGCGCTTCAAGATATGTAGAATCCGAACAACAAGTAAAAAGAAACGTTATTTCTTTTTCCCCGTTGAAAAGGCATTTTCCCGAAACTACTGGACTAATTTTTTTGAAATTCACCACAATAGGATTAGTGCATGCAACGAAGGTCCTAACACCTAGTCATTGAGTTTTAAAATGGCGACCGATTAAAAGTGATTTAATTCAATAATCAGTTATTTTTTAAGATAACAAAACAATTTATTTTTTTTTTTAACCAAAAACCACCTATAATTATTTTAAAAAATCAGGTCCGGGCAACACAGGAGTTTCACTTACCTCCATTTTTAAAATCAATGAAAGAATTTTTAAATACAGTTAGAGATAAAAATACGTGAAACTATTAAAGAATAAATTAAATTGATTTTATATAAAAACATGTGTTATATAAAAAATCTGGTGATTAATCTTTAATCAGAATAAAACCCACATTACATTTAACTTCGAGAAAATCGAAAAAAGGTGCAAAATGCATGATATAAAGTGCCTCTTCTGGTAAGCTCATTTTGATGAGAAAAGTTTTGTCACGTCTCGGGCGTATAGTTGTCTTCAGTATGAAATCGCAGTTTCATAGGACTTACCGTTTCCGCCCGGGAGCTACCACACACACACAACTTTTTGTGGGACTTGGTTATTTGGACTCAGGGGACCCTAAAAGGTGTATTTCCGTTGAATGATGTACAGAGTCTTAGAATCAGTAAAGCGCGATAAACAACAAAAACAAAAGATAGAAATCTTGCCTATACATTACCCATTAATACGGCTATAACTTAGTAATTTTTAAAGATAGATAACATTTTTTTAAGCGTTTTTTGACCAAAAACAGCGGAGAATTAGATAAAAAGGAAAGAAAAAAGATTGAAATTTTCTCCATAAATAAATACGACCATAAATTAGATATTTGTGGAAATAGAAAAAAAAATTATTAGTGGTTTTTAAACAAAAAACCGCAAATAAGTAGAAAAAAAATTGAAATTTTATCTATAAATGCGCCCATGACTCAGTTATTTTTTAAGATTGAGAATAATATGCATAGAGGTATAGAAACAATAAAGCACGATCAATAAAAACAAAAAGTTGATCTATACTAGTATATTCTCAGGAAATGTAATATGAATCATGGAAATTGGTTCACAACTAGCAGAGATATGGCGTTATGAAGTAGCAATGGTGATATGCCATTTTCCTTTTAATTATTTATTGCTTTTCATATTATTTAATTGCCTATAAACAGTTATATCCTAATATTTAATTTTTATTGCTTTTCATATTATTTAATTGCCTATAAACAGTTATATCCTAATTGTTTTTTGCTTTTCATATTAGCTAATTGCCTATAAACAGTTATATAGTTAATATTAGGAAATAATAAACCATTGTGTAATAAAGTGTTACAACATTTTTCCTTTTACTTAGCTATATATTTAATCTCTAACCGTATTTCAAAATTCCTTTTTTGTTTTTGTTGCCTCTTTAACGAGGCAGGTAAATGAAAGGAGTGCGTAGAGCGCAACGCTGTTAAAAATACAGTTAGAGATGAAAAAGGGTTAAAGAACTAAACATTTAGTTTTAATAGAAACATGCGCTGTATGAAAAATCTGGTGCGGGCAACACACGACATTCACTTATCTCCGTTATTTATTTCAATTCAAGAATTTTTAAACAAATTTATAAACGAAAATACATTGTAAAAGAATTATTTAAAATGGATTTAAATAGAAAAATTGTGTTTTATTAAATAATCGATTATATTATTATATACGACAATCAGTTAGTTTTATCGGCTTTTCATCACTCTCTATTAATTTTTAAAAGCTTGTGTATGAGATAATATTTTTTCTAAAATCTTTTGCTTTCCAACGGTATATCATACATGTATATTACTGTTCTTATGTTCAAAAACAAAAAACTGCATTAAAAAATATTTTTTCAGTTTTCTCCTTTAGTTGCTTTTCAATTTCGCTCAACTTATGTATATATAGTAAGTGGAAGTAAAAAATGTGTTACATTATCCTCTACAACGATCCACCACTCACTAACTCAATAGAGACTAAACATTTTGATCATCTTTCTACCAACATTTTGTCAAGCCCAGAACGTCAAATGAGTATGTTCATATTCCAAAATATAAATTTGTTAAAAGTAGTTGTATTTTATAACGTAAAAAAGCATTGATTTAATTTTAAAATATTAAATGTTGAATAAAATATTAGTAACCGCAAAGATATACATATATAGATGATGATATATATATATATATATATATATATTCCATTTTATATTACTTGAGTGTTCGGAATACCGAGATTTAACGTTTTTCAGATAAAAGTAGATATATTATTAACAAAGAAATATTTTTTAGATGAATTCTGTTTAAAATATACTGTAGAAGTGATTCGAAATGAGGACCAGACTTCCTTTAATTTGATATCCTCATTGCTTCCAATCGAATTATAGACTGTTTACACGTGGCTGAATAACTTGGACAATAACTTTTTCAAACTCCAGTTCAGTTTATTACTATATCCAGTGCGGATCGGTTTATTTTAACTTGGCTGAACTTGACATATATTTTATTAGCGTTAGGTGTTGACTAGTGTAGTCAACTTAGTCTTGAGAAATATTATAATTTAGATATGTCGTGAAAAGTAAAACCAAGAAATAAATATTTATTTAATTTTCAGGAAACTCAAAATTATCACAGTTTTCCTATTTGTTTTCTACATAAAGAACAATTTTTAAACTTTTATAGTCTATTGACGTTCCCGAACTCTGAATTTGTTTGTAAGTTTTTATTATATGAATAACCTTTGCGTAGTTAATAAAACTAATGAATTCTGAAAATTCCATTTTTACAAATGCATGTCGAACATGATGGCAACGGTATTTTATCATAAAGATACATTCATATATTTATAGTAATACATTCTTTGAAGGAGTAATATTTCTTATATTATAAAGAACAAAAATACAACTGGTTTCACCAATTATACTGTATATTAAATCGAATAAACAAACAGTCTATATTAGAAATAGAAAACCCGGCTATTTTTCAGTTAGAGATGCACAAAACATTGATACTGTTTACAAATCATATGGAGACAATAGATAAACAAAAGTTAATCACCCCCGGTAAATACAAACCACTCTATCCGTCCATTCATAACAATAGACATAAACCTCAAGCTTACTTATTATCAAACGCACCGTTCCCTGTCATAAAAATATTTGCACAATTAAGACTCTCTGGAAATTACAATATTAAATTAACATTTAACAATATATACTACCAATTTAAACCCAACGAAAACTGCACGCTATGTAACCTCAACGAAAGAGAGGACTTATTCCACATTTTCATTCGATGTCCCATATACGCACCGTACCGAACCCATTACATCCCTAGGGCCTTAAATATGAACATTACAAATTTTATCGCCCTGTTTACCACCGATGATATTGATGAATTAAAAAATATTTATTATTATGCCAGGCAATGTTGCCAAATCAGATCATTTATAATAAATGAATAAACATGTTTGTTAACTGTATCATATTATTTATCGTGTTTCGCCATATTATGTCAAACATATATTTATTATATTGTAAACTATTATATTATTCATATATTGTATTTGAGTTATTTTGTTATAGTTTTATTGTAATACAATGTACCTAGAGCTGATAACATAGTGAATTAGTGTCTTGCTAACTCTTTTATTGAAGTATGTTTTTTATTCTATATTTGTTATGTAGCCAGCTCTATTTGTATCGGGGTTAGTCCGAAAGCAAATAAAATTATTCATTCATTCATTCAATATTTCTTTTTTTCTTCACACGAAATTGGTTAATAATATTTATTTATCATTTTTATATAATTTAAATTCATGGTTTTGGTCTGTAAATATTTAATGAATGTGCTCTAAAAGGATTAATATTGTTCTCCATATTTTTCCATATGTTCTCCATATTGGGACAAATGATAATATTTTTGAAAGAAAAATACTTTATCGATATCAGCAAATTTTCTTTACTAATAATAATCAAATTAATTTTTTAAATAATATTTTAATTAGTCAACATTATTTAGGGCACTTTTGTTCAACCTGAATTGTTCCTGAAATAAGCACGTGTATTGTAGTGACATAGGCGTATAAAATACCGTTGGAAAACGCAAGAATTTAGAAAAGTTGATATGAAATAAAAGAAATCTTACGGGTTAATATAAAGTTATCGTAAGCCCGTAAACTTATAGGAGTGGAGTTATTGGGTTGTGTCACATGAAATGTCCGTTTTCAACGTAAAGGATTTTTATTAAAAATACGATATGAAAACTAGATAATTTTATTCCAAGTATTTATCTTCTTTTTCTACACATTTTTTCCAACGTGACACCAACTTTTTTATCCCCGAACTGTTTTGAAACATAGATCATGAGGTACCCCTGTATCGAGCTTTTTTACTTTCCCAATACACTTTAAATGTCTGGAAACGGTAGATGCACTTGCATTTAGTTGTGCTGAGAGTCCTTTAACTGTTTGGTAGGGGTTTCCTTCTATTGTATGTTTGAGGACATCGTTGTCTATTACGGACGGAGGTCTTCCTCGGGGCAAGTTTTCCAAGTCGGTATCCCCAGTTGAAAACTTAACCAACGAATGGTCCGTTCATTAACACTTATATGGTCCGTTCATTAACACTCCCTTCCCCAAACGCCTTGCAAATATTTCTAGCGGTCTCAGCTGCTGAATGGCCGAGTTTAAACTCGTACAAAAATATTACTCGAAAATCGAGTGTTTCCATGTTCATATTTGGAGGTAAACTAAAAAGTGGGTAATTGGTTGGGAAGCTAATGTTTATAACACAAAGATAGAGGATTAGTAACTGTTTACTTTAAATATGTAAACATTCGGAAGAAAACAACAGAGACCTGCAAAATCCTCTATGTATTTCAGAAACTATAAAAACGGACATTTCATGTGAAACAACCCAATATAATAGTTAAATACACACCATCGTGCAAGTTATATTCTCTTATTTAGTATATAAGACTTTAGAAGCAATATTACGTACCGACTTGTAACTAAGTTGTTAGCATAAGTTGTAATAAATCTATTAACTAACATTGTTAAAGCGCGGTAAACAAGCAAAAAAAAAAAAAAAAATTATCTATATTATACTAATTCCCCTAATACTCGGTTACTATTGAAGATAGTGAAAAAAATGAAAAGATTTTTAAGATGAAGGCCCTTCGATTAATAAAAAAAAACTTATTAACTGCCGGAAACTTATAGGACATGCGATTCTCTGATGATATCGGTTATTATTGATGATCGAAAAATGTTTTTTACTACCCGAAGGTATTCTAAGCAATATTCCTAGACGCGCTGCATGCACAATTAACATATCAAGCGCTTTTATCCCTTTATGTATACAAAAAAAAAACCTCATGTGACTTACCTAAAAAAAATAATCGTAGGCCTTTATCAGGGATAAATTTTTAAGATAACCGAGTAGAGAAAATAAACTACTCTTCCCAGACTGGGAAACAAGAGGCATGTCTGTAATCTACTTCTCCGTGACTTTTTTTCATTTAAACCATCATAGCTTCTAAACGTTAAATATAAGTGACAAATGTTATATGACAAACATTTCTTCTCCCAAATATCTGATTAGAAAACTGTGTGGAAATATTTAATCCAACATCAACATCAACAGAGCTAGATCGTGTAGCAAAAGCCCCAATACTGTTACTTTCACTCAAGTATGTATGAAATATATAGTAAGGGAAAGTATTGTGATCGAGAAAATTTTCGAATTCCAGTTTTCGACGGAAATAAAGGTTTTAGGTTCTCCTGAGTACAAATGACCAAGTCCCGCAAAAAGGTATGTGTGTGTGTGTGTGGTAACTCCCAGGCGAAAACCAAAAGTCCTATGCGACTGAAATTTCATATTTAAGACAAATATACGTCCTAGAATCTTTTTAATCAAAATCAGCTGACCGGAAGATCTACTTAATACCATGCATCTAGCACCTTTTTACGATTTTCTCAAAAACGGCTCCAACGATTTTGATTAAACTCGCTATATCGATGTAAAATTTAATGGGCTTTAACACCATGTAAGTTTCGTTCTGATAGAAATAGTCTGAAAGGGCTGTAAGAGAAAGTATTGCGGTCATGAAATATTTTGAATTACAACGCAAATATACGTTTTAAGGTCCCCTGAGTCCAAATGACCATGTCCAGGAAAAAGACCTGTGTGTGGTAAGTACCTTTAATTTTGTGGGTTCCAAAAAATTTAACCATATCGTCTTATTAGCATTGATTAAGGTTGAACGGCTTTGATGAACTAATAATAAAAAAATTACTCGGAATATTTTTTTATGTAATTTTTTTATAATAAGTAATATAGAGGTATAATATAGCATGGTAAAGAGAAAGATTTATATTATCTTTAATATAACTATGGTGATCTGCTAAATATTCTAACATCCAAATAATTCAGACCCTCCAATCGAAAATATTGCGAAAAATCGTTGATGCACTGTTTTATGTAACCAACGAATTACTTCACAAGGACTTGGACATAGTCACAGTTTCAGAAACAACCACAGAATATTATAACAGATTTCATGACAGAATGACTTACAACATGAATCGGCCCAAACACTTAAATCCTAAACGAACCCGTATAACCCACCCCGTCGATTTTTGAGGCGGTGGCCTAGAGATGCCTTGCTTTAACCGACTTTCGGAAGTCATCATATTTGCTTATTGTAATTTTTTTTTTTTTTTTTTTTTGCAGATAGCAAATAATATTAAAGCTCCAACAAAAACAATTGTAAATAAATAAATAATATTATCTTTAAATTATTACAGAAAAAAAAAAAACCACTATCTCAAACAGTTGTGCAAGGTAATGGAGAGTAGACTGGTAGGCGTCCGAAAGGTAGGCCGAAGCGTAGATGGGAGGATTGCGTTAAGGCTGATCTCGGGAGCTTGGGCTTGATTGGTGAACATTGGACGAGTCTCTGTAGGCAGAATTTGGTGGTATCGGCATCGAACCTTCGGGTTCGCTAAGCCTATTATTATTTATTTATTTATTTATAATGGAGGGTAACAAAAATCTGCTACGACTTAGTGATTCTTCCATCTCAGAATATAATTGATTATTTAATGAAACAAGTGTTTCTATCGAAATTGGATGTAATCACCAGTTTTCATCTCTAAATTTATTTAAATGCTCTTAAGGATTTTGACAACGGAGGTGAGTGAAAGTGGTGTGTTGGGCGTACCAGATTTTTATGTTGTTGGAGGGAAGTTTTACGCATTTGCTATTTAAGTGTAGCAGTAATCGGTGCCTGTAAGGAGTGAGGCCTGATAATTATTTATGTTGTTGGAGGGAAGTTTTACGCGTTTGCTATTTAAGTGTAGCAGTAATCGGTGCCTGTAAGGAGTGAGGCCTGATAATTATTTATGTTGTTGGAGGGAAGTTTTACGCGTTTGCTATTTAAGTGTAGCAGTAATCGGTGCCTGTAAGGAGTGAGGCCTGATAATTATTTATGTTGTTGGAGGGAAGTTTTACGCATTTGCTATTTAAGTGTAGCAGTAATCGGTGCCTGTAAGGAGTGAGGCCTGATAATTATTTATGTTGTTGGAGGGAAGTTTTACGCGTTTGCTATTTAAGTGTAGCAGTAATCGGTGCCTGTAAGGAGTGAGGCCTGATAATTATTTATGTTGTTGGAGGGAAGTTTTACGCATTTGCTATTTAAGTGTAGCAGTAATCGGTGCCTGTAAGGAGTGAGGCCTGATAATTATTTATGTTGTTGGAGGGAAGTTTTACGCGTTTGCTATTTAAGTGTAGCAGTAATCGGTGCCTGTAAGGAGTGAGGCCTGATAATTATTTATGTTGTTGGAGGGAAGTTTTACGCATTTGCTATTTAAGTGTAGCAGTAATCGGTGCCTGTAAGGAGTGAGGCCTGATAATTATTTATGTTGTTGGAGGGAAGTTTTACGCATTTGCTATTTAAGTGTAGCAGTAATCGGTGCCTGTAAGGAGTGAGGCCTGATAATTATTCGCTCCCACAATTAGCCTCCGGTTGGAGCTGTCATGTTGGCATTACTAATCTCTCCGCTAAGCCAGTCCCAACTCCCGGAGTTATGGCACTTCCAGCTAATACAGTTCGGTCACTGTCGTATTCAGCTAGTTCGTGTGTAGCAGTGCGGGAAGTTGTAAGTAGTCTCAGTTAATGAGAGTTTTTGGTTTATTATATTCGATATTGAACCTTTGTAATCGCTAATCAAGAAGAAATAACGTAAATAAAAAATCTGGTGCGGGCAACACACGACTTTCACTTAGCTCCATTTTTATAATCAATGAAAGCATTTTCAAATACAATTAGATATAAAAATACGTAAAACTATTAAAGAATTAATTAAATTGAATTTATGTAGAAACATGTGTTTTATTAAAAAATCTATTATATTGTTATCTAAAATAATTAGTTAGTTTTATCTTCATTCATTCAAAAAGCTTGAGTACAAGATAATATTGTTTCTAAAATCTTCAGCTTTCCAACTGTGTATCATACATGTATATTACTGCTCTTATGTCCAAAAACAAACAAATTCATTAAAAATATATTCGTTTTTTTCCTTTAGTTGGATATCGAATTCATTCAATTTATATATTTACCTATTTTTCATGTGTGGTAACTAGATAATATAGTTATTTTTTATAGAATCAACAAAATTAAAGGTACTTTAGGAAAAGAAAATATATAATATCGGCATTTAAGCCCTGCCAGACCATTTTTATCCAGATGAAACCTAAATGATATTAAAGCCCATTAAATTTTACATCGATATAGCGAGTTTAATCAAAATCGTCGGAACCGTTTTCGAGAAAATCGAAAAAAGGTGAAAATTGCATAGTTTAAAGTGGCTCTTCTGGTAAGCTCATTTTGATGAAAAAGATTTTGTCACGTCTCGGGCGTATATTTGTCTTAAATATGAAATTTCAGATTCATAGGACTTACCGTTTCCGCCCGGGAGTTAATACACACACACAGACCTTTTTGCGGGACTTGGTTATTTGGACTCAGGGAACCCTAAAATGTGTATTTCCGTTGAAAACTGGAATTCGAAAATTTTCACGATCGCAATACTTTCCCTTACTGTATATAGTAAGTGAAAGTAAAAAAAAATATTTTGAGAGTCTCAAGATAGGTAGAAACTGAGCAAGGAGTAACAATAAAAAATCCTACATGGAAGCTACATGATATTAAAGCCCATTCAATTTTACATCGAAAAAAGGTGCAAAATACATGGTATAAAGTGGCTCTTCTGGTAAGCTCATTTTGTTGAAAATGATTTTGTAACGTCTCGGGCGTATAGTTGTCTTAAATATGAAATTTCAGTTTCATAGGACTTACCGTTTCCGCCCGGAAGTTACCACACACACACACACACACACACACACACACAGACCTTATTGCGGGACTTAGTTATTTGGACTCAGGAGACCCTAAACTTAAAACTGAAATTCGAAAATTTTCACGATCGCAATAATTTCCCTTACTATATATAGTAAGTGAAAGTAAAAAAAAATATATATATATATATCGCCTTTCCCAGTCAGGAAGGAAATGAGTTTGCGGGCAGTCGGACGGGTTAATGAAGTAAAGAAAATGTTATACAACAAAAAATATTCGCAGTTAAATTTCTCATGTAAGTAATTAGACTTAACACAATACTCTAACCTACGCTTTGGCCTAACATTTGGGCGCCTACCGGTCTAAAAGTAAATGTGATTGAATAAATCAAAATTCGACGTTATTTTTTAACTTTCTTGAATTTTATGCAGACGTAAGTGGTCCCTGATGTATCGGCATTGACACAGAAACGCCGCTAGTCTATTTTACAAAATTTCTAAGGTTAGAGGCGGATAGATAGGGCACAAAGGCTTTGCTTTGTCCAAGACTAGCGAAGAGGAATAATTTCCTATAGGTGAGGTGCTATATAGGTGATGATATAGGTCCTTAACCTAGCCCTACATCAGTTTTTGCAAGGTTTGATGCTCTTGATCAGATGTAAACTTGTCTAGATGTTTGTCCTTTCAATAGCATGTGTATGTATACTGTTACTTGTAGTGGATGCTTCACGCGCTCGCTCAGAGGTAGCTCTAGCGGCCCCTGCTTAAGTCACCAGCCGAATATAAGAAGATATTTAATACTATTGTATATTGCAACTTAGTAATATCATTGTAAATATCTGTGTTCGTGTTGCTATTTCAAGATAATTTTTTTTCTTATCCCCATTTAACAACATGAAATTTAATACTTAAAATGTATGTAGTTAAACATCTTGTACTGTAACTAAGTTACATTTTAAGATTGTGTTAAGATGTTATGCCACTGTGTTGTTTACAAAATAGTAGTTCAACGAGTTAGACAATTGAGCTGATGGGGCTCACCCAGTTTTTGTGTTCATTCAAGTTAATAAATAAACCATTTGAGGTTATTTGACCTAGGGCCAATACACTTTTCGGGTAGAGATTAGTAACATTGTGGGTTAACAACCCACGAGCTAGCTCAGCTCTTCAGATTACCAACCTGCTTCTACCAGGTGTTATCTTCATAAGTTAGAATTTCTCTTCCTTAGAAAATCTAATATGATCTATCGTTTTTTCACATCTTTCATTTTCATATTCTCTTAATTTCTTCTCCAAGCCCCTCGTGGGATGGGGTAAATGACTCCTACACATGTACACCCATGTGATGTCCTATCCACTGCTCTTGAGCTTCTACCTCTCGTGGCAAACCTTTCTATCGCCAGTCCCCTCTGCTAAGCTAGGCATTAGGCGCGGGCTAGTAACTCTACTTGACAGGGTAACCTTATACGTTATCCTATAGCTTACAGCTATGTTAAAACTTCTACCTCGGCTGGCACTAACCTCCTTCTGACTCTCTTCATAATATAAACATACAATTGAGACGTTGATTTCTAAAAGGTACTAAAGGACATTTTTTTAGAAATTGATATTTTGACATATTTGTATACTAATGGTTTAGTTTTATCTAAATCCGTCATCAGATTTCATATAAAAAACATAGAAATCCTTTAAAAACTTATTTGAAAATAGCATTTTATTTCAAAAGGTACTAAATCTACACTTCATTTCATTCCAAAAAATACTTTTTTTTTTTTTTTTTTTGATTCGTATATATTACAATTTGTCATAATAGACAATAATAATAGTGCTACAGGATCTCATTCATACAATATTTACAATATAAACAAAAGGAAAGTCAAATTACATAAAATAAAATCAAAATAAATAAACGTATACAATAACAAAATTTATAGACAAAATAAATACAAATAAATGAAGTTAACAAATAAAGAAACAAAACATGTCACATTCATACCTATGTACAATATTTACAATCAGCTCGGGAACCCCGGACGGGGCTTGTCCCCCCACTTGTGGAAGGACAAGCAGAGTCCAAAGGATCCCAGCGCTTCCCTCTCAGCTGCATCACTGGTGAGAGCCAGCGGAAGCTAAGTGAGGGCGCCACAGCCACAATCACACCGCACATGAGAGGAGAATCTGACCAGTGTCAGAACTCCAGAATAGATGTTTACAATATGTCTCGGGGGCACTACCGTTTCAACCTTCTAGGAGGGTTGTATGGATGAGTGGAGCTGGATAGGGATTGTGCTAGAGGATTAGGATGATGAATGAGGTTCTGGTGGAATTTGGAAAATTTAGATGGAATCAGGTCTGAAATAAATGGAACATTAAGGTCGTGGTGCAAGGTATAGTTGGATACATAATAAGGAGCATTTACTATTATTCGCAGGACTTTGGATTGAAAGGATTGAATGCGTTTGATGTTAGAACGTTTAGCTGTCCCCCACAGTTCAAGTCCGTAGGTCCAGATTGGCTTCAGTATTGTCTTGTAAAGTAATAATTTGTTGTCAACTGTAAGCTTAGATCTTCTGTTTAGTAGTCTGTATAACTGTCCGAATCGTCTGTTGAGTTCTTTTCGTTTAAGTCTTGTATGTGGGTTCCACGTCAATCTTTTGTCTAGTAGTAAGCCAAGATACCGGACTGTGTCTGAGGAAGGAAGCGGTATGGAATTGAAATGAACCATTGGACAGGATTTGCGTCGAAGGGTGAAGGTGAGGTGGGTGCATTTGCTTTCATTAATCTTAATACGCCAAGCATTACACCATTCCTCGATAAGACAAAGGTGTCTTTGCAGGATTAAGGATGCTATTTCAGGATCGGAATTGGATGATAGGATGGCGGTGTCATCTGCAAATGTTGCCAGAAAGGTGTCAGGATGATTAGGAATATCAGCAGTGTAAAGGATGTAGAGGACGGGTCCCAAGACTCTGCCTTAAGGAACACCGGCCTCAATGGGATAAAAGTTAGAAAATTCTACACCACAGCGAACTCGGAAGGAGCGGTTTGAGAGATAGGATCGTAGAATGAGGTATAGAGACTGGGGTAAATGCGTTTTAAGCTTGAAGAGTAATCCGGTGTGCCATACCCGGTCAAAAGCTTGCGCTATGTCCAGAAACGCACCAGAACAATACTCTTTGCATTCAAGGGCTGAGGAAATATGGTCTACAACTCGGAGTCCTTGTTGAACAGTGGAATGATGAGCACGGAAACCAAACTGATGGGAAGGAAGATTTTGTGATTCTAATATAGGCAGGATTCGTTTTAGAAGGAGTTTTTCAAAGACTTTTGAGAGGATGGGGAGTAGACTAATAGGTCTGTAGGATGAAGTGTTGCTGGAAGGTTTACCTGGTTTTAGGAAGAGAATGATTGTGGAGTGTTTCCACAAGAGAGGAAAATAGGTGGTGCGTAGGATGCAGTTGTAGATATAGGTAAGGAATATAATAGCTTTCTGCGGAAGTTGACGGAGGATCTGGGGGGTAAGGAGATCATGTCCAGGAGATTTACGGAGGGTCAGTTTCTGGAGAAGATATTTAACGTCAGAGGGATTAATAGCTTTAGGAGGTAGGGAAAGAGGTATTGGTGACAAAAGGAAGTCTTGTACTGCTGCGGTATGATTGCTTTGGGATTCCGGGTGAGGAGTGAATACTTTGGAGAGGTGTGTGGCGAATTCCTCGGCTTTATCTTCATCAGACGCAGCCCAGGAGTCATCACCACGCCGGAGAGGATGGGAAACTTGATGGGATTTTAAAATCTTCTTCGTGACATTCCACAGGGAATTGTCATTAGCTGACAGAGAGGAGAGGTAGGAATTAAAGGACTGGGAACGGAAGGTCGCCAACTCCTGCTTCAATTGTCTACAATAGAAGTTATAGGAGCGGCGATCTGTTGGGTGTCGGGTGCGCTGCCATAATGATCTGGCACGGCGTTTTGCATGGATTAGGTCTGTAAGGTGTTGAGGCAAATAGTTTTGGTGAGGAGTTATATTGGAGTGCTTAGGAGAGGAGGCAGTCCAGACAGCTTGCTGAATGGCGGTGGTGAAGGAGTAGACGGAATCGTCAAGGTCTTCTGGGGTTTTGAGGGTCGCTCTGAGGTTAATATTATCGGTCAGGATTTGGCGAAATAGGTTCCAGTTGACAGGTCCACGGATAAATGACGGTGGGATAGGTTTTGGAATTGGAGTGAGAGATACTTTTAGGATCAGTGGACTATGGTCTGAGGATAGTTCATCAAGTCGAGTTACAGATAAGTTGAGGGAGCCTAATCCGCTGTGAATGAAGAAGTCAAGGATGTCAGGATTACGGTTGGGATCGGTTGGCCAGTAGGTAGAGGAATCAGGAGGTAGGAGATTGAAATGACGGGAGTTGAGTGCAGACAGCAAATTTCGTCCACGAGAATTCGTGGTTCTCGAACCCCACTGTTGATGCTTGGCATTTAAGTCTGCACCCAGAATGAAATGATTTCCTAAGGAATTTAGAAAGGATACAAATTCGGTGTTGGAAATGAAATGTTTGGGAGGGCAATATGCTGATGTAAGGGTTACCGGAAAGGAAAAAGTTTTGATTACTATGGCTGTGGTTTGTAGGAAATCATAGGTAGGAAGTGGGAGTAAGTGATGAGAGAGGGACTGGTGCACAATGACAGCAGTACCGGCATGGGCTTTGCCGTCTGGGTGGTCCGTACGGTATGTTACGTATTGAGGTATTTTGAAGAACTGTTTAGTGGTAGGTCTAGTTTCAGTAATAAGTGCTACGTCAACGTTTTTGTCTTGCAATAAAGCTGCAAGTTCGTCAGTATGATTTCTAACACCATTCGCATTCCATAGGAGAATGGATAAGGAGTTAGGTGAAGTCATTTAAGGATTTTTTAAGGAAGGGATTAAGTTTGATACAAGATTAGTAATTAGTGATATTAGCGGCATAACGAGGGATTTGATTTCAGTGATGAAGGATGTCATCAAACTTGTAAGGTCTGAGACATTTGATGGAGCAGGAATATGAGAAATTTGATGCGGATGAGGTTTTTGAGGGTTGGGTAAATTTTGAGGAATAGCTGGTTGTGGAACGGGTTGAGGATTTTGAAGTGTGCGTTGTTCCGGCAGGGCCTCGGCCTCTTTGTTCTGGTTCCCACCTCCAAGTAGATGGGCAAATGTTACATTTGAATCATTGTTTTTGAAGGTTGTCTTCTGCTTCTGACCGGTTCAGCTATTTCATCCAGATTCTGAGGTTTTTGGTATCTGCTTTTGAGGTTCTTGTAGATTTGACATCCCTTGTAGCTAGCCGGGTGTTCCTTGAGGCACAGAGCACAAACAGCGGGTGTTGATCTTGGTCTTGTACATTCTTCTGACTTATGTTGTTCACCGCATTTCACACAGCGTGGTATGTGGTGACAATAACTTCTGGTATGACCATATGCCTGACAATTGTGGCACTGAACTATTTCTTTCTTAGTGTAAGGTTTTTCAACTCTTACACTAGTATAGTATAATCTATTGAGGTCATAAATTTTTTCAACTACTGCTGATGGTTCCAAGTCCACAAAGAATAGAGGCAGTGGAATTTTATCTTTTAGGACATTGGTGACTTGTCGCACTTTATAGCCTATCTCCGTCAGTTCTTCTTGGATAGCTGCTGCTGATGTCGAAGGGTGTAGGTTTCTAATTACAACCCTTAAAGCTCTCTCCTGGCGTAACTGATATGTATGAAAATCAGCTTTGGTCTCAGTCAGATATTTTACTATTTTTCTGTAGGTTTCGGCGGTAGTCGGGGATATTTTAGTATCACTGGTTCTACTTATACAATAATAACTGTTAGGATCGGTTAATTTGTTTAAATGCGCACACAGTAGTTGAAAGTTTTTAATATTTTTAACAAATATTGGTGGAGGTTGTGGTTCTTTTGGTATAGGAGAAGATTCCATTGTTTCTTTTTTAATTTGAAGGATCTGAAATGGGTTCGGTGTAAAAAACGGCGATTCTTCAGTTAATCCTTGTGATGATGTGCTAGGCTGTGGTTCAGATCCTAAAGAGGTAGCTGAAGCAGTCGCTGGTGGAATCATTTTTTTATTATTATCACGGCGAGGTCTCTGTTTTGTGGGAGACGAGTTTGAACCTGCAGATCTAGATCTTTTACTTGTAACTTTCGAGGACATCACTTGATGAAAATATCGCATTGATCAAAAAAAAAAATAAATAGGAATAAATATATAATGGAATAAGAATAAGAAGGAAAAAAATAAATAAAAGAAAGATAAGGAAAAGAAAAGCAAGCCCGAGCTTGCCGAGCTAGCGGCAATCAGCTGATCAGTGACCCTCCTTTCACTTTTTCGTGATTGTACAAAGTAAATTATAACTTTGCTTACCGAAATTTCTCCAATATTCACTGCTGTAGTATTCCTGAGGTCAAGTGATGTTTTTCAGACTGAACTCAAGCGAATTCCTACTGAAAAAAGCAAAAATCTGAGAGACGAAGTAACGTATGACTGTTATCATCGAGCGCATCAGCTGATCCCAAAAAATATTATATCCATGTTTCGTTTCAAAACGTACTATATCCTATGTAAACAGATATAACCTTTCCGTTCATTTCCTTTCAAAAGGTACTATTGGGTTGATGCAAAATTAATGCAGGTTTCCTCTATTGCAATATCTTAATTCCAATTGTGTAAACAAAGCTAATCCTAACATTGATCATTATTATACAAAAACAAACCTTATCTAATACCCCCTCTTTCACCATGAATTTGTTTAGTAAAATCGTTTTGTTCAGTGTGTTCAAAGGTCTTGAATCGAAAATGTCAAAGTGCGATTTTCGTCAAATTTATTTTTACGAATTTAAATTAGGGCGCAGCGCTGCGCAAACGGCTCGTAATATTAATGAAGTGTGGTGTCAGGGGGCTATTAATGAGTGCACGGTGCAGCGTTGGTTCCAGAAGTTTCGCAGAGGAGATTTCGACCTCGAAGGCAAGGAAGGTCGGGGCCGTCATCTTGCTCTGGACAACGACCAGCTGAGGTCAAAAGTGGAAGAAGACCCAACTAAAACCACACGAGAAATGGCGGCGGAACTCGGAACTCAAAAATTGCAACGTCTTTGCCCAGCATTGATGAATCGGAAGGGGCCGATCCTGCTCCACGATAACGCCAGACCACACGTTGCACAACCAACGCTTCGACGACTGCACGAGTTGGGCTACGAAGTTCTCCAACATCCGCCTTATTCACTGACCTCTCTTCTACAGACTTCCACTTTTTCAGGCATCTGGACAACTTTTTGAGGGAGAAAAATTTTCAAAACCAGGACGACATTGAAAATTCTTTTCGTGATTTCATTGAGTCCAGGGATTCGGATTTTTTTTCTGGTGGAATAAGAAAGCTTGTTGAACGTTGGCAAAAGTGCATTGATTCAGATGGAAATTATTTTGATTAAATATATATGGTTAAAGTAAAGATATGGCGTATTTACAATACCTACTAAAAACCTGCATTAATTTTGCATCAACCCAATATATTTCCTACTATACGGCAGAATCACCTAACCCACTGAGAATACTGGGGGACGTTACTGTTAAACTTGCCATACAATATCACAACAAAGAAATACCTTTAAAACACTCAGTCGGCTGGCGAAGGTGGGATCAGTCTTAGGCGCCACTTCTCGGCTCTTAGATCTCCAGCTGGTCTCTCTGACCCCGGACGGACCTCGGTTCTTCTTGAGGATGGAACTCGACACTCCTCTCGCTGGAATCAGACTGACTATTCGAATCTTCTTTATCATCCTCTCAACTCCGGTGGGCTGATGAGGGTAGTGCCCCAAGCCGGGGGTTCTTTGTCCTAGGGTCTAGAAAGTTCCTATTGGGTTGTTTCACATGAAATGTCCGTTTTTATAGTTTCTGAAATACATAGAGGATTTTGCAGGTCTCTGTTGTTTTCTTCCGAATGTTTACATATTTAAAGTAAACAGTTACTAATCCTTTACCATTGTATTATAAACATTAGCTTCCCAACCAATTACCCACTTTTTAGTTTACCTCCAAACATGGAAACACTCGATTTTCGAGTAATATTTTTGTACGAGTTTAAACTCGGCCATTCAGCAGCTGAGACCGCTAGAAATATTTGCAAGGCGTTTGGGGAAGGGAGTGTTAATGAACGGACCATTCGCCGTTGGTTATGTTTTCAACTGGGGATACCGACTTGGAAAACTTGCCCCGAGGAAGACCTCCGTCCGTAATAGAAAACGATGTCCTCAAACATACAGTAGAAGGAAACCCTACCAAACAGTTAAAGGACTCTAAGCACAACTAAATTCAAGTGCATCTACCGTTTCCAGACATTTAAAGTGTATTGGGAAAGTAAAATAGCTCGATACATGGGTACCTCATGATCTCACTGAGCGGCAGCAAGACCCCATGTTTCAAAACATACCTTGCAAAAATTGAAGGAACTAGGCTACGAAGTTCTTCCGCACCCACCATGTTCTCCCGACTTGTCTCCAACAGATTACCACCTGTTCAGGAATTTAGATAACTTCGTCAAAGGAAAACTTTTTGAAAATGATGATCAAGTGAAAAGTGCGTTTTCAGATTTTGTTTCACTTCAAAGCTCAGCGTTTTTCAGTTCGGGGATAAAAAAGTTGGTGTCACGTTGGGAAAAATGTGTAGAAAAAGAAGGTAAATACTTCGAATAAAATTATCTTGTTTTCATATCGTATTTTTGATAAAAATCCTTTACCTTGAAAACGGAAAATTCATGTGACACAACCCAATAGATTAAAACAGACAAGTTTCAATAAAGACATTATTATTATTTACATACAATTTATTTAAACTATTCCTGAGAACACTGAGGGATTTCTTGTAGTTATCCTTGCCGAACAATATTACAATACAAAGTTACCTTTTGAAAGTTAGTCGGCTGGCGGTGGTGGAAATTGTCCCAGGCGTCCCTTCTAGGCTGTCAGACCTCCGTTGCTCTCAGCTTAGACCTCTCCTCGATCTCTGATTCATCTCTTCTCGTCGCTGGAATAAGACTCTTCTTCTCGTTGGTAAAACTCGACTGTTTTCTCCCTCAGCTTCCACTGCCTCTTCTTGTGGATGGAACACACTCGCCACCTCTCTCCCCTCTTATTTTCAAAAGTCTCATTGTAAATATTTCGAGACCTGGGGCGTTCTAGGGTGCTCTTAATATTAAATATTTTTTATGAGGCTGGATGATCAAATAATGTAGTGGACTGTATTTTAAATGTAATATATTATGGAATAATATGGGAACATAATATGATATAAGATTACATTCTATTAAGCATTACGAGGAAATTAAAATTTGATTTAGGTTAAATTATTTCTATTATTACATATCTGCCTGATGTAAGGGTGGCCGGCGCCTATTCTTCTACTCCTCCATTAGGATGAGGATGATGCTTGTGAAATATGATGAAGAAGTTTGCGTCTTTAGATGCATGTGGTTTTTTTCTCTCTTGCTCGCTGAGCATTCTGGTCTCAGTGCGAGTACCTCCCTATGCCGCCAGATGGCCCTGTGTGCGCTTGATTGTGTTGCTGCATGAAAGATGCCATATCTTAAAATGGGTTAAGGGTGTTCCCTCAACACCCATATTTTGGAAATTGCCGATCTCCCGACAAAGGAGGGCGAGGCTGATATAGGAAGTTCCCAGTCCAGTCTTTGTCCAGCTTAGTAGCTGGGGTCTAGAATGTTCTTGGGGTATCACGGGCTGCATGGGAAATATCAGGGAAGGGGAAGAGGGGGCCAAGGTACAAGCCTTTTAACTTTTGCCGACAAAGGCTTATAAATATTTACTTGAAAAATTTCTAACTTATTTAATAATGAACTTACTCCTCTCAGTATTCTCAATACATAACAATATTTTGATGAAAATGTTTTGTTGAGAACCACTGCTCTAAATGATCATGATAAATGATGGTGAGGTTTAGAAGGAGTTTGCGGGAACCAAAATCGCGTTATCCTTTTATATATATATATATAGAGAGAGAGAGAGAGAAGAGAAGAGATAAAAACTTCCATATCAGTTTTATATACCCCTTTAAAGTCGCGATAAACTAAATTTGGAGTAGCCTCTATTAAGGCTGAAAATGCCTAGGCAATTATAAATGACGTTAATCCCGGAGGAATATTACAACAAATTGTAGGTAGCCATAAATTTCCATCTGAAGAGCCCTTGATACCGCGGCGGGGGACACAAAGGGAATCCAGCCCCCCAGAGAGAGGAAAGGTGGGTTTTCATCTTAACGGCCTCTCTAGCTACTACTCAACCATTTTCTCTTCTCTTATATTTTTCGAGGGGTTTACACATTTTTGTATTTTATTATAGAGGATAAGGCTTTGAGATATAAAAGAGCGAGATAGGCAACAAGATTTGTTACTTTCACTTACCCATATATGAAATAATGACATAATACTTAACAATGTCATTAATAATAATGACGTAATGCTTAAAAATCGATGACGTTGATATTGACAAAATACGTTTCAAACTATAATGACTGTAATTGTTCCTTAATTTCTAACCAATTCAAAAATCCATATCCAGTTGTACACCTTTTCCTGATATCGCAATTCCTATCATCATGTGACTTGACTAACGCACTTTTAACGTGTCATATAAACGCCCAATCTCTATCTGCGCACTATGAACAATTCCTAGATCATTTTCTACATAATTTTTACCATATAATCTCTATCTCTGAAACCTATTCCTTTCTCTACTGTATCAATCTCCAATTACTCTCTTTTTCATCATGATAGGACCGGTCGGACTGGTGGAGAGGTATGCTTGTTCGTTCCACGACAGTCTGAGAGCTAAAATCCTTCTCAAACCACCCGCTACTGACTCCCACACATAGAATACCTTTTCACTGAAATTTCCTCTGGCTCTTTTTCCCTTCTGTTCGTCACAGTGTAGCGACCTCCTCATGTTCGATTTGAATCTTCCTTTGATTTTCCCTTTTTATCTATATTCCTCTGTACGATAATATAATTGTCTGAGGAGACTTCAAAACAAGTGTTTGTCCGATTCGTCCGATAAATCTTATGTTATTGATCTATTCTACTCCCTCAATTTATTTATAGTACCTATCAACCCACCCACCATACCCTCTTTTCAGACACTTGGTCAGATCTCATCTTAATAGATTCAGTACAAAATGTATTATCCTCCTCCCAGTTTCCAGTACCTTTCCTCTCTTCACACGATCTTATTCGGATCTCCTACAATATACCTACTCAAACCATTGCCGCAAAAAAAAAAAATTACATGGCGTATTCTTGACGCACTAACAAATGAAAATATTAACCCTTTCCTCGATCCACTTCATCATTCTTTAGAATCTATCTATACCTCTACTTCTTTGGATGATATGGTTGAATGTCTATCGTCGAATCTACTGGCTTTCCTAAATAACCATGCACCTCTCAAGACGCTACGTTCCGACGTCCACCAGCTCCTTGGATTACTCTGCTATGTATCGAGAATACTGAAAGGTAAGGAATATTTTTGAATCGTATAAAATAGAGCATTTTCCGGGCGACAAGCAGGAAGGTTCTTAGAAGGCCTAGGCAAAACAATGCACCCCTCCACTGCTTTGGAGAGATAGCCCTTTACCTGGGGAGTCTGAGCCCGGACGGAAGAGGTCAGGGGGGTCAAGTGAGAGAATAATTATGCAGATCTGTCAAAGGTACTTTTATATTATATTATGTGGTAAATGCGAAACCTCAGTATTCTCGAGAATAACAATGCATCACTGTATTATGTTTTATGTGTAATAATAATATGTTTAGTAATATGTAGTATTCCATAAATAAATGTATATTTTAAGTAAATTCCTTGATTACCCTTTATGCCACCGAACATAGTACCCCAGAGATACGGTACTAGATGAAAAGAAGAGATGCAGCCAGGAGGAGGTTTGGCCGCACTAGACTTCCCAATGATCACAATACCTTTAAATATCCCGAAACTGCACCCAGTCAACTATACTCGTACGCAACGCCAAGGCCCGACTCTTTAATCCAAGCTCCTGATCTAGTCTAATGGAGGATTCTTAGAAACTTATGATACTCTAACTCATGTCAACTAAACTTGTAAACTCTAATCTTATGCAACTCTAATCCTCTATGTACTCTAACCTCATTAAAACTCTAAATCCTCTATGTCAACTCAAATCCTCTATAATAACTCTAATCTCTATGTCAAACTCTAAATTATTATCGTTTTTCCGCCGACGAACTAAATTCCTATTTTACAAGTCCTCCTTCACATACCTCTGTAAACCACACTCTTCCTGCATCACCTTCTAGAATTCGATTTCAATCCTGAAAATTTTTACTTTCTCTATTTCACTCCCGATGATCTACTCTCCTCTGCCGTCAAATCTAAAACCAATGACCATGGGTCAGATCTTATACCCGTAAAACTGATTAAACTTTGCCTCCCAGCCATTCCTCCAATCCTTTTACACGTTTACAATTTTTCCCTCCTAAACTCTTTCTTTCCATCAGCATGGAAAAATGTAGTTGTACGTCCTCTTAACAAGGTTTCTTCTCCCTCTCCGATTTCAAACCTATTTCCATTCTTTCAAACTTATCCAAACCGTTAGAAAATTAGTTCAAAACCAGCTTTCTTCATACCTAGAACACAACTCTCTTCTAAACCCTTTTCAATCAGGTTTTCGCTCTCGATATTCCACCCAATCCGCCTTATTAAGAATCACACACGACATACAGTCCTCCATTGAGGAACAAAAAATAACAATCCTAATCCTATTCGATTTTACCAAAGCTTTCGATTGTGTTGATCTAGAGATTCTTCTATCCAAACTCCGTAACTTGTTCTTATCTAATAGTACCATCAAATGGTTTAATTTCTTCTTATCCCATCGTTCACAGACAGAGGTCATCCCTGGCAAATGTCCTTCATCTTCCCTCTTTTTCTCACGTGGTATTTCTCAAGGTTCTTCCCTTTCACCTACTCTTTTCTCGATTTATGCAAATGATTTACCAGATTCCACCCATCACTCCCGATACCATCTTTACGCCGATGATCTGCAAATATACTTTTTTTTCCGCCCTGCAAATCTTATAGAACCAACACATAAAGTACAGTATGATATAGATCAAATCTGTCAATGGGCAAATAATAACAAGCTGTAGCTCAATGCAGGTAAAACTAAAGCAATCCTCATCGGCTCCAAATCAACCTTGAACTCCCTTCCATACTACCCCTTGCTCTTTCTTAATAAAATCCCTATTCCCTTCCAGAAAACTGTTAAAAATCTTGGAGTTACCTTTAACCAAAACCTATCCTGGAATAACCATGTATCCGAAATAACCCGAAAATCCATTTCCATACTCAAACAGCTCTATAGATTCCGGGAATCCTTACCTTTAAAAACCCGTCAGCTACTTGTGTCTTCTATTATCTTCCCAAACTTTGACTACGGTTGCCTGGTGTACGGGGGACTAACTGATGAACTAGAAATAAAATTAAAACGACTTATGAATTGTTTTATCAGATTCATTTTCGGAGCCCGTAGACGTGATCATATTTCTAGTTTTATTATACCATCTTAAAATGGCTCTATCCTTCTGTTCGACGACAATATTTCCTTGATTCCTTCTTATTCCAAACTCTAAAAAATAGAAAACCTTCCTACATAATAGAGCTCCTCACCCTCCGATCTGATATCCATTCGGTTAATACTAGAACCCAATCAATCAATTTTTATACCCCATTACATAAAACTGCATCCTTTCACAAATCGTTTCTCGTTCGTTCCTAATCCTTCTGGAATTCGCTAGTATAAATTTGCAAAGATTTACAGATATAATGAATATTTGATCCTTTACATGTATACATTTTTTTTTCTTTTATATTTATTATATATATATATATATATATATATATATATATATATATATATATATATATATTTTGTATACATATTTTCTTTAAATTACCAGACCACAAGGATTTCTTTCTGGTCGTTGTTTATTATTCTAAGGGGACTTGATTCCAGAATAAAATTGTTTTTCTTTTCATTTTAAGAAAAAGTATTGCGAAAGTGAATTCTCAGAAAGTTTTCAACGAAAATACGGAAATTTAGAGCCCTCGAACCTCAATAATATGACTAAATTAAAAAACTACTAAAGAATTAATTGCGTTGAATTTCAATAGAAATATGTTTTATCTACAAAAATCAGTTACTTTCATCGGCTTTTCATCAATCTTTATTACCTTTTACAAGATTGTGTGTAAGATAATATTTTTTTAAATCTTTAGCTTTTCAACGGTATATTATACATGTATATTACTGTTGTTATTTTTAAAAACAAAAAATTGCATTAAAAAATATGTTTTGAGTTTTCTCCTTTAGTTGGATTTTGAATTCATATTTGCTTTTTTTTTTTTTTTTTTTTATCAATGGTAACAAAATGGTATGGTTATTTTCATTGAATCAACAAAAGCCCTGCATGCATTTAAGCCCTGCCAGACTACTTCAATCAGAATGAAACCTACATCATATTAAAGCCCCTTAAATTTTACATCGATATAGCAAGTTTGATTAACATTGTTACAGCCGTTTTTGAGGAAATCGTAAAAATGTGCGAAATGCATGGTATAAAGTGGCTTTTTCGGTCTGCTGATTTTGATGAAAAAGTTCCTGTAACATCTCTGGCCTAAATATGTAATTTCAGTTTTGTACAACATTTCGTTTTCGTGCTAGACTTACCAAACAACAGACCTTTTTACTGGACTTGGTCATTTAAAATCAGGGGACCCGAAAACGTCTATTTCCAGTAAAAAGTGTAATTTGAAAATTTTCGCGATCGCAATAATTTCCCTTACTATTTATTTTATATGTAGGTAATTAATGAAATAAAACATTCATATTGCGGCATATTTTACTTTGTCTACATTTTTTCATTTTTTTTTTTTTTTTTTTTCATGAAAAGCTGCTATTTATTATTAGTTCAAGGAAATATTCGGAAACGATTCTCCATCCGAAAAATCCAACCTAATAAAAATTAAGCATCTGAGAGTACTCTTATTGAATTTCCTGTTGAAAGACGACCCGATAAGAAACTAAAAGCCCTCAAGAGAGCAGCATTAGCAGGAATCAGTTCTTAGTTCTCAGTGCTGGATCCAATTTGGCACTAACTTGGTTTTCCTTTCTTCCAGTCAGTTCTTACCCTTCATCGCCTCTGGCACTAACTTGGTTTTCCTTTCTTCCAGTCAGTTCTTACCCTTCATCGCCTCTGGCACTAACTTGGTTTTCCTTTCTTCCAGTCAGTTCTTACCCTTCATCGCCTCTGGCACTAACTTGGTTTTCCTTTCTTCCAGTCAGTTCTTACCCTTCATCGCCTCTGGCACTAACTTCTACTTGACCTTCAGTGTAGGAGGTAAATGCAATCCTTAAATAAATAAATTCTTTGTTATCCTGGACAAGTCACTTCAGAATAATATGTAATCAACGTATAAAATTGACTTTGAGTCTTAGAGTAAATATAATTATATATAAACCAGTTAACATTAAAAAACAAAAATTAATAATAAAATAGTTTTGTTCTTTTAGCCTTTAGTTGTCATCGAAATTCGCTCAACTTGCATATTTAGGCGTTATTTATCAATAGTAATAAGATGATGTGCCAATTTTTTTTTAAATATACAAAATTAAAGGTACATTAGAGAGAAAGAAAATTTAAAATACCGGCATTTAAGCCCTGTCAGACTATCCCAATCAGAATGAAACCTACATCATATTAAAGCTTATCAAATTTTACATCAATTTAACACACAAACCTTTTTTCGGGACTTGGTCATTTGGACTCAGGAGACCGACCCTAAAACGTGAATTTCCGTTGAAAACTGGAATTTGAATGTTTTCAAGATCGTAGTACATTCTAATAATAATAGGCTTACCGAACCCGAAGGTTCGATGCCGATATCACCAAACTTTGCCTGCACAGACTTGTCCAATGATCGCCGGTCAGGCCCAAGCCCCCGAGATCAGCACTAATGCAATCCTCCCATCGACGCTTCGGCCTACCTTTCGGACGCCTACCAGTCGGTTCAGCGAATACATTACCTTACTTTTTTTTTTTTCGTTTATTCCCTTTTAAGAGAGCGGTTGAACTTGAAACTTTTTTGTTTTCTTTTCTTTTTAAATGTTTTCTTCTTATTTCATCGTTGTTCCCAAAATCTTTTCATACGTCCACTATGTTCTTTCTTTTGCGTTCTCCCGACCATTTATAATTAGTTTTTTTCAGTGAATAATCTGCTAGTGTGTGATGTTTAATGATGTTGCTAAAAGGTTCTCTGTTGTTGATGCCATCATCAACTTTGTACTTCCCACCTCTTTAGTATCCTCTTCTGTTTCATTTTGATATGTTTTTACTTAAATTTGTTATTTCAAAGATTTTTCTTCTGAGCCTGTTCTTTTCCATCTTACAAATATGTCCATAAAATCTCATTCCGCAACCTGAGACCCTTAAGATCCGAGATTAATCCGCATCACCTTGAAATCGTTTAAGCGGAACTGGATATTTAAACCCAGTTGGCCCTTCCTCCTAAAGCATTTCAGACTTCAGAAATTTTGAACTTAATCCACAAATTACCTTCCCGGAAAGCTCCTGGAGATGATCTAACCACTGCCCAACCAAATCCTTGAGCAACTTCCTTGAAAAGCCATTCTATTCCTCACATATATTTACAGTTCCGTACACCACACTACATACTTTCCTCAATCCTAGAAATTAGCTATTCTTAAAATGATCCCCAAACCCAAAAAGCCACTGGAGCTTCTTCTTACCATCCTATTTCTCTTTTACCCATCATAGATAAAATCCTAGAACGGCTCCTTCTTAAACGACTATATCCTATCCTAGAATCCTATCACATAATCCCAGACCACCAGTTTGGATGCCGAACTTCCCACTCCACCATCCAGCAATGTCAACGTGTTGGTGATGTGGTCTCGACTGCATTGGAGCGTGGATTTTACTGCACGGGAGCCTTTCTCGACGTAAAACAGGCCTTCGATCGAGTCTGGCAACCAGGACTGCTGTATAAACTCCGTAAATTCCTTCTTCCAACATACTTCCTAATCATCCTGTCTTGCCTCTCCGACAGATCTTTCGAAATAAAACACAATCGCTCCTATTCATCTCTTTTTACCCAGTCTGCTGGTGTTCCTCAGGGCAGTATTGTGGGACCCATCCTTTACACAGCTTATATCCCAACCCATCCTAACACATTCCTTTCAACCTATGCCGATGACGCTTGCGTGCTATCAGTTCATAATGATCCTAGTATTGCCTCTCAAACTCTCCAATCCCACATCAGAGACCTTGAGGTATGGTGTAAAAATTGGAATTAAAATCAATTCCAATAACTCCCATCATATTACGTTTACCCTTCGTCGAAAAGCTATAACATCCTGCCCTACAGTTTCCTTTAATGATATTTCGCTTGTCCCGGTTGAACAGATCCGCTGTTTAGGACTCCTGCTTGACAAACGGCTTACATGGAATCAGCATACAAGACTGAAAAGACAAGAAACTGCTCGACGTTTTTGGCTACTCAAACACTTACTATACAGACGCTCTAACCTTCCACATAACTACAAAAGACTCATTTACATGACAATCATAAGGCCTATATGGACCTACGGATTTGAGCTTTGGGCTCTACTAAACCATCCAATTCTTCCCGTATCCAATCGTTACAATCCAAAATCCTTCGTAAAATCCTCAACGTTCCTTACTTTGTCACGAACAAAATCATTCATGAAGACCACCATGTTCCGTATGTAGCTGATTTGGCCCCTACCAGATATCATTCCTACCATGAAAAACTGAAAAAAGCTGGATGAGGGTGCTCCTTTGCTAAACTACAACCTAACAACCCCGCTGGTGCAGTTTTCTCCAAACATTTCCTTATTAATAGATCACCTTTGACAGGTGCCAATATAAAAATATATAAAGATAATAAACAAACTTTTCATTCGATGATATTCAGAACATAGCATAAATGTGATGAAATATTTTTAAATTCCTGCACAACATAGCGATATACTATACCGCATGATAGTTCGGTTTGCTTGGTTAGTGCAGCCCTAGTTCTTGAAGGCTAGCTCATATTTCACTACGGAATTTATTTTTTCAAAGAATTCTTTTTTCTTGTATTTAAAAAAAAAAAATTGTTAAAATTTGCAACTGTATTTTATAATACAACAAGTAAATATGCTGGTGTAATGATAAAATACATGAAAAAAAAGACCACCCCTTTGCAGCAATCAAGTAGTAAATGTGAACAAGTAGGTTTCGATGCCATCTTCTTTTCAGACGCCTCGGAGCGTTATCAGGGATCGAAGCTAGAATAGAAACTAGTGGTTTAGAGTGGGAGTGGATTCTTTTTTTGGAAGGATTCATACTTAGTTCGGGCCAAAACAGCAACATATGGATCATTAAGGTCTTTATGGATGAGTTTGTTTGTGGATTGTAAGGATATAAATCCGTTTTGGTAGAGCCCCATAGATCGATTCTGTAAGTCCAGATAGGTCTTATAATAGTCATGTAGATGAGCATTTTCTAGTTAAGAGGAAGGTTTGACCGTTTGTCTAGTAAGTGTTGAAGTGATCGAAAACGGCGAGCGGTTTCTTGTCGTTTTAGTCTAGTATGAGGCTTCCAAGTTAGACTTTTGCCAAGATGGAGTCCTAGATATCTGATCTGTTCAATTGGAATTAGTTTAGTGTTATTAAAGGATACTGTAAGGCAGGAAGTCAAAGGTTTACGACGAAGGGTAAAGGTTATTTGATGGGATTTGTTGGGATTTATTTTTATTCTCCAATTCTGACACCATACCTCAAGGTCTCTGATGTGGGATTGGAGCGTTTGAGAGGCAATACTAGGATCATTATGAACTGATAGCACGCAGGCGTCATCGGCATAGGTAGAAAGGAATGTGTTAGGATGGGTTGTGATATCAGCTGTATAAACTGTATAAAGGATGGGTCCCAGAATGCTGCTCTGAGGAACACCAGCAGACTGGGTAAAAAAGGATGAGTAGGAACAACAGTGATTTATTTTGAGGGATCTGTTAAAGAGGGATTTGTATTTTAATTTAAAATATTTGTTTTATGTTCTGATATTGCCTAGGTACATTTCAAATTTTGTAGGATTACTGTTCATTTTTGTCATACTTTTAATAGATAAGTTACTCTATATAATATAATAGCTCATGCCATATTACTTAATAATTACCAAGCATAAAACTTAAATATTTTAATGGCTAATCTTTTTTATTATTTACTGGAACCAGAGATATTAACTAAAATGTGTTTTTCCCGCTCGGAATTCCCGATTTTCTTACGCTACTCCTGGTAGGCGTTGCCCCAAACATTTTGTATAGTCTAGTGGTTATTGTCTAGTTTCATCTTTTAAAAAATCCGGTGCGGACAACACACGACTTTCACTTACGTCGCCATTGCCTGCAATTGTTGGGAGGGATACCCTAGCCTATGGTTGCCACTAGACCGCGTTGAGCTGGTGTTAATGATGCTGTCTCCTAGATAGCAGCACATAAATTATGTTAAGGGACATTTTTGCACTTTTCTCCTTTAGTTGCTTATGAAGTTCGCTCAACCTTCATATTTCGCTGTTATTTATCAATGCTGACAAGTTAATGTGCCTAATTTTTTTTAAATCTATAAAATTATAGGTACTTTAGTTGTAGAAAAATTTAAATATAGGCATTTAAGCCCTGTAAGACTATTTCAATCAGACTAAAACCTACATCATATTAAAGCTTATCAAATTATACATCAATATAGCGAGTTTAATCTAAATCGTTAGAGCCGTTTTTTAGAAAATCGTAAAAAGGTGCTAAATGCATAGTATAAAATGGCTCTTCTGATTAGCCGACTTTGATGAAATAGTTTTTGTAACATCTGGGGCGTATTAAATATGAAATTTCAGTTTCATAGGACTTTTCGTTTACGCGTGAGAGTTACCACACACAGACCTTTTTTGCGGGACTTGGTCATTTGGACTTAGGAGACCCTAAAATGTGTATTTCTGTTGAAAACTGGAATTGGGAACCTCTCCTTGTTAGCGAAAACAGAGATAATGCATTTAGTGAGACTTCAATACGGTTATTTGAACTCGAGAGACCTTAAAACGTGCCTTTTCGTTAATGGCCTGGACCCGTAAGTTGTGACGACCAGCAATACTTTCCCTCTTAGTGTGTATTTTATATATTAAGCTAAGTGAGAGGAGAAAGCGGTAAAATATGGCAGTTAGCACAAGTACTCGTCAGGACGCTATAAAGGGACTGCTAAATATGGCAGTTAGCACAAGTACTCGTCAGGACGCTATAAAGGGACTGCTAAATATGGCAGTTAGCACAAGTACTCGTCAGGACGCTATAAAGGGACTGCTAAATATGGCAGTTAGCACAAGTACTCGTCAGGACGCTATAAAGGGACTGCTAAATATGGCAGTTAGCACAAGTACTCGTCAGGACGCTATAAAGGGACTGCTAAATATGGCAGTTAGCACAAGTACTCGTCAGGACGCTATAAAGGGACTGCTAAATATGGCAGTTAGCACAAGTACTCGTCAGGACGCTATAAAGGGACTGCTAAATATGGCAGTTAGCACAAGTACTCGTCAGGACGCTATAAAGGGACTGCTAAATATGGCAGTTAGCACAAGTACTCGTCAGGACGCTATAAAGGGACTGCTAAATATGGCAGTTAGCACAAGTACTCGTCAGGACGCTATAAAGGGACTGCTAAATATGGCAGTTAGCACAAGTACTCGTCAGGACGCTATAAAGGGACTGCTAAATATGGCAGTTAGCACAAGTACTCGTCAGGACGCTATAAAGGGACTGCTAAATATGGCAGTTAGCACAAGTACTCGTCAGGACGCTATAAAGGGACTGCTAAATATGGCAGTTAGCACAAGTACTCGTCAGGACGCTATAAAGGGACTGCTAAATATGGCAGTTAGCACAAGTACTCGTCAGGACGCTATAAAGGGACTGCTAAATATGGCAGTTAGCACAAGTACTCGTCAGGACGCTATAAAGGGACTGCTAAATATGGCAGTTAGCACAAGTACTCGTCAGGACGCTATAAAGGGACTGCTAAATGTATTCTTTGACCGGGAGTATTCGTGTCAGCGCCCCGCGAAAATGAGAGGAATTCGTGAGAGAAATATCGATCTCTGTTCCGAGATCTATTAGAGCAGCTAACTCTCCATCTATTATTAATATAAATATCTGCGGCAACGGGGCAAACTATTATCCTTTATTTATTGTATTTTACTTAGTCAATACCATATTCCCTTGAATATTTAAGGGTATTTAATATTCTATATAATATTATAGTATTAAATATTCCCTTGAATATTTATTCTATGTAAAATTACGTATTTTATCGAGTACAGAAATGATTTGATATCTTCTTTGTAATTTATTTAGTTGTACTTGAATTTCATAGATTTACATAAGTATGTGAATAATATATTGTAGTATTTCAATTTACTAAGTTCTTACTTTATGTCAGGATTAATTTTAACATATGTATTTATACAATAACAAGTACATGGAAATTTCATATGTAATAGTATAGAACTATATTTAGTTGTGAAGTGAAATTACCATATTAGAGTAAGTATACTCAACTACTAATTTACGGTAAGAGTTCTCATTGGCATATATTACTATTTAATTGCCTCGGTGATTTCATTTATGTTTCAAATAGATGTTGAGGAAATTGTGATCACAGGATAACGGGTTTTGAGTAGCAGGAAGTTTGGAATGAAGGAATGTATATCTGGATCGGGCCAAATTTCAATTAATGGATATTAGGTCTTTATGGATATTATTATTATGTAACATGTAATGGAGCATAAGGATTTTTGAAGGATTTTGGATTAGTTGACGAGTGTGATATTTAAATTATTTTTTAGGTAATTTTTTTTTAACTTTTGTTCATAAACATTATATATATACTAACTTTGCGGAAATTTATTTTAAATAAAAAATTTAAGCTATTGCACTATGCTTTTTCAATTTAAGCATAAGTATATTAACTGAAGAATTAGTCCGGGTAATTTCATTTAACATAATATATAACTATAATATTAGTTTACGACTAATTTTATTTAATGTTTAACTATAATATTATTGAACTGAATTTCATATTTAACAAGTATTAATATACTATTAGTGCGGAGTGAAATTCATAATAAAATATTAAACTATAATTTATTGTACGAGCTGAAATTTCATATTTCAAAGTATAATTAAACTATTATTGTCGGAGCTGAAATTTCATTTTAACATAAGTATATAACTATAATATTAGTTGTACGACTGAAATTTCATATTAACATAAGTTAACATAACTATAGTTGTACGAGCTGATTTCATATTTAACATAGTTCTAAAATAGTTGTACGAGCTGAAATTTCATATTTAACATAAGTATATAACTATAACTATAGTTGTACGAGCTGAAATTCATATTTACATAAGTATATAACATAACTATAGTTGTACGGAGCTGAAATTTCATATTAACATAAGTATATAACTATAACTATTAGTTGTACGGAGCTGAAATTTCATATTTAACATAAGTATATAACTATAACTATTAGTTGTACGGAGCTGAAATTTCATATTTAACATAAGTATATAACTATAACTATTAGTTGTACGGAGCTGAAATTTCATATTTAACATAAGTATATAACTATAACTATTAGTTGTACGGAGCTGAAATTTCATATTTAACATAAGTTATAACTATAACATTAGTTGTACGAGCTGAAATTTCATATTTAACATAAGTATATAATATAACTATTAGTTGTACGGAGCTGAAATTTCATATTTAACATAAGTATATAACTATAACTATTAGTTGTACGGAGCTGAAATTTCATATTTAACATAAGTATATAACTATAACTATTAGTTGTACGAGCTGAAATTTCATATTAACTAATATATAACTATAACTATTAGTTGTAGAGCTGAATTTCTATTACATATATATATATATTAGTTGTACGGAGCTGAAATTTCATATTTAACATAAGTATATAACTATAACTATTAGTTGTACGGAGCTGAAATTTCATATTTAACATAAGTATATAACTATAACTATTAGTTGTACGGAGCTGAAATTCATATTTAACTAGAATAACATATATAGTTGACGGAGCTGAAATTTCATATTAACATAGTATTAACTATAACTATTAGTTTACGGAGCTGAAATTCATATTAATAAGTATATAACTATAACTATTAGTTGTACGGAGCTGAAATTTCATATTTAACAAATATAGTAGACTAATCATATTACTAGTATTAACTATAATATGTTGTACGGAGCTGAAATTTCATATTTAACATAAGTATATAACTATAACTATTAGTTGTACGGAGCTGAAATTTCATATTTAACATAAGTATATAACTATAACTATTAGTTGTACGGAGCTGAAATTTCATATTTAACATAAGTATATAACTATAACTATTAGTTGTACGGAGCTGAAATTTCATATTTAACATAAGTATATAACTATAACTATTAGTGTACGGAGCTGAAATTTCATATTTAACATAAGTATATAACTATAACTATTAGTTGTACGGAGCTGAAATTTCATATTTAACATAAGTATATAACTATAACTATTAGTTGTACGGAGCTGAAATTTCATATTTAACATAAGTATATAACTATAACTATTAGTTGTACGGAGCTGAAATTTCATATTTAACATAAGTATATAACTATAACTATTAGTTGTACGGAGCTGAAATTTCATATTTAACATAAGTATATAACTATAACTATTAGTTGTACGGAGCTGAAATTTCATATTTAACATAAGTATATAACTATAACTATTAGTTGTACGGAGCTGAAATTTCATATTTAACATAAGTATATAACTATAACTATTAGTTGTACGGAGCTGAAATTTCATATTTAACATAAGTATATAACTATAACTATTAGTTGTACGGAGCTGAAATTTCATATTTAACATAAGTATATAACTATAACTATTAGTTGTACGGAGCTGAAATTTCATATTTAACATAAGTATATAACTATAACTATTAGTTGTACGGAGCTGAAATTTCATATTTAACATAAGTATATAACTATAACTATTAGTTGTACGGAGCTGAAATTTCATATTTAACATAAGTATATAACTATAACTATTAGTTGTACGGAGCTGAAATTTCATATTTAACATAAGTATATAACTATAACTATTAGTTGTACGGAGCTGAAATTTCATATTTAACATAAGTATATAACTATAACTATTAGTTGTACGGAGCTGAAATTTCATATTTAACATAAGTATATAACTATAACTATTAGTTGTACGGAGCTGAAATTTCATATTTAACATAAGTATATAACTATAACTATTAGTTGTACGGAGCTGAAATTTCATATTTAACATAAGTATATAACTATAACTATTAGTTGTACGGAGCTGAAATTTCATATTTAACATAAGTATATAACTATAACTATTAGTTGTACGGAGCTGAAATTTCATATTTAACATAAGTATATAACTATAACTATTAGTTGTACGGAGCTGAAATTTCATATTTAACATAAGTATATAACTATAACTATTAGTTGTACGGAGCTGAAATTTCATATTTAACATAAGTATATAACTATAACTATTAGTTGTACGGAGCTGAAATTTCATATTTAACATAAGTATATAACTATAACTATTAGTTGTACGGAGCTGAAATTTCATATTTAACATAAGTATATAACTATAACTATTAGTTGTACGGAGCTGAAATTTCATATTTAACATAAGTATATAACTATAACTATTAGTTGTACGGAGCTGAAATTTCATATTTAACATAAGTATATAACTATAACTATTAGTTGTACGGAGCTGAAATTTCATATTTAACATAAGTATATAACTATAACTATTAGTTGTACGGAGCTGAAATTTCATATTTAACATAAGTATATAACTATAACTATTAGTTGTACGGAGCTGAAATTTCATATTTAACATAAGTATATAACTATAACTATTAGTTGTACGGAGCTGAAATTTCATATTTAACATAAGTATATAACTATAACTATTAGTTGTACGGAGCTGAAATTTCATATTTAACATAAGTATATAACTATTATGTTACAGTAACTATTTCGTCAAAATCGACAGACCAGAAGAGCCACTTTACATCATAGATAGATGGAAAAGTATTTTTATTTTTCAAAATTACAAAAAATAAACAAATTACAAAATATAATAACTTTTTATTTATCTAAAATTAGTCGCACTACATAGTCTATTGACCGTCCGTGGAGTCTCTGTTTATTTACTATAGTATTCTTTGATCTATATTTATATAATGCAGCCCATTTTACTGAAATTTCTGGTCATCGCAGCAACTCAAAAATGACTAAGGTTGTGAAGCTGAATTTTTTCCTGGAGCTTCGTCTTACCGCTTAGATGTGCAATAAGGCTGGGTTTGGGAAGATAAGTCATCTAAGTGGTATAAAAACAATTCTAAACAAATTTGATTTTTAAATAACTCAAAAACTATTAGTAATAATTTCAATGACAATCAAATTTCTAACTGCAAAAGCAAACCTGTTAAGTATCAGCAAATATTATATATATTAATTTATAAGAAATATATTTAAAGATATTGAACATCGTATACATATTTCGTGTGTAGTGGCACATGTTTCATTTTTATTGGTTTATTAAAAATAATTTCAATAGGTTCAAAAAGGTCTAATTTTAAGAATGTAATAGAACATCGTATTTCTATAATCTGTGACATGGAACATACATACGAAAATAAGTGACATGAACTAAAACTATGTTACAAACAACTTTCACACCTATTGGATTTCAGATCACCACTAAATTTACGAAACAAGCGACAACTTTACACGACTCTACTGAGACCAATCTGTACATACAGAGCAGAGCTTTCGGGTTCTGCAAAGCACGTACACACAAGCAAAATACAAACAACTTGTGGCGTCAACACATGTGGTTGCTAAGGAGACATAACCTTCATGTGTTTTGTGTTACAAAAAATACCTTTGTGTTTAAAACAATGTTACATGTGGTGTGTGTTTTAATAAAGATATAATCCATTATTAATGTTATTTATGTGGTGATACCACCATCTATTGGTGACCCCGACGTGATATTAACAAAAATCGGAGTTTTTCGGGACGTTGCGGGTTCTAGATCGAGATGTGGTTTCTATAACGGGAGTTTCATACTTATCTATTCGTTTCGAGAGATCTTTGATGATAGATTCAACGTTCGAAACGGCATTAACTCCATAACTCTCGTTGGGTTGGTTAGCATTGACTTCTGTTATCCTATCTCCTATTAACCCTAAATTAGTCAATGGCTCAATGCTAACAGCTAATACAGTTTGGCAAGAAAAAGGTAGGCGTTGTAACCATAACGTTTTTAAAACCTCATCTGCTATTTTATTACCTGCCAGATTTTTCATAGTTCTTAGTAATTGAGAAGGTTTGGAATCGTCTAACTCCATATCAGAAAAATTATTTTTATTCTCCAATTCTGACACCATACCTCAAGGTCTCTGATGTGGGATTGGAGCGTTTGAGAGGCAATACTAGGATCATTATGAACTGATAGCACGCAGGCGTCATCGGCATAGGTAGAAAGGAATGTGTTAGGATGGGTTGTGATTTCAGCTGTATAAACTGTATAAAGGATGGGTCCCAGAATGCTGCTCTGAGGAACACCAGCAGACTGGGTAAAAAAGGATGAGTAGGAACAACAGTGATTTATTTTGAGGGATCTGTTAAAGAGGGATTTGTATTTTAATTTAAAATATTTGTTTTATGTTCTGATATTGCCTAGGTACATTTCAAATTTTGTAGGATTACTGTTCATTTTTGTCATACTTTTAATAGATAAGTTACTCTATATAATATAATAGCTCATGCCATATTACTTAATAATTACCAAGCATAAAACTTAAATATTTTAATGGCTAATCTTTTTTATTATTTACTGGAACCAGAGATATTAACTAAAATGTGTTTTTCCCGCTCGGAATTCCCGATTTTCTTACGCTACTCCTGGTAGGCGTTGCCCCAAACATTTTGTATAGTCTAGTGGTTATTGTCTAGTTTCATCTTTTAAAAAATCCGGTGCGGACAACACACGACTTTCACTTACGTCGCCATTGCCTGCAATTGTTGGGAGGGATACCCTAGCCTATGGTTGCCACTAGACCGCGTTGAGCTGGTGTTAATGATGCTGTCTCCTAGATAGCAGCACATAAATTATGTTAAGGGACATTTTTGCACTTTTCTCCTTTAGTTGCTTATGAAGTTCGCTCAACCTTCATATTTCGCTGTTATTTATCAATGCTGACAAGTTAATGTGCCTAATTTTTTTTAAATCTATAAAATTATAGGTACTTTAGTTGTAGAAAAATTTAAATATAGGCATTTAAGCCCTGTAAGACTATTTCAATCAGACTAAAACCTACATCATATTAAAGCTTATCAAATTATACATCAATATAGCGAGTTTAATCTAAATCGTTAGAGCCGTTTTTTAGAAAATCGTAAAAAGGTGCTAAATGCATAGTATAAAATGGCTCTTCTGATTAGCCGACTTTGATGAAATAGTTTTTGTAACATCTGGGGCGTATTAAATATGAAATTTCAGTTTCATAGGACTTTTCGTTTACGCGTGAGAGTTACCACACACAGACCTTTTTTGCGGGACTTGGTCATTTGGACTTAGGAGACCCTAAAATGTGTATTTCTGTTGAAAACTGGAATTGGGAACCTCTCCTTGTTAGCGAAAACAGAGATAATGCATTTAGTGAGACTTCAATACGGTTATTTGAACTCGAGAGACCTTAAAACGTGCCTTTTCGTTAATGGCCTGGACCCGTAAGTTGTGACGACCAGCAATACTTTCCCTCTTAGTGTGTATTTTATATATTAAGCTAAGTGAGAGGAGAAAGCGGTAAAATATGGCAGTTAGCACAAGTACTCGTCAGGACGCTATAAAGGGACTGCTAAATATGGCAGTTAGCACAAGTACTCGTCAGGACGCTATAAAGGGACTGCTAAATATGGCAGTTAGCACAAGTACTCGTCAGGACGCTATAAAGGGACTGCTAAATATGGCAGTTAGCACAAGTACTCGTCAGGACGCTATAAAGGGACTGCTAAATATGGCAGTTAGCACAAGTACTCGTCAGGACGCTATAAAGGGACTGCTAAATATGGCAGTTAGCACAAGTACTCGTCAGGACGCTATAAAGGGACTGCTAAATATGGCAGTTAGCACAAGTACTCGTCAGGACGCTATAAAGGGACTGCTAAATATGGCAGTTAGCACAAGTACTCGTCAGGACGCTATAAAGGGACTGCTAAATATGGCAGTTAGCACAAGTACTCGTCAGGACGCTATAAAGGGACTGCTAAATATGGCAGTTAGCACAAGTACTCGTCAGGACGCTATAAAGGGACTGCTAAATATGGCAGTTAGCACAAGTACTCGTCAGGACGCTATAAAGGGACTGCTAAATATGGCAGTTAGCACAAGTACTCGTCAGGACGCTATAAAGGGACTGCTAAATATGGCAGTTAGCACAAGTACTCGTCAGGACGCTATAAAGGGACTGCTAAATATGGCAGTTAGCACAAGTACTCGTCAGGACGCTATAAAGGGACTGCTAAATATGGCAGTTAGCACAAGTACTCGTCAGGACGCTATAAAGGGACTGCTAAATATGGCAGTTAGCACAAGTACTCGTCAGGACGCTATAAAGGGACTGCTAAATATGGCAGTTAGCACAAGTACTCGTCAGGACGCTATAAAGGGACTGCTAAATGTATTCTTTGACCGGGAGTATTCGTGTCAGCGCCCCGCGAAAATGAGAGGAATTCGTGAGAGAAATATCGATCTCTGTTCCGAGATCTATTAGAGCAGCTAACCTCTCCATCTATTATTAATATAAATATCTGCGGCAACGGGGCAAACTATTATCCTTTATTTATTGTATTTTACTTAGTCAATACCATATTCCCTTGAATATTTAAGGGTATTTAATATTCTATATAATATTATAGTATTAAATATTCCCTTGAATATTTAATTCTATGTAAAATTACGTATTTTATCGAGTACAGAAATGATTTGATATCTTCTTTGTATTTATTTGTTGCTTTTTCACGCGATTTCATAGAGTGATTTTTTTTTTCATTTATTTAAAGAAATTTACAATTGTATTTATACAATACATCAAGTAAATGGAATTGATATGAGATAAGACACATGATTGTCCTGTGAAGAAACTACCCATTGTAGAACTCCAATCTCCAATTTACGGTAAGAGGTCTCTTGGCCATCTTCTTTAATCGCCTCGGTGGTTTGTCAGGAATAGATGTTGAGGAAAGTCACGGATAAGCGGGTTTGAGTGGGCAGGAAGTTTGGAATGGAAGGATGTATATCTGGATCGGGCCAAATCTTCAACTAATGGGATATCTAGTCTTTATGATAATTTTATTGTAACATAGTATGGAGCATTAAGATTTTTCGAAGGATTTTGGATTGCAAGGATTGGATGCGATAGTGTGATTTTAAATTATCTTTTTAGGTAATTTTTTTTCTTCTGTTCATTAGAACGATTTAATATTAGTATACTCAACCTTTGGAAATAAATTATTTTCGAAAAAAAATTTAAGCGATTGCACTATGCCCTTTTCTTCAATTTAGGCATAGTATATTGAAATACTGGAAGAATTAGTCGGGTAGCGGTCATTAAATGAAACAACTAAATAGTTTCAACTATTTTTTGAGTTTTTTCAACTATTTTTATTGTTGAGTTTCATTCTCAACCATGCGCCCTGATGATGACCCAAAAAGGGGGTTAAACGTTGGCAAACAATAAAATAGTTAAATATAACTTAATTGTTTTTTAATACCAGCCACCCGGCTAAAATTCTCAGTAATTTAATTCGGAGAAAATAATTACATCCATATTTGAATACATTAGGTCAGCTAACTTTCTATTTTAATAAATATACCAATATTGTGCAAATTATATAACATAGTAATACTATTATTGCCTGATCATATTTAAAGTTCGAATTATTTTAGTAGTGAATTAAGTAACATAAATACTCTTATGCGATTTTAAGCTATTATAAATGATTAGTTGTACGGAGCTAAATATTCATATTTAACTATTATAACTATAACTATTTTGTACGACTGAATTTTATTTCACGATATTAACATAATATTTTTGTATGATTTCATTACTATTAAATTTAAATTGTTTACGACTGAAATTTCATATTAAATAGTATAAACTATAACATTAGTTGTACGAGCTGAAATTTCATATTAATACATAAGTAATAACTACTATAGTTGTCGGAGCTGAAATTTCTATTACAAAGTTATACATAACTATTGTTGTACGAGCTGAATTTCATATTAACAAGTATACATAACTATTGTTGTACGGAGCTGAAATTTCATATTAACATAAGTTTATAACTATAATATTAGTTTGACGGAGCTGAAATTTCATATTTAACATAAGTATATAACTATAACTATTAGTTGTACGGAGCTGAAATTTCATATTTTAACAAGTTATAACTATAACATTAGTTGTACGGAGCTGAAATTTCATATTTAAATAAGTATATAACTATAACTATTAGTTGTACGGAGCTGAAATTTCATATTAACATTAAGTATATAACTTAAATATTAGTTGTACGAGCTGAAATTTCAATTTAACATAAGTAATATAACTATAACATGAAATTCAGTCATGTGTATACTATTATTGTACGAGCTGAAATTTCATATTTAACATAAGTATTAACTATAATTTAGTGTACGGAGCTGAATTTCATTTACTAGTATAACTCATTGAAATTCAACATAAAATATAAACATAGTTGTCTGAATTTCTATTTAACAGAATAATATCTTAGTTGTACGGAGCTGAAATTTCATATTACATAAGTATATAACTATAACTATTAGTTGTCGACTGAAATTTCTATTTAACTAAGTATATAACTATAATATTAGTTGTACGGAGTGAAATTTCATATTTAACATAAGTATATAACTATAACTATTAGTTGTATCGGAGCTGAAATTTCATATTACTAAGTATCTATAACTATTAGTTGTACGGAGCTATTATATTAACATAGTAAATTAATATTGTTACGGAGCTGAAATTTCATATTTAACATAAGTATATAACTATAACTATTAGTTGTACGGAGCTGAAATTTCATATTTAACATAAGTATATAACTATAACTATTAGTTGTACGGAGCTGAAATTTCATATTTAACATAAGTTATTTAATAACTATAATCTATTAGTTGTACGGAGCTGAAATTTCATATTTAACATAATATATAACTATAACTATAGACGAGTGAATTCATATGTACTTAACTATTGTTGTACGAGCTGAAATTTCATATTTAACATAAGTATATAACTATAACTATTAGTTGTACGGAGCTGAAATTTCATATTTAACATAAGTATATAACTATAACTATTAGTTGTACGGAGCTGAAATTTCATATTTAACATAAGTATATAACTATAACTATTAGTTGTACGGAGCTGAATCATATTTAATATTATAACTTATATTATTTAGGTAATTTATATTTACTGTAATAACATAATATTAGTTGTACGGAGCTGAAATTTCATATTTAACATAAGTATATAACTATAACTATTAGTTGTACGGAGCTGAAATTTCATATTTAACATAAGTATATAACTATAACTATTAGTTGTACGGAGCTGAAATTTCATATTTAACATAAGTATATAACTATAACTATTAGTTGTACGGAGCTGAAATTTCATATTTAACATAAGTATATAACTATAACTATTAGTTGTACGGAGCTGAAATTTCATATTTAACATAAGTAATAACTATAACTATTAGTTGTAGGAGCTGAAATTTCATATTTAACATAGTATATAACTATAACTATTAGTTGTACGGAGCTGAAATTTCATATTTAACATAAGTATATAACTATAACTATAGTTGTACGGAGCTGAAATTTCATATTTAACATAAGTATATAACTATAACTATTAGTTGTACGGAGCTGAAATTTCATATTTAACATAAGTATATAACTATAACTATTAGTTGTACGGAGCTGAAATTTCATATTTAACATAGTATATAACTATAACTATTAGTTGTACGGAGCTGAAATTTCATATTTAACATAAGTATATAACTATAACTATTAGTTGTACGGAGCTGAAATTTCATATTTAACATAAGTATATAACTATAACTATTAGTTGTACGGAGCTGAAATTTCATATTTAACATAAGTATATAACTATAACTATTAGTTGTACGGAGCTGAAATTTCATATTTAACATAAGTATATAACTATAACTATTAGTTGTACGGAGCTGAAATTTCATATTTAACATAAGTATATAACTATAACTATTAGTTGTACGGAGCTGAAATTTCATATTTAACATAAGTATATAACTATAACTATTAGTTGTACGGAGCTGAAATTTCATATTTAACATAAGTATATAACTATATGTTACGTAACTATTAGTTGTACGGAGCTGAAATTTCATATTTAACATAAGTATATAACTATAACTATTAGTTGTACGGAGCTGAAATTTCATATTTAACATAAGTATATAACTATAACTATTAGTTGTACGGAGCTGAAATTTCATATTTAACATAAGTATATAACTATTAGTTACAGTAACTATTAGTTGTACGGAGCTGAAATTTCATATTTAACATAAGTATATAACTATAACTATTAGTTGTACGGAGCTGAAATTTCATATTTAACATAAGTATATAACTATAACTATTAGTTGTACGGAGCTGAAATTTCATATTTAACATAAGTATATAACTATAACTATTAGTTGTACGGAGCTGAAATTTCATATTTAACATAAGTATATAACTATAACTATTAGTTGTACGGAGCTGAAATTTCATATTTAACATAAGTATATAACTATAACTATTAGTTGTACGGAGCTGAAATTTCATATTTAACATAAGTATATAACTATAACTATTAGTTGTACGGAGCTGAAATTTCATATTTAACATAAGTATATAACTATAACTATTAGTTGTACGGAGCTGAAATTTCATATTTAACATAAGTATATAACTATAACTATTAGTTGTACGGAGCTGAAATTTCATATTTAACATAAGTATATAACTATAACTATTAGTTGTACGGAGCTGAAATTTCATATTTAACATAAGTATATAACTATAACTATTAGTTGTACGGAGCTGAAATTTCATATTTAACATAAGTATATAACTATATTTACATAACTATTAGTTGTACGGAGCTGAAATTTCATATTTAACATAAGTATATAACTATTATGTTACAGTAACTATTTCGTCAAAATCGACAGACCAGAAGAGCCACTTTACATCATAGATAGATGGAAAAGTATTTTTATTTTTCAAAATTACAAAAAATAAACAAATTACAAAATATAATAACTTTTTATTTATCTAAAATTAGTCGCACTACATAGTCTATTGACCGTCCGTGGAGTCTCTGTTTATTTACTATAGTATTCTTTGATCTATATTTATATAATGAAGCCCATTTTACTGAAATTTCTGGTCATCGCAGCAGCTCAAAAATGACTAAGGTTGTGAAGCTGAATTTTTTCCTGGAGCTTCGTCTTATCGCTTAGATGTGCAATAAGGCTGGGTTTGGGAAGATAAGTCATCTAAGTGGTATAAAAAAAATTCTAAACAAATTTGATTTTTAAATAACTCAAAAACTATAAGTAATAATTTCAATGACAATCAAATTTCTAACTGCAAAAGCAAACCTGTTAAGTATCAGCAAAGATTATATATAATAATTTATAAGAAATATATTTAAAGATATTGAGCATCGTATACATATTTCGTGTGTAGTGTCCATCGACACATGTTTCATTTTTATTGGTTTATTAAAAATAATTTCAATAGGTTCAAAAAGGTCTAATTTTAAGAATGTAATAGAACATTGTATTTCTATAATCTATGACATGAAACATACATACGAAAATAAGTGACATGAACTAAAACTATGTTACAAACAACTTTCACACCTATTGGATTTCAGATCACCACTAAATTTACGAAACAAGCGACAACTTTACACGACTCTACTGAGACCAATCTGTACATACAGAGCAGAACTTTCGGGTTCTGCAAAGCACGTACACACAAGCAAAATACAAACAACTTGTGGCGTCAACACATGTGGTTGCTAAGGAGACATAACCTTCATGTGTTTTGTGTTACAAAAAAATACCTTTATGTTTAAAACAATGTTACATGTGGTGTGTGTTTTAATAAAGATATAATCCATTATTAATGTTATTTATGTGGTGATACCACCATCTATTGTTGACCCCGACGTGATATTAACAAAAATCGGGGTTTTTTCGGGACGTTGCGGTTTCTAGATCGAGATGTGGTTTCTATAACGGGAGTTTCATACTTATCTATTCGTTTCGAGAGATCTTTGATGATAGATTCAACGTTCGAAACGGCATTAACTCCATAACTCTCGTTGGGTTGGTTAGCATTGACTTCTGTTATCTTATCTGCTATTAACCCTAAATTAGTCAATGGCTCAATGCTAACAGCTAATACAGTTTGGCAAGAAAAAGGTAGGCGTTGAAACCATAACGTTTTAAAACCTCATCTGTTATTTTATTACCTGCCAGATTTTTCATAGTTCTTAGTAATTGAGAAGGTTTGGAATCGCCTAACTCCATATCAGAAAAAAGTCTAAGTAGTTTGGGTCACTCGCTTTCTGAATAAATTGCTATAAGGTTATTTTTGATACAAACACAAATCCAATAAAAAATTTACGAAAAATATGTAGTTCACTTAGCTTGATATGTTTGGAATCACACGATAGACAACGGCAAAAAGAGCCTTACTGTAAAGTCTTACATTCACCACAAGTTTCAGATTAACATTTCTAGTTTTTCTGGGCAATCAACTCTCAAGTTATTATGCCCTTTGTTGGTTTTATTTTTTGATTGTTCAAAGTTACTTGCCAGATACGATTAATTATCTTTTATTATGTATTTAACTTAATTTTTGTTAATTTCTTAGGCTGTTTCTCGAAAATTGCTGAGTTTTTGTAGTTATATTTTGGAGAATAATCGCGTTTTCTTTAGTCGTTCAAATACAGCTGTCTACTGTTTTTGTCGAATCTGTTAGGGCTGCCGGTAATGTCAAGATTCTGGAATACTGGTTGTAATGTTATGCACTCTTGCCTTGGATGTCTTACCGTTAAGATCATGTTACAGTTTTACCAATATGGTTCTTCCTCCTTTATTATTAAATATTTATCAGTTAGATTGGTATGCCCTATCCTCATTCTTGTCATAACGACTTCTTCTCTTCTGTTTCTTCTTACTGCCCTTGTCCACAGCTTAGTTGTTTGTTTAATATTTTCCAATATGTTTGTTAGACGAATTTGCCTCTCCCTCCTCCCCCACACATAGAGTCCCAGTTTTGCTGAAATCCGGCTTTGAAGTGCTATAACACGTTTCATTCATGGACACAGAACCACCAAAATCGTTTCTTCGCTTTCCTCCTCCCTGTTACCTGACCAACCCCAAAGAAGACTTAAAAGACGATTTCCGAGAGATCTTCTAAACTAAAAATTAAGGACGCTGGATAAGAAGAAAATACTGCATCACATACATCAGCAATAAAAAGATAATACTAATAATTTTCTGAATCATTAATAGAAAATAAAGCAGCTTGTTTCCCTCCAACCTTTTTGTTGGAGCAGATGAAGAATATTCCAGTTTGGCTCAGTGCTAAATAATACAGGAATAGTCTCATATTAGTGAGCACAGAAAGGCTTTGGCCCTGAAAGGACTCTATTCATGTCGATTTATATCTAGAATCGATTCCTCATCTATGGTTCGGCAGACCGCTATGCGACAAATTTTCAGGTCAATTAACAACAGCTTTGCTTTTATCGTTCCTGTCACTTCTGAGTGCGCTTCTGAAAGTTATTATTCCGTGAAGCGTTAATGGGTTACTACTTTACAGTCCCACGGAGTAATGTATGAATGAAGTAATGTATTGTAATGTATTGAGGATACTGAGGGGAGTTCATAATTAAATAATTTTAATATTAAACAATTAATGATAACGAACCTTTTCGGCAAAACATCAAAGGGTGTTTACCTAGCCCCCTAGATTTCCCATCGGTATGGACCCCCTCCCTCCCCAGCGGTACCAGAGACTCCTGGTAGTTTCCTACAGCGGCAGCCTACAAGAATATTAAGGGTGGTCAAAAGATAAGAATAAGATCACAAGGACTGTACCGCCAACCGGGGTACTTCCATGTCAGCCCACCCGAGGTGACAAGGATGGGAGAGAAGATTCGTAGGGCAAGCTTATTCGAACCAGGAGTGAGTCAAGTTTGATCCTCAAGAAGAGTGAGTCGAGTTCCACCTACAAGAAGAGGAGGTGGCCGTCGGGGTTCTGAGAGCAGCTGGAGGATGATGCCAAGAAAGGGGACCTAAGACTGATTTCACATTCGCCAGCCGGTCAGGTGTTTCAAAGGTATATTGTTATTTGTAATATTGTATGGCAAAGGTAGTAAAATGTCCCTCAGTATTCTCAATCAGAGTTCTAGGCAATGGGTTAATATAACTTATATGTGTAAATTAATAATTATAGTAATGTATTAATTGAATCTTGTTTACTTTAATCTTACCCTGCATGCCACCTATTGGATTGGTAAACACGATACCTTTGGAAAGGAGATCCATGGTATCATTAAATATAGTTTATATATTGACTAAATATAGTAAGTAAGCTAGTTTTTGAAGCTACCGCTGCCTTAGAAAAGCAGCCGGTCAAAAACATAGCGTTTAAATGGCATCCCTTGTGGGGACGTACTTACCAATCCACTATGCTTTATATCAATAATTAAATTAACAAGTAATACATTTTTTTTTCTCTTTTACGTGGCATCAGGGTTATTAGATTATTTAATCATATAATATGGCATCATATAAGGTAAAAGTATCATCTGTTTATATTTGCTTATCAAAAACATAACTTTCCTTCTTAGTAATGAGTTTTGTTATGCTTTTATATTAATCATGCTCCTACGGTTCATGGATCTTTACAATTGGCATTATTTTGTATTTGTTCTTCTGAGGATATTTTTTATTATTTTCTTCGTGTATTATACTTGTGTGCTAGCGTTTATACCCACATCAAGATTTTTCGAATGTTTTATTAAAAGGGGTTATTTCTTACGCACACGATTGTTAATTATGGCGTCAAGAGTAGATATGCTACCAGAGCCTAAGCGAGCAGAAGAAGAAACTGGTCTAGATTTTGCCAAGATAATCTCACTTTTGGATAAAGTTGAGTCACAGATCCTGAAAAAAACACAGGAAGGGTTTAATAGAATGCCAAACGAGGAACAGCGCCTAATATTAAAAATGCTCCAACAAATTCAAAACCAGATTAAAGAAAAAAAAGATGAACAAAGGAAAATAGCTATAATGAATAAGAAATTCGAATTGTTTGTAGAAACTGCCAAGACAATGATAGATGAGTTACGCTCAAATGCAGCCACAGCCTGCCCTAAATGTCTGTAACCCCGAATTCAGAAGACGGCCTCCACGGAAGATAAAGAAGAAATTAATAACGCTGAACCTAGTGAAGTGCTCAAGACAGAAAATAAACCTCGTATTAGAATAAGTGAAGAGGTAGAAATAGAAACGAAGCCTGAAGTCAGAGAGAGTGAAAATCCTACCTTATCAATGACGCCTACCGTCAATTTTTTGAACAATGAAGAAACCCAAGACAGGTCCCGAATAATCTGCGATTTAGATGTAGAAGAAAGTATCAACATCAAAGAAGATGAGGTCCAATATAGGAAGCCTAATGAAGAAAAAGATGCATCTTTCAGAAATCTACTCAGTTTCATAAGTTCCCAAATTAGGCCCCAGCCGGTAACTTGTAGGTTAGCCACTTTAAATAATTTTCAAAGGAGTTTTCCCGTCGTCTATAATTGTTCATTAATGATAATAGGTAAAGTTTATTATTACAGAGATGTGCAAAGCCAACAGTTTATCATTAAATTGATAGTATATGTATTTTATGAGGGTTATATGGTCTTGGACCATGTTAGGAGAGAACGCATACCATATCATGGTAGTGCACGGCAGTCTTTATCCTTTTCCAGGGGATAAAAAGGGGTAATTAGCGTTCCCTCCGTCAGACGAGCTATAACCGGGAAGCTTTGAACTATGTTCAGGTCGAACCGGACTGGAAGTTGTAAATAATTTGTACATATTTTGTAAATAGTTATATTTTTGTATAGGTTGACTTTAGATTGTTGTAAATAGAAAGTTAGTACTTTATTGTTTAGATGATTAGGATTAGACATACATTTTATAGATAAATATGGGTGGATCTCAGGGTGAATTATTGGTTTAGACTCCTGTTATTATCAACGAAATAATTTAACATAGGTAGAGAATTCAATGACCTAATTTTGAATGAAAATTACCCTGTTTGTATCCTATTTTTTCACAGTAGTAATCGATGCTGCCTGGTTTGAGCATCAAAAACATTTCTTTCGTTAGTAATAGATTGATAACTAAATAATGATGAGCTCTCTTAAATAATATTATAAAGCGTTGGATCTAATATTTATTTTTTCTCTCAATCCTAATATGGATTTGTTCGTCTTAACCAGGGAATAATTACCCTCTAAGGTGGAGTAGACATGGGTCCTCCATTCATTCCTACTAAAGGATTGTTACCTTATGATTTGTTTTGCCAAAGGGAAGAATCCTTAATGTGGAGTTGCTGTATTGCCTCCCTATACCCCGAAAGCGGGATTGATATTTTTAATTATTGTGAAGATTAAGAAATCTTTGTACGCCCAGAGTTTTGAGGTTGTATTTATATTGGTCCATAATGTAAACGCTAAAAGTTATATTAATTCAATGGGGCTCAATTTTTTTATTTTTACTGAATTTGCGCTCGTAAATCCTTTTAATTTTGTCACAGACATAAATAAAATAAAAATAATATTTAGGAAATAGTATAATAAATTTTAATTAGAGTCTAACAATATCTTCTTGAGTATGAAAAAAATGTTAATTAACTATTTTCTAGAACAAGTTAAAGAAAGTTAGTAATACGATTTTGTAGGCATGCCATTAAGCTATACTTGAGACCCATTCCATTTATTTACCTCGTGGTGACAATAAATCTTTTCAATATTCAATATTTTTATTTAACACGATTGTACCTTATTGATAATGGACTAGACCAAATGGCAGATGAAAGAGAATATTTATAACTTAAAATAGATTGAGAATACTGAGTGTATGTAATATGTTGTTATTTTTTTAAAAGGTATTGAAAGCAAACAGTAAAGTCAGTTTTGTTATTTGAAACCTTGCCACACAATAGAAAAGTATTAGTAAATATTATTCATATTATTTTCGTGAATTAGTAGATCTCGGGACAAATCCTCACAAAAGATGTAAAATAGTTTCGGAATGATGGACATGACGAGAATGTAAATAGTTTATTGTGAATGAGGAAAATATAATACAGCGATAAATGTTTAGTCTATCTTATAATAAATTACCATATGAATAGAATTCTCGAAGATGAGAAGTTGTGTTTGTAAATATGTATTTTGTAGATTGTAAAAAATTAGAATACATAATGAAAATTGTTTTTGTAAATATTAATTTTGTAGCTTGATATCAAATAAAAATACTTAACGAAAAGTAAGCTTAACAAAGCCAACATTCATAAAAAGAAAAAATAATTCGTATTTTGTTAAAAACCTTGTAGATAACTAGATATGTTAATTGATATAGTTAAATACCATTTTGATATGTCGTCCTTGTAAAGTGTTTTAATATAAACTAGAATTAAACGATACTCTAATTGTATAATTATAACATACAATTATATCTGTTAAAGTAACGGTTACAAATATGTAAATTGTATTGTAGTGTGTTGGTTATTTGTTATAGCTTCTGTAAGAGAATGTCATTGTATAGTAGTAGTTATTAGTTCTTGGTGTTTATTGTAAGTTTATGTTTTGATGATATAATAATAAAAGAAAAATCAAAAACCTTAGGGTTTTTAATTTTTCTTTCCTCGCAGACTGGGGGAAATGTAATGTATTGAGGATACTGAGGGGAGTTCATAATTAAATAATTTTAATATTAAACAATTAATGATAACGAACCTTTGTCGGCAAAACATCAAAGGGTGTTTACCTAGCCCCCTAGATTTCCCATCGGTATGGACCCCCTCCCCCCAGCGGTACCAGAGACTCCTGGTAGTTTCCTACAGCGGCAGCCTACAAGAATATTAAGGGTGGTCAAAAGATAAGAATAAGATCACAAGGACTGTACCGCCAACCGGGGTACTTCCCATGTCAGCCCACCCGAGGTGACAGGATGGGAGAGAAGATTCGTAGGGCAAGCTTATTCGAACCAGGAGTGAGTCAAGTTTGATCCTCAAGAAGAGTGAGTCGAGTTCCACCTACAAGAAGAGGAGGTGGCCGTCGGGGTTCTGAGAGCAGCTGGAGGATGATGCCAAGAAAGGGGACCTAAGACTGATTTCACATTCGCCAGCCGGTCAGGTGTTTCAAAGGTATATTGTTATTTGTAATATTGTATGGCAAAGGTAGTAAAATGTCCCTCAGTATTCTCATCAGAGTTCTAAGGCAATGGGTTAATATAACTTATATGTGTAAATTAATAATTATAGTAATGTATTAATTGAATCTTGTTTACTTTAATCTTACCCTGCATGCCACCTATTGGATTGGTAAACTACGATACCTTTGGAAAGGAGATCCATGGTATCATTAAATATAGTTTATATATTGACTAAATATAGTAAGTAAGCTAGTTTTTGAAGCTACCGCTGCCTTAGAAAAGCAGCCGGTCAAAAACATAGCGTTTAAATTGTACATATATATACATATATATACATTATACATTGTACATATATATAACATATATATATATATATATATATATATATATATATATATATATATACATATTAAATTATACATATATATACATATTATACATATATATTAAATGCCATTTAAATGCTATGTTTTTGACCGGCTGCTTTTCTAAGGAATGATTTTTGAGAAGGATAATAAATAATTGGTGTTTGAAAGAGGTTAGGGATGACACTACATCGAGGGATATGGTTAAACAGTTCAAAAATATGGTAGCACGGGTGATAAAGGACGTTTTAAAGGCTGTTCTATGCGAGGGTAGGTTCAGATCTTGTATTTAGGGTGTGAGGAGTATGGACTTGAAATATATAGAAAGGTTTTCTGGCCTCCAAGGATTGGAATAGGAAGATGCCAAGTAGGTATTTTCTTCGGGATTCGGGATAGAGCCAACTTTGGCCAGAATACCATTGAGAGGCGTGTGACTGCTTGGCGAGGCCGTACGTAAGTCCTATAAACCGGTATGTATCCGTTTCATGTATTCACTTAGAGAGGGTGAACTTTCTGAGCAATCTATGCTTAGTTCCGTTCCATTCTTATCACTCCATTCTGGCGGCTACACGCCAACTGCAACGTGGAACGATCCTAGGCATGAATTTGTGCATATAATGTGCATTTTATTTTTAGTAAGTTATCTATACGGGGTCTCGTACATGTCTAGTCATTTCTAGAAGCAGAAACTAGATCTCAAGAAGGCCAAATGTCTTCACATGGCGCTAGTTCGATTCTCGACGGTTAAAAAAAAAAAAAAAAAAAGAACTTTATTCAGTAATATTATAATTTGTTCTAATCAAGATATTGCTAATAGTGCTAAATTTCAATTTAACACTACATTCATACAATATTTGAAAAATAATAAATTTATAGCTCAAAATATATACAATAAAAAAAAATTTGGTTCGGGCAACAAACGACATTCACTTACCTTGACTGTTAAAATCAATTTAAAAACTTTTAAATATACATCATTTTAAAAAAAATATTAAAGGCTGATTTTAATAAAACGAGTATTCATTTTTGTTGGAAACATATGGTTTAGATTAAATAATATAACTATATTAAATTGTTAATGAGTAAAGTTTATTGGGCATTATCAGTATAATGCCCAACAAAATAAACTTCATACTTCTTTTTACAATTTTGTGTATCAGATAATATTTTTTCTAAAATCTTTCTCTTTCCAACGGTATATTATACATCTATATTACTGTTCCTAATATTAAATAAACGGCCAACTTTGTATTTATCTCAATTATCGGCTCTTTATTTTGATTTTTTTTTTTCATTATTATTTTATTATGACACTAAGCACATAAGCATGAATATGAATTTATTTATTTTTTATTATATGTAATTTGACTTCATTATTATTTTATTCATTTTATTTTATATTATTTTATTCATCATTATTTTACTTTAACTTACTATATATAGTAAGGGAAAGTATTGCGATCGTGAAAATTTTCGAATTCCAATTTTCAACGGAAATACACATTTTAAGGTACCCTGAGTCCAAATAACCAAGTCCCGCAAAAAGGTCTTTGTGTGTGGTGACACCCGGGCGAAAACGGTGAGTCCTATGAAACTGAAATTTCATATTTAAGACAAATATACGCCCGAGACGTTACAAAATCTTTTTCATCAAAATGAGCTTACCAGAAGAGCCACTTTATACTTTGCATTTTGCACCTTTTTTCGATTTTCTCGAAAACTGTTCCGACGATTTTGATTAAATCGCTATACCGATGTAGAATTTAATAGGCTTAAACGTGATGTAGGTTTCATTCTGAATAAGATGGTCTGACATGGCTTAAATGTCGACATTTTAAATTTTCTTCCTCTAAAGTATCTTTTATTTTGTTGATTCTATAAAAATAACTATATTATCATGTTACCACTGATGAAAAACAGCTAAATATGCAAGTTGAGGGAATTTGAAAAGCAACTAAATGAGAAAACTGAAAAAAGATTTTTTAATGAAATTCTTTGTTTTTGAACATAAGAAGAGTAATATACATGTATGATATACCGTTGGAAAGCTAAGGATTTTAGAAAAAAGATTATCTTATACAAAAGTTTGTAAAAGTTAATAAAGAGTGATGAAAAGCCGATAAAACTAACTGATTATTATAGATATTAATGTAGATTTTTTTAATAAAAAACATGTTTCTATATAAATTCAATTTAATTAATTCTTTAGTGGTTTCTGTTATAATGATTGTGAACACTGGCCACACTATATCAACAGTGTGCAACTCAGTACCTTCCTAGTTAGGTTACAAAATTTTAAACAATTATTACAGCATTCACATAGTGTTTAAGAATATATCTGGTTTATACTTAAGCTTTTAAAAGTTAATTGAGAGTGATGAAAAGAAGATCAAACTAACTGATTATTTTAGATAATAATATAATAGATTTTTTAATAAAACACATATTTCTATATAAATTCAATTTAATTAATTCTTTAATAGTTTCACGTATTTTTATCTCTAACTGTATTTAAAAATTCTTTTATTGATTTTAAAAATAGAGGTAAGTGAAAGTCGTGTGTTGCCCCCACCAGATTTTTTTTCCTTTTGATTGTACTGGTCAATGTCGTGTTTTTCTTAGTCCTGAAATGCGACATAAAATATGTTTGTCTCATTAGTGTGTTTTTATTGATGACCACACCCAAAATATATTTCTCAAATAGATACTCTAAAAGTTGAGCAATAACTCCATCATTAAAGCTGAAACATCAGTGTCACGAATTTAATAAAAATAATTTTATTTTTATAGGTGGAATAGTCAGGAATCAGTCATTTTTGAAAAGTTTTTAATTTTGCCAACGTTTCGGCTCAAGCTTGTGAGCCATCATCAGGGCATTACTGATGCTTGGACATGGCTCAGTAATGCCCTGATGATGGCTCACAAGCTTGAGCCGAAACGTTGGCAAAATTAAAAACTTTTCAAAAATGACTGATTCCTGACTATTCCACCTATAATAGTTTCTACAGTCGACTATACACCCTCAATATAATTTTATTTTATAAACACAACATGTTATTTAAACGGGTAATCTTTTACACCTATACAGAGTGCAGTCTAAACTCACAAGATAGATCAATAACAATCAAATTATAGCGTCTGTCAGATTCAGAAGTTTCACAAAAAATTACTACAGCGTTCCTTGGCAAACTTAATGAGATAAAGAAGGCTAGTGGGTTATGTTAATAATATAAATTCAATTTAATTAATTCTTTAATAGTTTCACGTATTTTTATCTCTAACTGTTTTGGAGAATTCTTTCATTGATTTTAAAAATATAGGTAAGTGAAAGTCGTGTGTTGCCCGCACTAGATTTAAAAAAATAAATAATATTTCATGACATTATAGGATTTAAAAAAAAAATTAATATTTGCTGTTATAATCCAAATAATAAAAAAAAAAAAATATATATATATATATATATATATATATATATATATATATATATATATATATATGCATTCCTCCTCTCCCGCTACTTTCGTGAACTCTCACAAATTTTCACCTATCTCTTCTTCAACTGTAGAGCCTTAAAAAAAAAAAAAAGTTTGAGGATGAAATTCTCACAGATTTTAGACAGTAGTATAGATTAAGCCATTGGTATTTATTTAGTTTTTTTTTCCGTAGCCCCTTTTGTTAGCTCAGTTTAGTTTTTTTTTTGTTTTTTTTTTCTTATCCTTCAACTTTATTTACAAAATAAATACACAAACATTTCATGTATATACAGCAACAATGGTATATACAGTCCACGGCTCAGGCCTCGTATTGCCCGTTGGCATAGCTCAGTTTAGTTATATAAATATGATCATATTATAGACAAGGCGTTTATTTATTTAAGCGAGAAAGAGAAAGAGACAATCGTTTACATGTACTGGGATTTTTTTAATTTAATTATAACTTACTAATAGATACGATGAGACAATACTGGGTCAAAAGAAATCAGTAGTAGTGTGTTCCCAAGTTTGCAGTAATTGGAAAAAAAAAAAAAATCAATAAATAAAATAGACGCTGGGTTGTATAATTAGAATTCAAACTGTTGAAACCAATATTCTTGTGAAGACAAACCTAATTAGGGTGTTTACATGCCTGCTCACTTAATATCCTCGTAGCCAATAACTTCCTAATCAAATTATAGAATGTTTATATATTGCAATATGTCTGTTTCCCTTCTCTCTACCTTAACATCATTTAGTTGTGAACTGGTCTCTGTGCGGTTAGGTCTACTCTCTGTCCGTTATTTCATAAATAAATTGTTACAGTGTTAATTATTGTTAATTAATTTTACGTTATTCGGTTTACTTTTATTTTAAAATAATATTTTAAATTTTAAAAAAGTTATTATAAAGTGCTTAGTTTATGATTCAGTTGCTATATGAAACTATTCGGGTATCACCTCCATATTAAATTATTTAATTTTTTTTATTTATTTTTTTAATCAAACTTCTGTATGTATATATTACCTTTCATAAATATATCATTAGTATATTTATATGTGTGTGTGTGTATAAACTAAAAATATAAATATATTTATGTGTCAAAATATAAATAATATGAAAAAGGAAATATTAATTGAAAACTATTATAAATTTTATTCTATTAATAAGGTATGAATATGCATTTTCCTCTAAGAATAATAAATTAAAAATACTCATTTAACCGTAGAGACATAAATTGCATTAATTAATAATATTTTTTATAAATAGCTGTGAAACGAAAATAGATATCACTGTAGTTGAGATAAATTAGGCTAAATATTATTTTAATTACTATTTTGAACTCGGTGGTAGGCAGGTCAGCCAATCAGAGGTCTCCGTTCTCTCAACTGCATCTTTATCTTCTTTTAGATTCAATCTTGTTCGGTTCGGGTCCGTGTCGAGTGGTCAACTGTATTTAGATTGTGTGAAAAATGTGTTATAAATGTGAAAATAATGATTTATTTAAGCTTCTTAATTCGGTGTCATTTTATTAGTTATTTTCGTTTCGAAATGTGTTTTAAAGAAAAAGACAGGCAGTGGTAAACTTGAAGATAGAAGGCCATATTGAAATCTTTCGACATAAAGGTAAGAATTTAAAATTATGCATGGTAATAATTTTGTTTTTTATCAATGTTCTTTAAGATAATTTATAATATTATTCCCTAAATGACTGTTGACAATGTTAATGACTTATTTGAAATATTATCAATTATATTTAAATTATGAATTATACACCACTGTTCTTTTGTGTCTAATCTGCATCATTAATTCCTTTTAGTTATTACCAGGAAAAAGCCAATTAAATACATAATAATGTATATTAATATAATTTATAGACCATGAAATTATATCTGTATCATTATCATTACATTTTTCTTTATTATATTAATAAACATATTTATTAGATTTATTGAATATTAAATAGATGATACATTTGGAAATTTGGTTATATAAATATTCGGGTATGTATTAAAAATGTTACATTTGAAAATGAAATATTTGAACAGTTCCAAGTAAGAGAATATTTCTGATTATAGGAAAATTAACAAAAAAAAAAACCATAGCCAGAGATGTGCACTGTATATATTAATTCTCATCTCAAACCCTGTTATAACTGTATATTATTTTATATATTTAAAAATATATACATTATTGTTTCAATATATAGATTTCAAAAAAATTTTATCATATTTTTTTAATAAAAGTGGTGTTGAATCTTGGCCTCCTCTATCAGCTTCCGCCAATAGTCTCGGTACTTTGCAGATCTGGCAACACTGCTAATAGCGAAATTAAGAACCAACAAAGTCAGAACTAAATACTGTACTAGAATCTTAAAACCTATATAAGTTAATAAATATAAATATAAAAATTATACATTTTATATAAAATATTCACATATTAAGGAGAAAATATATTAATTTAAAACTTAGTTTAACTTACTGTATCAATATAAGTGGTGGAACTGGCAACATTGCTAATAGCTAAATTTAAAAGCCACCAAAGCCATCACATTTAACTTATTACATTCATCTCAAACCTTATTATATATTTATTTTAAATAGTTTTTCTAGCATTTCATTAATAATAGTGTTCGATATGAATGTTTCATTGATTAAGGTATATAAAATCGTGCAATAAAACATTTAAAATTCAGTACCAGATAATTTTAAATATTTCAAAACTAGCGAAATTAAGATTCCGTCAAATATTGAACTTATTAACTAGCATCTTAAAGCTTATTATCTTATTCGCTTGATTTAAATATTCTTTTAGTTATAAAGTTATCTTTTTTACTTAGTTAATAAATTAGAGTGATAAACGCCATGTTGAATGCAGTTCAGGTATAAATATTTTTCATTATACCTCTTTACAAAATATACAGTCAGTGTAAAAAGTATTCGGAATCCACAACCATTCCGTAATTTACTTGCTTTTAATTTATTTTATATATGTTTTAAAGGTAACCAAATTTATTTAGAACGTGTGCAAAATGTGTCATAAATGTGAAAACAGTGGTTTATTTAAGTTTCTTAATGGCTCTATCATTTTATTATTTATTTTCGTTTGGAACTATGTTTTAAAGAAAAAGACAGGCAGTCTTAACCTTGAAGATAGGAGGCCATATTGAGATCATTCGACATAAAGGTAAGAATTTAAAATTTATTTGTTTTTATTTTTTTAAGGTATTTCCTTTTATCATAATTTATTATATTTCATAAATGACTGTTAAATATCTTAGTGACTATTTTTTGAAAATAATCAATTTACTTTCAATATGAATAATTTAATATGTAATGTAAGTTTCATTTGATTGAAATAGTATGACAGGACTTAAATAGCGATATTTTTTATTTTCTTATTTTAAAGTACCTTTAATTTTTTAGATTTAAAACAAATTGTAACATCATCTTATTAGCATTGCTAAATAACGGCTAAATATGCAAAATAAGGAATTTGATAAAAACTAAAAGAGAAAAATGCAAACATAATTATTTAATGCATTTTTTTTTTTTAATTAAGAACAGTAATATACATGTATAATATACCGTTGGAATACTAAAGATTTAAAAAATAATAATATCTTATACATACCATTTAAAAGTTAACGGAGAGTGATGAACAGCCGATAAAACAAACTGATTGCCGTAGATAATAATAAAATAGATTATTTGATAACACATGTTTCTATTAAAATCCAATGTATATCATTCTTTAACTACTTATTTCGTTTCTAAATTTGTTTAAAAATTCTTAAATTGGTATAAATATAGAGGCAAGTGAAAGTTGTGTGTTGCGCGCACCAGATTTTTTTGTATGTATTGGATGAATGTGGTCTCATATCATTATCACTATTGTTTATTTTGTAACAGAATTGTAATGTATGTCAATAAATAAATATTTAATATATAAAAAAAAAAATTACGTTAAAAAATAGTTTTGCTCTTTTATCCTCTTATTTGGTCACCAAATTCGTCCAATTTGTATATTTAGCCGTCCTATGTCAGTGTCATTAGGATGATATGGTTAATCTTTTGGAATGTACAAAATTAAAGGTAGTTTAGAGGAAGAAAATTTAAGATATGGGCATTTAAAACCATGTCAGACTATTTCAATCAGAATGAAACCTACATGATATTAAAGGCCTATTAAATTTTGCTTCAATATACTTAGTTTAATCAAAATCGTTAGAGCCGTTTTTGAAAAAATCTTAAAAAGGTGCAAAATACTTGGCTTAAAGTGATTTTGACGAAAAAGGTTATGTAACATCGGTTTGAAATATGAAATTTCAGTTTCATAGGACCTTTCGTTTACGCCAGGGGTTACCACACTACACACACACACACACACACACACACAGATCTTTTGCGGGAGTGGCTCATTTGGATTTAGAGGACGCTAAAACGTGTATTTCCATTGAAAACTGGAATTCGAAAATTTTCACGATCGCAATACTTTCCGTTACTAAACATTTCATAAATAGGTAAGTGAAAGTAAAACGCTGCAAATTATTACAGGTATTACAGTTGGCGCGTCCCAACTCTCTTGCCTCAGAACTGAATCGAAGGTTGCCCTTAAATCCAGAAACGCCAGATACACTGCCTTGCCACGATCATATTATCATGCTGATATGCTTTTCTATTATCATTCTGAGGGAGAAAATGTGATCCTGTGTCTGCCTACCAGGTCTGAAGGCGGCTTGCTCCTCTTCCAGCTCTTGTTCAACTATATGCCTCAACCTCTGTTTTAATATTCGTGTATATATCTCGTATACGACTGAGGATAGACAGATCGGTCTACAATTCCCACATTCACTCTGGTTGCCCTTCTTGTGTATAGGGACTATGATATTATTCTTCCATTCTTGTGGTAAACGTTTCGAGTTGCAAAAGCATTTGGAGGCAGTTCCTCATTTCGTTTTCCACCATATTAATTGAATTCCGGGGCTATGCCATCTGGCCCTGGAGCTTTTCCTAGCTGGATTTTATCAACAGCTAAATTCACCTCATCTTCCTCAATTGCATCATTCATGTCATCTGGGTATGCTTCATCTATTCTCCCTCTTCTTCGGCAGTCTCGAAAGTTGTTGTTTCGACGTTCTTCCATGCTAAATTTTTCCTGTAAGAACTGCCTCCAAACTTCTAGTATTTCCTTTTCCTCGGTCACTAGCCTTCCTTGTGCATCCTTGACGTTCCTCACAGGCTTAGACGTTTTCTCTCTCAAAGCCTTGGTTATATGCCAGAACTTTCTTATGTTTTCCCTATAGTTCTGCTCTAGCACTCGGCTAAACTCCTCCCAGGTCTTCATTTTCGCAGCTTTGACTACTCTTATGACCTCATTTCTGTTCCTAACATACTCTTCCCAGTGAATATGTCATTTTGTTATATTATATGTTTTCCAGGCCTCCTTCTTGAGCTTAACCACTCTCTTGACCTCATCATTACACCATTTTGTTTTCTTGGTCGAAGGCTTTATTTTCTGGGTATCACATACTTCTCTTGCGGTGTTGAGTATGCACTTCTTTATTTCACTCTAAAGAATGTCCAGCTCACTGTCTCCATTTACTTCCTGTAGGCGTCTCTCAAGCAATGACCGGTATTCCTCCTGTTTCGTTGCCATCCTCAGCTTGCTCACATCTATCCGACTGTATGCTTTGCTGAAACTTTTTCTTGGTCTGATGACTTTTGTTTCCGCTACAAGAAGTTTGTGGTCAGTACTTAATTCTGCCCCTCTTATGACTTTTATATCGATAAAGAACCTTCGGAGATCTCGGTCTATTATGAAGTAGATGATGCTTTCTCTTAAACAATGTTCCCCTCTACTCTCAAATGTAATCTTATGGATCTTTTTGCGGTTGAACCATGAGTTGCCTATAAGCATGTTATTTTCTATACAGAATTCTATCAGGCTTTGTCCATTACTGTTATATACATTTTCACCTCCACAGGGACCCATTACACCATGTGCATTACCATTGTTATCTCCTGTTCTAGCATTTAAGTCTCCACAGATAAGTACCATTCTGTTTTTGTTTCTGGCACCGTCTACTGTCCTTTAGGGATCTTCATAGAATTGGTCCTTGTCGAAGACTCCAGTGCCCTCCACTGGAGCATACACTTGTATAGCTGTAACCTTGCCAACTGACAACTCCATATCCACTGTGATGATCCTTGATGAGATTAGTTCCCTAGATTCAACATTATTATACAGTTCATCATTCATCACGAAGGCAACTCCTCCCTTAGCTCTTTCTCTCACAGTAACACCGGAGTACAGTAAATTATATCAGGCAATGTTTGGTGCCCACTTCCTCTTCTCTTTACCTCACTCAATCCCATTAAGTGAATCCTGTAAGATTTCATTTCCTCAACCAATTCTTTTTCTTTTCCCGTAAGTGTTCTTATGTAAGTATTCTTAGCAAAACGTAAATCCTTGTCCCTGCCGTGTCCATAAGCATTTGACTGTCCGAATACGAGGCTACATTGATTACTTTGAATCAGTTGTACTCCATACGGGTGATTGGCCCAGTCCTGGAGGCCCCTTGCCCAGGGACATCGGGTGCCTGGCTGTAATCAGGAGCCAGGGGCCCTAGATAGGTTGCCTTCACTACGACTGAGGAGCCCCATCTACCCCTCGCAGTTCATCAGCCTTTCTGCTGGTCTCCAGCTCCGCCTGATGATGTCTAGTGATGGACCCATCCGACTCCTACTTTCTTCGGCTCCATGCTAATACTGGTGCTACTGCTGCCTCACACCAGGGATATTTTTCAACTTCCCGGTCTAGATCCGCCGTGTTCTGTCAATAGCAGGGCCAACTCTAGCAGGATGCGGTTCTTCACCGCGCACGGTCGGTCTTGGGTGTAAGCTTCCTTAAGACCTCCCCTTTGTGGTTCATAAGTCTCTCAGCTAATCCCCTGGTGCTGAAGAAGAACCAATCAGCCGGTCAACCCTGTTGAAGGTACTACCTCCTTCAACCCCTTGACCCCAATTTTTTTCTCAATCTTCAAAAATAACTGAGCTATAGAATTAAATCACTTTTAAACGGGCGCAATTTTAAAAATAACTTGCTAATATCAATTACTAGGTGTTAGGATCGTCGTTGCATCCGCAGGTATTTTCGGAGAAATGCCGCGGACGTAAACCCTCAAATTGTAAGGAGAGGTATTTATTTTAATATGTTTAGTCGATCGCAAAATTTCATTACTACAAATAATAAACCAATATGTAATTATGACCATTTAGAATTCGTTACATTTCTAATTTGCGTCTTGAAAGGAGTTTTGAAGAAATCTGATAACGGATATGGATAAAACTTAATAAAACTGAATACAATCTATAGTAATATAAATTTATTTAGTACATTAAGCTAAGTTAGGTATTTAATTCGAAACTCCTGCTTTTGAAATGTATTTGTTGGTGATTCTATGATAATTATGGTTTATTTAAATTTATATTAGTTATTTGAGGTTTATTTGTTTTTTAAAAATACGAAGTAATAGTGCTGATTAACTTGATATAATAGTGCGGTTACCAGAAGGGCGCGCATGCGCATTACCGAGCATTACAGTGCCGGGAATTAAAATATCGCAGTCGAAGTCGAGTCCCAGTCGAGTCGTAGTCGAGTCGTGAGTGCGTACGTAATCATACAGGACTTCCATCCAGTCACACAGGGTGACCATCTAGTCCCACAGGGGGACAGCAGAGACTCATAATCGAAAAGAAGACAAGTCCCACAGGGGGACAGCAGATAAGCTTACGTTTAGTATTAATACAACATTGAAAGACTACTAATTTAACAATTATAATATTTAAGTTCAATCAGAGTTATTACTTTACCACATTAGAATTTTGCATTAATTTTATTATTTTATTTTGTATTATTAATTTCAATTAAACATTTCCTTTTATACATAGCCTGGCGTATTTATTTCACATGCAATATATAACCAACGCACGTACCCAATTTATTAACATTATTTACCTAACATTTTTTGGTCAATCTCCGGACCGGATGAAAATTAAAATTAAAATTAATAATGAGTTTTATTGCAATGGTTATGTGCGTGTGTTAGATATTGCCTGTAACAATAGATGTAAACAGACGCAGGTGCAGTAAGAATACGGTATTATCTATACTAGTAGAGTATTAAGTTTTAAACATTAATTCGATATCAACATGATAACAGTAATACTGAAAACCCAACACTTTAGTTGTTTATACTTATTTTAAGAAACATTTATTTTTGAATTTAAGAATTGTTTATTTTCATTAATATAATAATTTTTTTTTATTATTTTAACTAATTATTTTGAGGTTTAAAAATTAATTTAAAATATTAGTTTTAGATTGATTTTGTGTTTTATTTTTAATTTTTAATCCATGTATTTATTGGATTATTGTACATAAAGTATTATCATTTAATTTATTTTTTTACACAGGTATTTCTTTTCTTATTAATTACATTATATATTTAGGATTACAGTTACACTATAATTTTCTACATACAATATTTTGAAAGGATTGTTATTTTAGGGATTTATTTTATTTTAAAGATGGTTATTTCATTGATTTATTGAATAATTAATTATTAGATGAAAAATAATAATCAAATTAATTATTAACATTTAATTTTCATTAATCAATTGGAAACTTTTAGTCGATATTAATTATAATTTGTGAAGTTTCACCAACATGGCTTCCCCAGAATTACAAATTAAAGGCATTCGGGCTGCTCTTAAACTATTGCGTAAAGATCTTGCTCAGATTTATAATGTAGGCATGTCACAACAAGAGGGGATGGCAAATACTTTTAAGGCTATGGCTCCAACTTCTGAATCGATCAAATCTAATTATTTAAAAAAGTTTGAGGAATGTCAACTCTTAGCTATTACTTCGGAAAAAGATAACTTGTTTCCGACGGATGATGATATAAAAGAGAGAGGGGAAATTAACGCTCTTTATTACAAAATTATAGAACTCCAACAATCGAGACATGAGGGAGATAATTCAAAATTTGAAAACGTTTCTTCTAGAGTGTTTAGCAATCGAAGATTACCTCGGATAGAATTACCAAAATTTGACGCAAAATTCAAGACTGGCCTAAATTCAAACAACTGTTCGTTAGCATGATTCATACAAATGATGATATCCCGACTATTGAAAAATTCCATTATTTGAATACATCAGTCTAGGGTGAAGCGTTAGCTCTTATAGCTCCTTTCAGTTTGGATGAACCAAACTATCAAAAGGCTTGGGATGCCTTGACGGACAGATACAATAATAAACGATTACTTGCCACAGCATATATAGATCAAATTCTGGAATTTTCTTCTCATAAGGGATCGCCAACAGTTCAATCCCTCCAGTCCTTTATAAGGGTGGTAGCTGAAAGTATAGCAGCCTTTCGATCAATAGATATACCTGACCAAGCTGACTTCTTATGGTTGACTTTAGCGCTGAAAAAACTTGATCAAGAAACGAGACATAATTTTGAAGTAGAGGTAGTAACGACTGAATGGCCCACCTTTAAACAACTTGTAGATTTCGTGCAGGGAAGGAGTCGAGCCATGCAGCTCTCTGATCCTAAGATCACTAATTCATTTAAACAAAGGCCTAAGACAAACATTCTTGCAACTACTTCTACACCTTCCAATCAATCCAAATCACAAGTATGCTCGTGTAAACAGTCTCATATCTTAATTCAATGTCCTATTTTTCGATCTAAAACGCCTGCTCAACGCATATCTTTCTTAAAGGATAAAAACGTTTGCTTCAATTGCTTCAAACTAGGTCATCGAACATCTGTATGTCTAGCATTAGGTCGCTGTCAAATTTGTCAGGGTAAACATCATACTTGGCTTCATGTAAATAGGGGATCAAATGTACACCCTCCAGTCAATCAGAACTCTTCTCCAGTTGTGAATAGCCAAGGTATTTCATCTGCCTCTGAGCAAAGAGGTTCTAAGGTAGAATCAGGAACATCAAAGCTGGTTGGTAGTGTGACAGGACCTGCACAGGTACTTCTAGGCACGGCCATTGGTCTCATTCAAAATTCAGACAATGTACTTCAACCTGTTCGTTTCTTAGTCGACTGTGGATCTCAATTCTCTTTCATGACAACGAAATGCGCTAGAAGGTTAGGACTCTCTTGGCATGCAACTACTCACACACCACTTGGAGCAGGAGGTGTTCCAGTACCTAAGGTCAAAGGAAAGGTGGAGTGCCGCATTTATTCCAGGATCAATCGAGAGAAATATTTGGAAGTCGAGCCTTTGATTGTTGACTATTTAACGGGAGATCTACCTACTTCAGCAATTCAACCTATACAAGGATCTTCTAAACAACCGTTCGCTGATCCACTATTTTGGGAACCTCGTGAGATCGACATGCTCCTTGGAAACGACTGTTTTATTGATATGATAACTGGCAGTCCGGTCATTCTAGAAAATAATTATAGAGCTCTTCCAACCTATTTTGGACTTATCGTCATGGGAGGCGCCAATATAGATTCCATTTCAAACTTAAGGTGCCATTGTGTGCTAGAATCACCAATTAATGAAGATATACAATCCAAATTCCGGTCGAACGAAGAAGTTGAAGGATCAGCTGATTATACCCAACGTGATCCTTGTGATGGGCATTTCTTGAAAACTTACAATCGTGATGATACTGGCAGATATAGTGTGACCCTTCCATTCAAAGAAACTCCTGAAGACATACCAGAAGATAATTGGCTTCACGTGCGATCTCAAGACAATCCCGCTGACTTGGCATCTCATGGAATAGCTCCAGAATTGCTAAAAGATGACAGCCTATGGTGGGCGGGCCCCCCATGGCTACAGACGCATCCACTCGTACTACCACAGCAGCCAGATATTTACAAACATCAGGCACCGGAAATAAAACCTGGTTCCATATTAACACATACAGTCCACAATAACCAACCAGACAGTAATCATCATTCACATTATAATAAAGTGGTCAGAACCCTGGCCTATATTCTAAGATTTATACATAACATCAGGAATCCGATCATAAGATTTCACGGTGCACTAAAGCTACAGGAGCTTAACAGATCTCGAGAAGTGCTCATAATTGCTACTCAACGGTATGAGTTTGAAGAAGAATTTTCTTAGAAAGAAAATAGACCGTCGTCGAAGCGCCTTCTAATTCTAGATGCATTCTTAGATGACCGAGGAGTCATAAGAGTCGGAGGTCGCTTCCAAACCCATTTTATATCAGAGAGAAAAATCGAAGACGCAATTCTCCAATATCTAAGGCATATCATGCAGTCTTCATATGTATGGCAACGAAGAACTTGGAAGTTCTTACTTCTTTATCTACTGAAGCCTTTCTAGCCACGCTGGATAGGTTTGTATCTCGCAGAGGACTGCCGGCTGCTATATACTCAGACTGCGGAACAAATTTCATAGGAGCGGCTCGGCATTTACAAGAACTGTTTACTCATCTCAGGAACGAAGAAACACAACAGGAATTACAAAATCATGCTGTCAATCAGGGATTTGAATGGCATTTTAATCCACCATATGCACCCCATATGGGAGGAATATGGGAGGCAGCTGTGAAATCAGCCAAGAACCATCTTCATAGAATAACAAAGAACCAGGTATTTTATTTGGAAGAACTAATGACATTATTCACAAGAATCGAGGCAATTCTAAACTCTCGCCCTATTACACCGCTAAGTGATGACGATCCAAAACATGGGAATTTTCTTACACCAGGTCATTTCCTCATTGGTGCTCCTCTTTTAAGTGTTCCAGAAGAAGATTTGACAAATCTAAACATAAATCAGCTCTCTAGATGGCAACTTGTGTCACAAACTGTGCAACAATTTTGAAGAAGATGGCATGTAGAATACCTACATACCTTACAAAAACGAATTAAGTGGTATCAGCCAAACAACCAACCACAAATTGGGGATCTTGTATTACTACCTGATACTTCTACTAGCCCATTAAATTGGAAGTTAGCCAAAATAGAACAGGTCCATCCAGGAAACGACAATATTACTAGAGTAGTTACCATAAAGGATCAGCGAGGATGCCATAAACGATCCGTTCACAAAATTATCCCTATTGCCTTTTTAAACAACATTTCATGATATCGTTCCTTGTAAAACCATACGGTTTTAGGTGGGCGGGATGTTGGTGATTCTATGATAATTATGGTTTATTTAAATTTATATTAGTTATTTGAGGTTTATTTGTTTTTTAAAAATACGAAGTAATAGTGCTGATTAACTTGATATAATAGTGCGGTTACCAGAAGGGCGCGCATGCGCATTACCGAGCATTACAGTGCCGGGAATTAAAATATCGCAGTCGAAGTCGAGTCCCAGTCGAGTCGTAGTCGAGTCGTGAGTGCGTACGTAATCATACAGGACTTCCATCCAGTCACACAGGGTGACCATCTAGTCCCACAGGGGGACAGCAGAGACTCATAATCGAAAAGAAGACAAGTCCCACAGGGGGACAGCAGATAAGCTTACGTTTAGTATTAATACAACATTGAAAGACTACTAATTTAACAATTATAATATTTAAGTTCAATCAGAGTTATTACTTTACCACATTAGAATTTTGCATTAATTTTATTATTTTATTTTGTATTATTAATTTCAATTAAACATTTCCTTTTATACATAGCCTGGCGTATTTATTTCACATGCAATATATAACCAACGCACGTACCCAATTTATTAACATTATTTAACAAACAGTATTATTGACCAAAATTAGCCGTGACATAACCATCTTTGATATCGACAGTTAGAAATAATCTTTAAAAATCACTTAATTAAAGATCACTCCATTTTGACAATCGATCAATCATTCAGTACTTGCAAGGGTTCTTATCCTATCAGTATCACCAACACCTGGTGATAAGAAATCTCTCAACCGTTTTCGTAATCGTTAACCTGTTCCTTTACAAGCCATGAGGGCCTGTCGGTAGCCACGTTAAGGGACTTCATCAGGGTGTTTTAGGTAACGTTAGGAACATTTTTAGTAAACACTAACAAACACTATATGTTGTCATGTTTTAAGCCTCGATGAAGACACGCATAATGTGACAAAACGTTAAATAATAAATGGTTTTAGTGTTTTTTAATCTTTTTTCACCGCCACACGAATCATCTCGGTTTCGAACTAAACCATGATTCTACTTTGAAATCATTTAAAATGGACCTTCGTTAACGAAAAGGAAAATTAACGTTTCAAGTTAGGGAACACCTGTAACAGGGTGGCTAGCATAACAGCCTTCTATGTTCGAACCCGCAGGTGGTCCTAGGATTTTTTACTGGTAGTAAAAAATCCTTTGCTATGCCGTCTTTCGGAGGGGACGTTAAAAGGTGGTCCCGAGCCTGTGCGATGTCAGGTACTCGTTAAAGATCCCTATCCTAATAAAACCTGGACTCCCACTGTAGCGTCGTCCGATTAGCCATAGTAGCATAAAATGACTTTAAATAAATAAACAAACTCACATATTAATAGAATAATAGTATTTTATTCAGCAAATGGTTGGAATTAGAATTTCCTGATCTTGCTAAATATGAGAAGAAAAACCATGCCTGATCTTTTTTAAAAAGTTAAAGACCAAAATAAAAGTTTAAAAGTTATTTATTTATCAGTATTTATATTTAAACTAGCTGTGTCACGCAGCTTTTCTCGCGAATATTGCATTTCGTATTAATTTATGTGCGTTTATAGTGAGATTGGCTATAATAAATATCAACTATCAGCTACTCTTTGTTATCATTTAAAGCCCGATCTTTACTTCTTCCTGTCAAATTTACAATAGCAAACCAGTAGAAGTGGATATACCCATAATCACTTAATATGTAAAAATAATCGTCACAAACCATTTTTAAAAAATAAATAACAATTAAATATATTTTCATAGGAACCTACACTCGAAACAGATATGAAACGCAATATGCTTAAAAGGGTCATCTGTATGTAGTGACCAGCCAGGTGCCCTTAAGATTTTTTAATGAGAGAAAAAAACAACCTTAGTTATGCCCTCCTTCGAAGGGGACGTAAAATGGTGGTCCCAAGCCTTTGCGCTTCCATGAACTCGTTATAGATCTCTACCCTAACTAAACTTGGAGAGGAAAAAATTAGTCGTCATACGATTAGCCATAGTAGTATAAAAGTGACGTTAAGTACTCCCCAGTAGCCTCATGTCTCTTCGGACCAAATATTTTAGTACCTTATTTTCTAAAACCTTTAGCCGTTGTCCGTCCTTCAAAGTAAGCGGTCACGTTTCACCGTCAGAAGAATAACAGTTTTATAAATTCTAACCTTTAAGTTTTTAGACAGAAGATAAGTAATTTCGCAACTGAATTATAACACGCATTTTCCGCCTTTAACCAGGACTTTATTTCCTCCTAGATTTTTTTTTTCGTTATCATTCAACCTAAATACTTAAATTTCTCTACGTGTTCAAAAGTATACCCTAAAATATCAATATCACTATGATCGCCACTGTCAATGCTACAAATAATATATTTTGTCTTTTCGGTATTAGTTTTGAGTCCTATTTCTTTACCGGTTTTTATTAACGGACTTGTACTTAGTTGTTTAGTTTCCGTGTCTTCCTTTAGCAGTACCAAATCATCGGCGTATCCCAGAACCGGAATTTTATCACCCAAATTTAAACCTTCTTAGTACATGTCACATTTTCTTTGATATATTCTAAAGAGACTTCGTCTGCATCAATTTCTGTTATTATGATTGCTATTAAGAAGTTTTTAAAAGAATATATTTTAAAGTACTTCCGCGTAAATGACATTTTTAGTTTTATTTTCTTGTGGCAGAAGAACATACTGATTTTCTCCGCAACCCGATCTTGACGTAAATCTATTCCTACGTGTTTAAATGAAAAAATATAAATTAACGGGAAATTGAATTATTTAAAAATAAAAGGTAAATCATTTGGAATCATTGGGAAGCGAGGTTTTTTTTTTCTCCCAAATTCTCCCTCTTTTTTCCCAGATTCTTCGCTCCTATTGTTTGCAGCGTAATGTTATATAGCCTATAACCTTCCTCGATAAATGGACTATCACAACACAAAAAGAATTTTTCAATTAGAACCAGTAGTTTCTGAGATGAGCGCGTTCAAACAAACAAACAAACTCTTTAGCTTTATAATATTAGTATAGATATTGTTTGTAGTTAATAATATAAATACATTTATCAAATTCACATAAAGAATAAGTAAAAGTTCAAAATAAATTTCATAATTACATACTTTGTTATTATAGTGCAAAACATGCAAAACAAATTTCTTAATTACATACTTATTGTAGTGCAAAAAAAAAATAAAAGGTCCTTGGAATATTCGGTTTCTTTATGACGAATGGACAATAAAATCTAGTAAATCTTATCTTAGGAAATATCCATAACAAAATCTTGTTAACCAAGAAGAAAAGATATTTCTCAAAATAATAGTAGGGAAATATCCATAACATAATAAAGGCGTTAATTATGAGTAATGTTGTATGAGGAAGGTTTTGACGACTGTTATCTTCTTCCAAAAAGTACTATATCCCTTTTAATTATTTCCAAAAAGTACTATATCATATTATATTGTTAAAATGCCATGGGAAAAAATTCTATAATTTGGAAAAATAAGTTGTCCATAAAGTAAAAAAAAATCAACTTTAGATTTTAATAAAAAAATAATCAGGTGAATTGGTCCAGCAATAAATACCACAAATGACACATTTTGCGTTTCCTGTAAAATTGTCAAAAGTGGATTCCTTTTGGAACTCAACGTCTCAATTATCGACTACCGCCCTCCGGATTCCGTGTTCGAATCCCGGCCGTGATAAAATAGTTATATCCCCAGTTAATTCAGTCATAGCCTTTGAGCAAGGCTGCCTTCCTAGCGGGTATACCCGGCCCCTATAAAGTGGGTATTAGAAAATTGAAGAAAAAACATCGAGACTGAGCTTGATTCAGGCCTAATCGCCTCTTTGCACACCATTTTATTCCAGGAAACAGTAATAAGCTCTATATGTACTCATCTCAAGGCTCTACATGGGCTATAGGAGGACAGTTATAACAATTACCATAGAGGGTGCAAACATGTTTAGCGCAAAGATTGAACAACATTTATTAACGGAGACTTTTGTTGAGATTACGATGAAGGAGTTGTCGTAACTAGTATGGATAAGATTTTATCAATCAAATATATTTTATTGAAAATAACAGATACATATACTTAAAAATGTGTTGCGGGCGACACACGACTTTCACTTACCTCCATTTTTAAAATCAATGAAAGAATTTTCAAATACAGTTAGAGATAAAAATACGTGAAACTATTAACGAATTAATTAAATTGAATTTATATAGAAACATGTGTTTTATTAAAAAATCTATTATATTATTATCTAAAATAATCAGTTAGTTTTATCTTCTTTTCATCACTCTCTATTAACTTTTAAAAGGTTGTGTATGAGATAATATTTTTTTTTTTTTTTTTTTTTTTTTTTATTGAGAAATATTACAGTTTGTTACATAATGAACATTAGTAATAGAGATTTAGTACACATTCATACAATATATACAGAATAATGATAATAAAGTCAAATTACATAAAATCGGAAATAAATAAATTCGAATATATACAAGAAAATAACAATTAAAAAAAACAACAACAAACAAATCAAAACAACAACCTGTAGTAGAGATAAATACAAGTTGGGAAATAAACAAAAATCATACAAGCAAACCTAACTATATACAATATATACAATCTGCTAAAGGGACCCTAGACTCCGCTGCTCCCTCCACAAGTGGGGGGAGAAGCTGAATCCAAGAGATCCCAGCGCCTCTCACCCGGCGCTTCACTGGTGTAAGCCAGTGGAGGCCGAGCTAGGGCGGAATAGCCACAAACATACAGTACATGAGTGGAGGATCTGACCAGTGTCAGAACTCCAGAATAAAAGTTTACAAAACGTCGCGGGGCCACTGCCGTTTCAATCTTCGAGGAGGATTGTAGGGATGGGTGGAGCTGGAGAGCGATTGAGCAAGAGGATTAGGGTGATGAAGAAGGTTCTGATGGAATTTGGAAAATTTGGATGGTACCAGGTCTAAAATATATGGAATATTAAGGTCGTGGTGTAGGGTACAGTTGGTAACGTAATAAGGAGCATTAACTATTGTTCGAAGGACTTTGGATTGGAAGGATTGGATACGTTTGATGTTAGAATGTTTAGTTGTCCCCCATAGTTCAAGTCCGTAGGCCCATATAGGTTTCAGTACTGTCTTATATATTAGTAATTTGTTGTCGACTGTAAGATGAGATTTTCTGTCCAGTAGTTTGTATAACCGGCCGAATCTGCGGTTGAGTTCTATCCTTTTAAGTCTTGTATGTGGGTTCCACGTCAGTCTTTTGTCTAGTAAAAAGCCAAGGTACCGGACTGTGTCTGAGGAAGGAAGCGGTATGGAATTGAATTTAACTGTTGGACAGGATTTACGTCGAAGGGTGAAAGTAACGTGTGTGCATTTGCTTTCGTTCACCTTAATTCGCCAAGCCTTACACCAGTCTTCGACAAGGGAAAGGTGCCTTTGGAGATTTAGCGATGCTACTTCAGGATCGGAATCGGATGATAAAATGGCTGTGTCATCAGCAAATGTTGCCAGAAAGGTTTTGGGATCGGTAGGGATATCGGCGGTGTAGAGGATGTAGAGGACGGGTCCTAAGACGCTGCCTTGAGGAACACCGGCCTCAACAGAATAATGTTTGGAAAATTCGGAACCACAACGAACTCGGAAGGAGCGGTTTGATAAATAGGATCGGAGGATTAGGTATAAAGATTGAGGTAAATGGGTTTTGAGCTTAAAGAGCAGTCCCGGGTGCCACACCCGGTCAAAAGCTTGAGCTATGTCCAGAAAGGCACCCGAACAATACTCCTTGCACTCAAGGGCGGAGGAAATGTGGTCTACAACTCGGAGTCCTTGCTGAACCGTGGAATGTTGAGGACGGAATCCAAACTGGTGTGGAGGAAAATTATGAAATTTGGCTAGGATTCGTTTTAATAGGAGTTTTTTCGAAGATTTTGGAGAGGATCGGAAGAAGGCTAATAGGTCTGTAGGATGATGTACAGTTGGAGGGTTTGCCTGGTTTTAGGAAAAGGATGATAGTCGAGTGTTTCCACAACAGAGGGAAATAGGTAGTGCGTAGGATACAGTTATAGATATATGTAAGGAATGTAATGGCTTTAGATGGAAGTTGTCTTAGGATTTGAGGAGTAAGGAGATCGTATCCAGGGGATTTACGGAGAGGAAGTTTTTTAAGAAGATATTTGACCTCAGAGGGATTGATTGCTTTAGGTGGTAAGGAAATTGGTATCGGTGACGTAAGGAACTCTTCAACTATTGCGGTATGGGTTGGATTGAGATCGGAATGAGGAGTGAATACCTTGGAAAGGTGTAGTGCGAATTCCTGGGCCCTATCTTTGTCAGAAGCAGCCCAGGAATTATCACTACGCCGGAGAGGATGGGATATCAGAGGGGATTTAAGAATTCTCTTCGTGACATTCCACAAGGAATTGTCACGAGTCGAGAGAGAGGAGAGGTAGGAATTGTAGGATTGGGAACGGAAGATCGCCAACTCCCGCTTTAATTGTCTACAATAAAAGTTATAGGAGTGGCGATCTGATGGGTGACGGGTGCGTTGCCATAATGCTCTGGCTCGGCGTTTAGTGTGGATTAGGTCTAGGAGGTGTTGTGGTAAATGGTTTTTGTAAGGATTTATTTGGGAGTGCTTGGGAAAGGAGGCAGTCCAGGCGGCTTGTTGAATCGAGGTTGTAAAGGAATAGACGGCATTGTCAAGGTCAGTTTGGGTTTTGAGAGTCACTTTGAGGTCAATATCATTGGTGAGGATTTCGCGGAAGAGGTTCCAGTTGATAGGGCCTCTGATGAATGACGGTGGGACAGGTTTAGGAATAGGTGTTAAGGATACATTTAGGATCAGTGGACTATGGTCAGAGGATAGTTCATCAAGGCGAGTTACGGAATAGTTCAGGGAGCCTAATCCGCTGTGGATGAAGAAGTCAAGGATGTCTGGATTACGGTTAGGATCTGTTGGCCAGTAGGTAGGGGAATTGGGAGGTAGGAGATTAAGGCGTCGGGAGTTGAGTGCAGCCTGCAATGTCCGTCCACGAGTATTTGTGGTTCTGGAACCCCATTGTTGGTGCTTGGCGTTTAGGTCTGCACCCAGAATAAAGTGATTCCCCAAAGAGTTGAGGAAGGATCCAAATTGGGCAGAAGAAATGGGATGTTTAGGAGGGCAGTATGCTGATGCGATGACGAGCGGAAAAGAAAAGGTCTTGATTATAACAGAGGTGGCTTGTAGAAAGTCGTGGGCGGGAAGTGGGTGTAAGTGATGGAAGAGGGATCGGTGGACAATGACAGCAGTACCGGCATGGGCTTTGCCGTCTGGATGGTCTGTCCGGTATGTCGTGTATTCAGGTATTTTGAAGTACTGTTTAGTGGTTAGTCTAGTTTCAGTAATGAGTGCAACATCAACTTTTTTGTCTTGCAGTAAGGCTGTAAGTTCGTCAGTGTGAGTTCTAACACCATTCGCATTCCATAGGAGAATAGATAAGGAATTAGGTGAGGTCATTTATGGCTTTTTTATGGCAGGAATGAGATTTGATACAAGATTCGTAAGGATTGTGATTAGGGGCATGACAAGGGATTTGATTTCGGAAATGAAGGATGTCATCAAACTGGTAAGGTCTGTGGCATTTGAAGGAGGTGGAATATGAGAGATTTGTTGTGGATGAGGATTTTTAGGATTGATTACGTTTTGAGGAAGAGGTATTTGTTGAATGGACTGAGGATATTGAGGTACATTTTGCAGTTCCGGCAGGGCCTCGGTTTCACTACATTGGTTTCAACCTCCAAGTAAGTGGGCAAATGATACATTAGCATCGATTATTTTTGAGGGTTCTCTTCTAGTTCTTGTTTGTCTTGCTGTTTCATCCAGTACCTGGGGTTTTTGATACCTGGTCCTTAGTTCCTTATAGATTTGGCATCCTTTGTAGTTGGCCGGGTGGTCCTTGAGGCAATGAGCACATACAGCGGGTGTTGACTTCGGTTTTGTACATTCCACAGACTTGTGCTGTTCACCGCATTTCACGCAGCGTGGTATGTGATAACAGTAACTTTTGGTATGACCATACGCCTGACAATTGTGACATTGAACAATTTCTCTCTTGGTGTAAGGTTTTTCGACTTTTACACTTGTATAGTACAGTCTTTTTAGATCATAAATTTGTTCTACTCCTGACAATGGTTCTAAGTCAACGAAGAATAGCGGAAGTTGAACCCTATCTTTTATGACATTAGTGACTTGGCGCACTTTGTAACCCATCTCCATAAGTTCTTCTTTGATTGCTTCAACTGGTGTAGAAGAATGTAGATTTCTTATTACAACTCTAAGAGATCTCTCTTGGCGTAACTGATAAGTGTGGAAATCCGCTTTAGTATCAGTTAGATATTTCACTATTTTTCTATACGTCTCGGCGGTGGTCGGTGATATTTTGGTGTCATTGATTCTACTCATACAGTAGTAGCTGGTGGAGTCGGTAATTTTATTCAATTGAGCACACAACAACTGAAAATTTTTAATATTTTTGACAAATATCGGTGGAGGCCGTGGTTCACTGGGTGTAGGAGCAGATTCCATGTTTTCTTTTTCATTATGTAGGATTTGAAAAGGATTTGGGGTGAAAAACGGAGATTCGTCAGTCATCCCTTGTGACGATGTGCCAGGTTGTGGTTCAGATTCGGTATTAATACCTGAAGGGGTTGCTTGCTGATTTAATTTTTTATTGGTATCACGGCGGGGTCTTTGTTTTATGGGAGGCGTGATTGAACCACTAGATCTAGATCTTTTAGTTGATGCTTTGGAGGACATCACTTGGTGAAAATATCGCATTTCATGTGAAGAAGATAATAAGATAATAACTAGATGTGGAAAATAAAACAATAACTAAAGAAAATAAAACCAATCCCGGCCTTGCCGAGCTATTGGCAATCAGCTGATGTGAAGAGGTTACCCAGCATTCACTTTACACCGTAAATTGTAACAAAACTTACTGTTTTTTGCTCCAATATTTACTGCAGTTGTTATCCTGAACCTCGCGCCGTTATCCTGAAGCCTGGTGATGTTTTCAAGATTGCACTGAAGTGAATTCCAACTGAAAAAGCAAGAAATCCAAGAGACGATTTGAATGATGACTGCTATACTCATGCGCATGAATATTTTTTCTAAAATCTTTAGCTTTCCAACGGTATATCATACACGTATATTACTGCTCTTATGTTTAAAAACGAAAAATTACATTAAAAAAATATTTTTCTGTTTTCTCCTTTAGTTGGGTATCGAATTTATTCAATTTATATATTTACCTGTTTTTCATCAGCGTTAACAAGATAATATAGTTTTTTTTTTTTTTAAATCTGCATAATTAAAGGTACATTAGGGGAAGAAAATATCGGCATTTAAGCCCTGTCAGACCATTTTAATCAGAATAAAACCTACATGATAATAAAGCCCATTAAATTTTATATCGATATGGCGAGTTTAATCATAATCGTCAAAACCGTTTTCCAGAAAATCGAAAAAAGGGGCAAAATGTATGGTATAAAGTGCCTCTTCTGGCAAGCTCATTTTGATGAAGAAAGTTTTGTCACGTCCCGGGCGTATAGTTGTATTAAATATGAAATTTCAGTTTCATAGGACTTACCGTTTCCGTCCGAGAGTTACCACACACAGACATTTTTGCGGGACTTGGTTATTTAGACTCAGAAGACCTAAAACGTGTATTTCCGTTGAAAACTGGAATTTGAAAATGTACACGATCGCAATACTTCCCCTTACTATATATAGTAAGTGAAAGTAAAAAACTGATAAAATATAAGTTTGAACGAATTCTGTATCCAACTAAAGGAGAAAAGAGGAAATAACTATTTTATGCAATTTTTGTGTCAACTCGACGTGATTTGCCTTAGGTTTGTGTCACCTCGACGTGCTTTGCCTTAGGTTTGTGTCACCTCGACGTGCTTTGCCTTAGGTTTTTGTCAACTCGACGTGCTTTGCCTTAGGTTTGTGTCAACTCGACGTGCTTTGCCTTAGGTTTGTGTCAACTCGACGTGCTTTGTGTCAACTCAAATTTCTTTGCCTTAGCTTTTACCGATATTTACTCTGATATCAATCCATTGGAGAATTTTTCTCCTTATTTAGAAACAGATATTTTTCTTTTCAGGATCCTAAAAGGTGATTCATCCTAATATTTTAGCATGTTCCTTTGTAATAGAACTGGCATGGGATGGGATGGGACTAAGTAAACTATATCCCAAGTCCTTTAGCAGGATAAATTGAGCAGTGAAGACATCATGACTCCGTAACACGCCAGCCTTTCAGGAAATTGCCCAATTCCTAAAATATCGATTGACTCATAAAAAAAGATTGAATTTATCTCTTTACTGGCTATAACCCGCGGCTTTGCTCGCGAATATTTCATTTTGTCTTTATTTAAATTTGCATAAATGCATTTATGAGTGGTAACTATAAAACGTATATGATGGAGCAGTTGTTCGGGAATGGGGTAACAAAGAAACTACCAATAAAAAAAAACTTATTTTATTTTTTTCTTACTGGTGTGTTTTCTTAGTGGCTGCACCCTCAACCAACTTCCTTACCATATAATCAAAACGATCGACAACTAATCCTTTGTTATAAGACATACATTTTCAAGAAATATAAATATTATATTTTTTATAATTACATTTATCAAAGTTGTTTTCAAGTAAATAGATACCTATTCGTTGGATCAATGTATATCAATCACATTTATGTTGCAAACGTGACTATATACCACGATTACGTTACAGCTAAGATATATTGAGTGATTTTGGATATGCCTACCTTATGTATATTTAACAGAATTAAATGGCAACTTATTAGACGAAATTTAGAATTATGGTTGATGAGGAATTAATCTATTTCTATAATTAAACTAATACAACTATAAATAACTTTTTTCTAATATCGAGGCACATTGTCAAATAGAAAAAAAAACTACACCTCTTTATCTTTGATTGCGGTTTGGTAAATTCAATTTGATAAATAAAATAATTAAAATTGAAATTGCTACAAATTACGAAAGATGTTGATAGTTATTATGTTGAGTGAGGTTATATAAAATAAATACAGGTGAATAGCAATGAACTACACTTTTTAGGATAAATAAAAGATTATTATTTTATGTCAGATATCAATTTCATTTACTCAATGTTACAATTATATACCAGAACCAAGTAGCCACATCCAAATTATTCAAAAACATCGTTTTATCTTTTAAACATAATCGTTGTATATCATCATAACTCCTTTGCAACTTATAACTCATTGCAAGTCATTCAAATGAGTACTAATGATTTTTCTGGAAACGCATAGTAATATGTATTTTATTATAAATGGAAACTATAATGTTAATGTATATTTTATAAATAAGAACGCATAGAAACAATCAAAACACACTTATATTTAAATTAATAATCACATAAGTGAAGATATGGGGAGGTTACTGGGAGGGAACCAGTGTTGCCACAGTTAAACAAATTTTGTTTTACATTTTAGAAAAATATATTTTTCAACCATTTAGAATAGTAATAAAAACCATCCTATCATTTAAATGATAATCAATTAAATGAAACTTAAGTTGGACCAAATAACAAATACTTACGAAGTTTGATCAAAGTCGGTTCAGTAATTTCAGAGTTTATCGCAAACAAACATTGTGACACGAGATTTTTGTATATATAGATTAGTACTTTCAATGACTTTTAATTACTTTAATATTGCTTCTGTGATTTCCCGTTACTTTATTCGAGGTTTAATTTCTTTCTGAGATAATTGGTTGATATCGAAAGGAGTGAACGCTCCTTTTCTTTAATCAATTCAATGTTTCAAAAATAAACATTTCTCCCTTTTTTTCCTCTTTTTTTTGTAGTCTATTTTAATGGACAGTAACAAGCGTGTTTTTATTTTCTTAGGTTGCGGGGCGCCCTAGTAGACAGAACACTATCCTGTTGTTTTTCGGGTTCTAGGTTCGAAACCAGGCTGTGACAAAATTATTTATTTAAGTGTGTCGCCACCCCTGCTTGGAACGTGTCAAATATCAGTGTGGTGTTATTTATCTTTAAGAAAACACTTTTTGACCGATTTAGTGTTTGATAGTTTGGGATCATCAGTTCATTTGAAAAGAAGAGATTTCCATAACTTTACAGAATTATAACAACTTTATATTAACGCGTAAAACTTGTTTAACTTAAATTCTTCTACAATCGTGCGCTTTAAAACGATACGTCATACCAATGCTCTTATTCTAGCAAAGACATGTCTTGCTTACAAAAAATTTAATTTTCTCATTTGAAGAAAAACCTAATTGTAATGAATTGCTTTTTATTATTGTTAATAACCGGCAATACATATATAATATAATCAGCCGGTAACCCATGTGGCCGCCGCTAGCGCTATCTGTGAGTGAGCGTGTAGAGCTTCCGCCACAAAGTTAAGTTGTTTCAAAATAGGTTGTTGTTTCCAAATCGCTTTCCTCACCGACCATAATTCTAACCTTGCCAATAATAAGTTTCTATTGATTAATAATCCTTTAAAAATGTTGAGAAAACCTACATTATTTATATAGTCCTAATGGTTGTTACAATTTGTCTTTTTACTTTCACTTACTATATATAGTAAGGGGAAGTATTGCGATCGTGAAAATTTTCGAATTCCAGTTTTCAACGGAAATACACGTTTTAGGGTCCCCTGAGTCCAAATAACCAAGTCCCGAAAAAAGGTGTGTGTGTGTGTGTGTGTGGTAACTCCCGGTCGGAAACGGTAAGTCCTATGAAACTGAAATTTCATATTTAAGACATCTATACGCCCGAGACGTGACAAAACTTTTTTCATCAAAATGAGCCTACCAGAAGAGGCTCTTTATACCATGCATTTTGCACCTTTTTTCGATTTTCTCAAAAACGGTTCCGACGATTTTGATTAAACTCACTATATCGATGTAAAATTTAATGGGCTTTAATATCATGTAGGTTTTATTTAGATAAAAATGGTCTGACAGGGCTTAAATGCCGATATTTTAAATTTGCTTCCCCTAAAGTACCTTTAATTTTGTAGATTCAATAATAATAACTAGATTATCTTGTTAACGCTGATGAAAAACTAGTAAATATATAAATTGAATAAATTCGATACCCAACTAAAGGAGAAAACAGAAAAAATATTTTTTTAATGCAATTTTTCGTTTTTGAACATAAGAGCAGTAATATGATATACCGTTGGAAAGCTAAAGATTTTAGAAATATTATCATCTCATACACAAGCTTTTAAAAGTTAATAGAGAGTGATGAAATGAACATAACACTAACTGATTATTTTAGATAATAATATAATAGATTTTTGAATCAAACACATATTTCTATAGAAATTTAATTTAATTAATTCCTTAATAATTTCACGTATTTTTATCTCTAACTGTATATGAAAATTCTTTCATTGATTTTAAAAATTGAGGTAAGTGAAAGTCGTGTGTTGCCCGCACCAGATTTTTTTCTTTAAATGGTACAAAAACCTTACTTTTTTTTCTCATTATATAGACACATGGTTTCACTCACAGGTGGGAATAAGTAGAATTAGTGTTGAGAACGTTTTAAGGCGATATAGAAGGGCTAAAGGGATGGTGTGGACCTGTCATAATATGTCATAATATTCTACTGGATGGAACCCCACTAGAAAGCAGACACTCACTGGGTATCCAAAAATTAGGGGAAAAAAATTAGCTTTGGGCGGGATATCTGCTAATCGCCTTCTTATCCGGCCATAAAACAGTGTTTATTCTTTTGTTGGTTTTGTTAGTTTATTAATTGAAGTTCTCTTTATGCTGCATTGGCAAATCGGAAGGTGCTACATTGAGAGTCCTATACTTAGCTTTTTCAGGTTTAATTAGTTCAGGATCCCTGTATTTATAGAACTCAAACACCTACATGGTGCAAAATAAGAAGGTTATGTCAGCTGCTAAAATGTTATTATTAGTCTCTTCAACGAGGTTTTGGTTGTTGTTTATTTATTTAACGTCACTTTATACTATACTATGACTAAACGGACGATACTACAGTAGGAGTCCTAATTTTTGCCTGTCCAGGTTTAATTAGGATAGAGATCTTTAACGAGTACCTGACATCCCACAGGCACAGAACCACCTCATAACGTCCCCTCCGAAGGACGGCATAATTAAGGATTGTTTACTCTCATTAAAAACTCCTAGGACCACCTGCGGGTTCGAACCCGTGACGTTTGGCACGTTTGGCATATAATGCAGTTATGCTAGCCAGACTGCTGCAGGTGATCCATATTTTTTATTTTATTTATTTATACTTTAGTCTTTTAATATTTATTTTGTTAGTATTATTATTATTTTTATTATATATGCTAGATAGTTTATATTGAAGCAGAGTGTCATATATTCAATCCACCTGACCGAACCGCTCCTTACATAATAAGAATAATAATGAGAAAGAGTAAATAAAAAATATTACAAATTAAGTAAAAACAATCTGGAGCACGTAACGCATGACTTTCACTTACCTCATGTGATATATTAATATAAATTAAATTATTCATTTATTATTATTTTATAATTTATTAAAGGTTTTAAGATTTACATAATTATAATTTATGTCCTTTATAGTCATATATATTTTTTTTTTGTTGCATCTGAAGATAGCGAATCATCCGAAACTTTGTGCTATTTAAATAAAGTTGTGGAATTAACAATACGATATTTTTATTCTTACTAAATTCTTAACAAGAAAAAATGAAATCCAGGAACGAATAAAGTCCCTATTAAAGGTGGGAAATGCGTGTTATTATTCAGTTGCTAAGTTACTTAGCTCGCGGCTTCTGTCTAAAAACTTAAAGGTTAGAATTTATAAAACTTTTATTTTTTCCGACGGTTCTTTACGGATGTGAAACGTGGCCGCTTACTTTGAAGGATGAACAACGGCTTAAGGTTTTCGAAAATAAGGTACTGCGTAAAATATTTGGTCCAAAGAGAGATGAGGCCACTGGGGATTTAGAAGGTTGCACAACGCGGAATTGCGGAATTTGTACTCTGTGAATATAATTGAGTTGATAGCATCGCGGAAACTCAAATGGGTGAGTAAAGTTTTTGGGCTCGATGCCGAGCGGATTCCGAGAAAGTTGGTATTTGCTGATCCGACTGGTAGGCGTCCAAAAGGTAGGCCGAAGCGTAGATGGGAGGATTGCGTTAAGGCTGATCTAGGGAGCTTGGGCTTGATTGGTGAACATTGGACGAGTCTGTGCAGGCGAGGTTTGGTGGTGTCGGCATCGAAGCTTCGGGTTCGGTAAGCCTATTATTATTATTAAATTCTATATCACTACTCAATTTAAAATCTTACTTATATATACTCTCTCTCTCCAACTCTCTTTATAGCGGTCCTAGAATTTGCTCTTAGAAATTTGGAATGCAAAACCAAAGCAATTAATATTGAGGATGTATAGTCGACTGTAGAAACTATTATAGGTGGAATAATCAGGAGTCAGTTCATGCTTGGACATGGCTCAGCAATGCCCTGATGATGGCTCACAAGCTTGAGCCGAAACGTTGGCAAAATTAAAAAAATTCAAAAAAGGATTGACTCCTGATTATTCCACCTATACAAAGGAATTAGTATCATGTACCCAGGGCGAGTTAATAGAAATGCTGAAGGACTTGGAGATAGTGTGTGGTCGGGTTGGTCTTGTTAGGAATTTATCCAAAACTAAAATAATGACAAATTCAGAAAATATATCCAAAATAGAAAACTCTCGCTAAAATATAATTAGTCAAATCACTTACCTAGGCAGACCATATCATTACCTAGGACATACCTAGGACAGACCTAGGACAGACCTAAGACAGACCTAGGACAGACCATATCATCCGATGACCGCCTTTCCAAAGAAATTCAAAAACGGATCGCCTAATGAAAAGCTCCACCGAAATCAAATGGAAAAGGCTAATATTCAATACCTATTGTATTCTCCCAACTTTGACTTATTGAAGCCAGACATGGTCCCTCACTAAATCTTAGAAAGGAAGAATTAACGTTTGGCAAAGAAGAATGGAGAGGAGCATTGACAAAGGTGAATTTAAAGCATAAAGTAAAAAAATCGACTCTGAGAGAGACCACTTTGGTGAGGGATGCTGTGGGTTGCATAAGGAAGTTAAAATGGAAATGGGCTGGACATTTAATGCGAACAAAGGACCCCAGGTGGAGCAAGGCAGTTACCGAATGGACACCTCTCGGGAAGAAACGCAAGCAAGGAAAGAGATTAAAAAACCAGAAGGAATATCTTGGCACAGGAAAACAGAAGATCGAACAGATTGGGAATTGAAATGTCAAGAAATTGAAAAACAAGCAGCGAGCTCATAACCCAGAAGTACTCCAGAAGGACTCCTTCAGGAGAGGCATATATATATATATATATATATATATTGTATGTATTGAGGATACTGATGGGAGTTCATTATTAAATAATTCTAATATTAAACAATTAAATGTGGATGTAATTAGTTGACCGTTGAGAATTATGGAAGGAATTAGTCCGGGTGGCGGTCATTAAATGAAACAACTAAATAGTTTCAACTATTTATTGTTTATCGTTTCGACCCCTTGTGGGTCATCATCAGGGCGCATGGTGGGAGAATGAAAACTGGAGAATGGAAAAAAAAGTTTCCATTCTCCCACCATGCGCCTGATGATGACCCACAAAGGGGGTCGAAACGTTGGCAAACAATAAATAGTTGAAACTATTTATTGTTTATCGTTTCGACCCCCTTTGTGGGTCATCATCAGGGCGCATGGTGGGAGAATGAAAACTGGAGAATGGAAAAAAAGTTTCCATTCTCCACCATGCGCCCTGATGATGACCCACAAAGGGGTCGAAACGTTGGCAAACAATAAATAGTTGAAACTATTTAGTTGTTTCATTCAATGACCGCCACCCGGACTAATTCCTTCCAGTAAACAATTAAATATTAAGAAGCCTTTGTCGGCAAAACATCAAAAGGCATTTCCCAAACCCCTTGGATTGCCCGTGGGCTTGGGCTGCCCCCGCGGTACGCCTGGTAACTATACAAGGGTGGACAAAGGCTGTACTTTCCATATCAGTCCCGCCGAGGTGACGACGATGGAGAGAAGATTGGAAAGAGGAGTCAAGTTTGATCCTGAGGAAGAGTGAGTCGGGTTCCATCTACAAGAAGAGGTGGCTTTTTTTTTTTTTTTTTTTTTTGAAGATACCGCTGCCTTAGAAAAGCAGCAGGTTAAAAACATAGCAAACATATACATATATAAATTTGATTGAGTTTTAATTTGATGGTTATATTGGGTTGTTTCACATGAAATGTCCGATTTAATAGTTTCTGAAATACATAAAGGATTTTGCAGGTCTCTGTTGTTTCCTTCCGAAGGTTTACATATTTAAAGTAAACAGTTACTAATCCTCTACCTTTGTATTATACACATTAGTTTCCAATCAATTACCCACTTTTTAGTATACCTTCAACGCGATTTTCGAGTAATATTTTTGTACGAGTTTAAACTCGGCCATTCAGCAGCTGAGGCCGCTAGAAATATTTGCAAGGCGTTTGGGTAAGGGAGTGTTAATGAACGGACCATTCGCCGTTGGTTTACTAAGTTTTAAGCTGGAGATACCGACTTGGAAAACTTGCCCCGAGGAAGACTTCATCCGTAATAGACAACGATGTCCTCAAACATACAGTAGAAGGAAACCCCTACCAAACAGTCAAAGGACTCTCAGCACAACTAAACGCAAGTGCATCTACCGTTTCCGGACATTTAAAGTGTATTGGGAAAGTAAAAAAGCTCGATACTTGGGCACCTCATGATCTCACTGAGCGGCAGCAAGACACAACATACCGTGCAAAAATTGACAGAACTGGGCTACTAAGTTCTTCCGCACCCACCTTATTCTCCCGACTTGTCTCCAACAGATTACCACCTGTTCAGGAATTTAGACAGCTTCGTCAAAGGAAAACATTGAAAATGAAGATCAAGTGAAAAGTGCGTTTTCAGAATTTATTTCACTTCAACGCTCAGAGTTTTTCAGTTCGGGGATAATAATAAGGGGATAGAAGTTGGTGTCCCGTTGGGAAAAATGTGTAGAAAAAGAAGGTAAATACTTCGAATAAAATTATCTTGTTTTCATATCGTATTTTTAATAAAAATCCTTTACCTTGAAAACGGACCTGTTATGTGACACAACCCAATAATAAGGCTTGATACGAAGCGGATACAGTTGGAGTGAAAGACAATTATGGCTGGGAGCGAAGTAGTGACCACACCGTTAATTAAATCCCGGTGAGCCTGGACCATCTGTTCTGTTGGCTTTCCCTACTTCCGGAGGAGTTTTCTGTTCAAACAGAACTCAGCGCAACTTGTACAATATTAATTCATCACAGTTAGCAACTTTACGGGGGGAGACTCTGTCGGTGGTTGTAGGTTATCTTTAGGCTCCCAAGTTCGGGATGCTAAGCATAATTTTAATAAGTATTAATTTAACAATACTGGCTTGTAAGATTAGTTCGTAGCGTTTTTAAATATTTCGATTTGATCCCCTCTGCGTTTAGGAAGTCATCTTTACTTGTTCAATAATATTTACATATTTTATAAAATCTGGTGCGGGCCACACTCGGCTTTCACTTACCTCGATGGTAAAAACTATTAAATTCAAAAGGTTTAAAGAAATATATTCATTTTCGTTGGAAACACATGTTTTAGATTAAACAATATACCAATATAAATTTTTTATCCATAAAACAATTTACATTTAACCGTTTTTTTTTTTCAATGCTAACATCATGAAATGATTAATTTTGTCGAAACTACAAAATTGAAGATACTTTAGAGAAAAGGGATTTAGGGCCTATCAGACTATTTCAATCAGAATTAAACCTACACCATATTAAAGCCAATTATATTTTACATCGATATAGTGAGTTTAATCAAAATCGTTAAAGCCGTTTTAGAGAAAATCGTAAAAAGGTGGAAAATGCATGGGATAAAGTGGATCTTCTGGTTCCCTGATTTTATTTGATAAGTTGCTGTCACATCTCAGCCATAGACGCTTTTAAAATAATAAATTTAATTTTTATAAAACTTATCGCTAGACTTACCACACACACAGACACACAGACCTTTTTGTGGGACACGGTCATTTGGACTCAGGGTACCCTAAAACGTAGATTTCCGTTCAAAACTGGAATTGAAAAATTTTAACGATCGCAATACTTTTCCTTAATGTGATATGTAGTTAAGTAAAAGCAAAAAGTTTATTACAATGATTCAGTCATTGTTGTTGACTGACGCCTTCTGAGCTCACACAACCACCCTGAAGAAGGCCTATAATTTAGGCCGAAACGTCGGCACCAATAAATTAAGTTTACGCTTAATTGTGTGTTAAATTGACTGCACCCTCAACCAACTTCTCTCAAAAAAAGTTTATTAGTTAATTTAAATGTAATGTGTATTCTGTTCACTTTAACCATAATAATAATAATAGGCTTGCCGAACCCAAAGGTTCGATGCCAATACCACCAAACTTCGCCTGCACAGACTCGTCCTATGTTCACCTTTCAAGCCCAAGCCCCCAAGATCAGCCTTAACGCAATCCTCCAATCAACGCTTCGGTCTACCTTTCGGACGCCTACCAGTCGGATCAGTAAATACTAACTTGTGAGGAACGGATTCCGAAATATTTTACTCATTACCTTATTTCGAAAACCTGAAGCCGTTGTTCATCCTTCAAAGTAAGCGGCCACGTTTCACATCCGTAAAGAACCGTTGGAAGAATAATAGTTTTATAAATTCTAACCTTTAAGTTTTTAGAATCTATGAGATATATAGATAGGGAGGAAAAAGAGGAACTGAAAGTATGTGTACTCTGTGTTCATTACATAACGGTTAAAGAGATGCTAAAACCCGGAGAATGTGTTGTTTCCTTAATACACGTAGATGAAAACAGATTGCCGAGTTATATTATGTTAATACCAGGCGTTTGTAATTTACGTCAGTGTAAGATCAATAAGATTAAGAAGCCTTTTGTAAATTCCTATGAGACTTTAGCCTACTCTGAAAACAATGCAATCCCTGGATAAGTATACGTTGTAAATCAATTCAATTATTGTTACCGCATTTTAACAATTCCTTTTTTTATCTAGAATAAATTTATGAAAATATCGAGAATATTTTATAATTAGGATTTTCACAAGAAATACAAGCATTAGTGTTTGCTTTCATTTAGCTGTACGTGAAATATATAGTAAAGGAAAGTACTGCGATGGTAAAAATTTCGAATCCCAGTTTTCACCGAAAATACACTTTGTAGTGTCTCCTGAGTCCAAATGACCGAGTCTCGCAAAAAGGTATTTGTGTTTGTAGTAATTCTAGTCAAACAAAAAGGCTGATGAAACTGAAATTTCATATTTAAGACAACATACGCCCGAGATGCTACAGCAACTTTTTCGCCTGACAGGAAGTCATACTTTGTACCATGCATTTTGCAACTTTTTATGATGTACTTATAAGTGGCTGAAACGATTTTCATTTAACTCACTATATCGTTGTAAACTGTAGTGGGCTTTGATACAGGTTTCATCCTCAGTGAAATAGCCTGACAGGTCTTAAATGCCAATATTTTAAATGTTCTTACTCTTAACTACCTTTGATTTTGTAAATTCTATTGGGTTGATGCAAAATTAATGCAGGTTTTTAGTAGGTATTGTAAATACGCCATATCTTTACTTTAACCATATATATTTAATCAAAATAATTTCCATCTGAATCAATGCACTTTTGCCAACGTTCAAAAAGCTTTCTTATTCCACCAGAAAAAAAATCCGAATCCCTGGACTCAATGAAATCACGAAAAGAATTTTCAATGTCGTCCTGGTTTTGAAAATTTTTCACCCTCAAAAAGTTGTCCAGATGCCTGAAAAAGTGGAAGTCTGTAGGAGAGAGGTCAGGTGAATAAGGCGGATGTTGGAGAACTTCGTAGCCCAACTCGTGCAGTCGTCGAAGCGTTGGTTGTGCAACGTGTGGTCTGGCGTTATCGTGGAGCAGGATCGGCCCCTTCCGATTCATCAATGCTGGGCAAAGACGTTGCAATTTTTGAGTTCCGAGTTCCGCCGCCATTTCTCGTGTGGTTTTGGTTGGGTCTTCTTCCACTTTTGACCTCAGCTGGTCGTTGTCCAGAGCAAGATGACGGCCCCGACCTTCCTTTTCTTCGAGGTCGAAATCTCCTCTGCGAAACTTCTGGAACCAACGCTGCACCGTGCACTCATTAATAGCCCCCTGACCCCACACTTCATTAATATTACGAGCCGTTTGCGCAGCGCTGCGCCCTAATTTAAATTCGTAAAAATAAATTTGACGAAAATCGCACTTTGACATTTTCGATTCAAGACCTTTGAACACACTGAACAAAACGATTTTACTAAACAAATTCATGGTGAAATAGAGGGTATTAGATAAGGTTTGTTTTGGTATAATAATGATCAATGTTAGGATTAGCTTTGTTTACACAATTGGAATTAAGATATTGCAATAGAGGAAACCTGCATTAATTTTGCATCAACCCAATATAAAAACATAGGTCATAGAACAACGTGGGTTATTTTGGAAATAGGCTTTTACCACGATTGGGGTAAATACTTATTCAAGTTGCAACCAAGTTATGATGATATACAAGGGTTATGTTTAAAAGATAAAACGATGTTGTATAATTTTGTAATGATGGAGTTTTGTTGACCGTTGAGAAATTATATGAGGAAGATGGTTGGGGGTGCGGTCATAAATTAAAAACACATATTTAAAATAAATGTTATTTTAATTATGTGCCGACGTTTCGGCCTACAATGTGGGCCTTCATCAGGGCTAAAAATTGTATAATTTTGATGTAGTTACTTGGTACTGCTATGTTCTTGTAAAAGTGAGTGAATAAATTTGATATCTGACAAGAAATAATAATATTTTATTTATCATACACAGAGTGACTCATTCCTATACACCTCAACTTCTTTTGTCTAATCCCACTCTCATTCAACAAGGTAACTATCAACATTTTTTCGCGATTTATAGCAATTTTACTACTAAATTATTATTTCACATTGAAATGGTTATATTTTAGCCCTGATGGATATACGCAATGTGGGCTTTAGCACGCTGGTTTTACAATATTTACAGAGCGCAACCTCAATCATCTCATTCTACATTTCATGATTTAAATAGCTGAATGTTTACTATAAATGGAAGGAATAAAATCAAAGGATGCTGTGCCGGATGGTATACCTTGATATATGATGGTATACCAGCTGCGCCTTCCTGAGTATCAAAATACTGGTCAAACGTTTCATTAAATGTCTCTCGAATTGAGCTGAATCACGTATCTCTTCAAAACAAAAATAATAGGTCTACTGAACTAACAAACTGATACTGCCTCCGCAGATTCGACCAAATGACCACCGTTTATAAGGACCAACCCCCGAGATCAGCCTTAACACAATCCTCCCATCGACGCTTCGGCCTACTTCTTGTACACTACACCGCAAATACCCATTTTATCGGACCTCGTTCCTCACCGAGCCCAACAATGTTACACGCCCACTTGAGTCTCCGCGATACTATCAACTCAATTCTATTTACAGGGTAAAAGCTCCACAATTCCATGTTGGGTACCTTTTGAATTCCCCTGTAGCCTCATCTCTCTTCGGAACAAATATTATAACCAGTAACTTATTTTCGAAAACCTTAAGGCGTTGGTAATCCTTCAATGTAAACGACTACGTTTCACATTAGTACATAACCTTTGGGATAATCATGGTTTTATAAATTCTAACCTTTAAGTTTTTTAAACGAAATCGAGCTAAGTGATTTGGCAACAGAATAATAACACGCATTTCCCGCCTTCGACCGCCACTTTATTTCCTCCTAGATTTCGTATAGTCTTGTTATTATTGAACCTAAATACTTAAATTTGTCTACGTGTCCAAGCTAAGTTATCAATATCACCGAGATTGTCACCGTTTCTGCTACTGCTTCCCCTTGCGGGTCTCATTACTGCATATAGGAAGCGTCCCACTGTTGGAGGGTTAGGAAAAGGTTGGTAGAATTTCCTCGGAAGTTCCTTCCGGCTAAGTCCGATGGATTCGCTCAGCCACAATTTGAGAGGGGGTGGAGTGGCTAAGTGGGTTTGCACGCATTGCCTAGCAACCACAGAAAACCAAATAATCACGAGTTCGTGTTTCGGTGCTGGGGGGGCTTTTATCGCAGCATTTATTCCCCGCCCTCACCCCCTGGCCCGAGAAACCTCCGTATAGCCTTCAAAAGCGAGGTAGAAGTAAAAAAAAGAATGACAGTGGCCCCTGGAGGGGTGGTGTGGTTGTTGACAAAATATTTTTTTTTAATCTATTAATGGTATATATATATATATATATATATATATATATATATATATATATATATATATATATATATATATATATATATATATTAAGAAATATCCTTATCCTTCAATCAAATAACATGTTCAAACAGTAGCCGTTTTAATTCATTCACTATTACAATATTTCTGAGCTCCTGTTATTTGCGATCCCTTCTGCTAATGACCTAATTATTTACATAACTACAAAGATGAAGTAATGACAAATATTTTAATGTAAATAATGGATTTTCCGCTGATTCAGAATGCAATATTTATACGACTCCCAAAACTTATTTTTTTTAATTCGGAGAATAAAAGAACACTTTCCTTATATGGTTCATCATATTTTATATTGTGCTGCACGCAGTTCGTTTTCCCCGGCAAACAAAACGTTAGTTACAACTCATCATACTGGTCCTACTTTGACGTCAAACGGTATCTACATAACAGTTTAAAATGTAATTTAGATACAGCGAATGGGCAATAAAGTTACGAAATCATGAAAACATTTGCGATTAATTTGTTTACAACCTAAATTTTTTGATGGTATTAAATTTTCTGCGTACCTCATAAAGTGTGTTTTTCTAATTTTTAAAATTTTGTTTCCCGGATTTAACGATTTATCCTTTTCACTAGCAGGATTAAGGCTCACTTACAGGATCTTAGTTGTTGTAACAATGTCAACACGCGAAGGACGATCCTGCGACCTGGTCGAGGCAGAAATAAAAAGCGATGGTTTCAAATTATAGTTGCCCAGTCTTCCAGCCCGTCCTTTTTACTTTCACTTACTATATATAGTAAGGGAAAGTATTGCGATCGTGAAAATTTTCTAATTCCAGTTTTCAACGGAAATACACATTTTAGGGTCCCTGAGTCCAAATAACCAAGTCCCGCAAAAAGGTCTGTGTGTGTGTGTGTGTGTGTGTGTGTGTGTGTGTGTGTGTGCGTGTGTGGTAACTCCCGGGCGGAAACAGTAAGTCCTATGAAACTAAAATTTCATATTTAGGACAACTATACGCCGAGACGTGACAAAATTTTTTTCATCAAAATAAGCTTACCAGAAGAGGTAGTTTATACCATGCATTTTGCACCTTTTTTCGATTTTCTCCAAAACGGTTTCGACGATTTTGATTAAACTCGCTATATCGATGTAAAATTTAATGGGCTTTATTATAATTTAGGATTCATTCGGGTTTTCTTCTTTTAATTTTCTTCATCTAAATTAACTTTAATTTTGTTGATTCTATAAAAATAACTATATTATCTTGTTACCAATGATAAAAAATAGGTAAATATATAAATTTAATGAATTCGATACCCAACTAAAGGAGAAAACAGAAAAAATATTTTTTAATGCAATTTTTTGTTTTTGAACATAAGAGCAGTAATATACATGTATGCCGTTGGAAAGCTAAAGATATTAGAAAAAAAATATTATCTTATACACAAGCTTTTAAAAGTTAATAGAGAGTGATGAAAAGAAGATAAAACTGATTATTTTAGATAATAATATAATAGATTTTTTAATAAAACACATGTATCTATATAAATTCAATTTAATTAATTCTTTAATAGTTTAAGGTATATTTATCTGTAACTGTATTTGAAAATTCGTTCGTTGATTTTAAAAATGGAGGTAAGTGAAAGTTGTGTGTTGCCCGCACCAGATTTTTTTCATAAGTGGATAAAGTGTGAGAATTTTAATCTCTGTTAAACTCTTCATCCACCCTTCCACTGTTCTGTTATCCATTTATATTCCATTATTCTTCTGTTTTTTGTTTATTAACTTACTTGTAACATAACTTCAATCAATTTATTTAATTAGTAATAAATAAATGGTCTAAAACAAATTACATCCAGGCATTTTAAAGTATTTAGGCACCACAAATTTAGCCATTATCGTATAGTTTAATGACATTTATATTTCCTTATTATCATTGGTAATCGAGAATATATTATTATTTGCATTCGTTAATGTAACTATAACATTTGTGAATCGATAGCTAATAGGTATACCATTTGAATTAATAATAAATAACCTTTCGATACATATACATGTAATGTATTATATCGCTATTATATCGATACATGTACATGTAATGTATACACTATGTATATCTTTTAGCGCGAATAGTAGACAGAAAAAATAATTTTTAAAATTCATATTTCTTTTTTCATAATTTTACACTTTCATTAAATAACTAGCTGTGATCCGCAGCTTTGCTCGCGAATAATGAATGCATTTTGTATTAATTTATGTGCGTTTATGGTGAGATTGGCTATAATAAATATCAACTATCAGCTACTCTTTGTTATCATTTAAAGCCTGATCTAGACTTCTTCCTGTCAAATTTACAATAGCGAACCAGTAGAAGTAGTTACTTAATTACTAAATATGTAAAAATAATCGTCACATACCGTTGGAAACCTAAATACGAATTATTGGTATATGTCGGCGAAAATTTACACCTGAATCACTCGCGTTTTTTAAGAATTCAGAAATAATGTTCTTGAAACATAAAATTATTGCGTATAATCAGTAATGAGTAATCAATTTATGCTCTCTTTGTCACTTTCATTACCTTTTACAACTTTGTATAAAAAATAATATTTCTTCTGGAATCTTTAGCTTTCCAACGGTATATTATATATCTGTATTACTGTTCTCATGTTCAGAAAACCGAAAATTAATTAAAACATTTTTTTTACTCATTTCAGCTTTTCATTTTAGTTAATCACTAATAATAATAATAATAATACTAGACCTTACCGAACCCGAAGGTTCGATGCCGATACCACCAAATTCCGCCTACACAGGCTTGTCCAATCTACACCGTTCAAGCCAAAGCCCCCGAGATCAGCCTTAACGCAATCCTCCTATCGACGCTTCGGCCTACCTTTCGGACGCCTATCAGTCGGTTCAGCTAATACCAACTTTCTCGGAATCCGTTCCTCACTGAGCCCAACAACTTAACTCGCCCATTTGAGTCTCCGCGATGATATCAACTCAATTATTATCACAGGGTACAAGCTCCGCAATTCCGCGTTTGCGTTAATCACTACGTTGTTCAGTTAATCACTAAATCCTTTCAAATTATATATTTTATCGTTTTTTATTATTGCCAATAAGATGATTTTTTTTTTCGAATCTACAAAAAAATATGGTACTTTAGAGGAAGAAAACTTAAAATATCGGCATTTAATCTCTGTCATACAATTTCAATCAGAATAAAGCCTGCATGATCTTAAAGCCTATTAAAGTTTACGTCGGTGAGGAGAGTTATGCCGAGTTATAATCCTTAGTTATACCGTCCCTCAGAGGAGACTTCGAAAGGCGGGACCACCTTTCGAAGTCTCCTCTGAGGGTGTGCGACGTCAGGTACTCGTTAAAGATCCCTATCTCAATTAAACCTGGATAGGCAAAATTTAGAACTCCCACTGTAGTATCGTCCGATTAGCCATGGCAGAACTAAGTGACGTTGAATAAAAAAACAAACATTTGGACTGAGAGGACCTGAAATCTTTTATGTCCGTTGAAATCTGGAATTGGAAAATTTTTAGGATCGCAATACTTTTCCTTATTATATATTTCATATATAGGTTAGTGAAAGTAAAATAATTTTTTTGAAGATAAGGCTAAACTCCTTTGCCAACCCTTTCCTGTACATAATTGTTAACTGTGGTAAATAGTATATTCTTTACAATACCAATCGAGATTTTAGACAGCCGTTGGACAGAGGAGATTAATTATATGGTATTGAGATGTCAGAGATCACACATACTTCATTATGATAATTTTGTATTATTTTACCGTGACTTTATTCTAGTGTGACTTATCGGACGATACTACAGTGGGCTACCGTAATTTTGCTTATCCAGGTTTATTTAGGGTAGAGCTTTTTAACAAGTAGGACCATTTTACGTCGCCTCCGAAGTACACCCACACACAACAACACAATTAGTTCAACCAGGATTTTCTCACTCGAAAGTGTTTTGTCCATTCGGTTGATGTGCTATCTTTTAGGGACAGGGGCATAACCTACGCCCTGCCCTGGCTTCCTCCTCCGAAGAGGAATCCAACCCCGACCACCACGTCTTGTGACCGGGCAGTGCAAGCACTCCCGGCCACCACCCAATGATGGTCCTGGCTACGGTCCATCCCCGTGGTACCATTTTGAAATTATGATATCTTAAGGCCCGAATGGTAGCGTGCCTCGAGACTGCAAATTTCTCGCAGCCTCTACGGTTTACCAGGATACAAATTGACGGGAGGATGCCCGCCAGTTTGTATACTGGAGGGTTAGATAGATAGATAGATAGATAGAAAAGTCTGTTTTTATTTTTCAAAATTACATCAAAAAGCCAATAAACAAATAAAAAATAAACAAATTACAAATTACGAAATACAATAATAAAAATCAGACACACTACATGGTCTATTGACCGTCCGTGGAGTCTGTGTTTATTAACAAAATTAATCTTTAATCTATCAATATAAATAATCAATAACAAAATTAGAAACAAACACTTCCCATGTTATTTATGTACTAAAATTAATTCACAAATAGACAAATTTACAATTAGTTATATTTAATTTAACAAATTCACTAATAGTTAAATTCTCTCGTTAGTAACATTCTATAAGAAAAAGCCGATCTGGAGAAATTAACTAACGCCAGTCAATCTTTTCCATTTATCAACTCTAAAATTTGATCCCAGGTTAAATTTTTAGAATTAAAATATTTTTTTCTGAACTCAGTAAGTATCGGGCAGGCAGCCAAAAAGTGAAAAAGATCTTCTGTTTCATTTGTATTGCACAAACTACATTTATTATTTGTTTTCATGAAATGTTTGTAATTCAGGTTTAATACATCAGCCCTGATTTTAATTACCCATCTAATCACCTCCAGTGAACATTTGTCAGTAATGTAATTTACTGTGGTTAAATGTCGATAAAAGGGAGAAGTTTTAGAATTTTTAACTTTAATAATATTTTGAGTATAAATATCTTTTTGCATTTGAACCCTTAATGCTGCTAGACTATTTTTCCATAACTTAATATCATCACAGTTAAATAGATTTAAGTTAAAATTTAATCCATGCGATTCTTTCAGATATAGTAAGTATGTTTTTGAACCATGCTATTTTTTTTCTAACTATATGTAATGCTAATATCTTTGGATACCTATGTGGTGGTAAATTCAAAATTTTAATAATATAATCGAAATGCATCTTTAGGGTGAACATAAATATTGGATCTATTGTTGTTTCAAAATGAAGAAAATGAGTGGGAGTATATTTTGGTAATTTAAATAGTTTTTTAAGAAAAAATCTTTGTAGTTTTTCCACGGCATCATGACTAACCCCACCCCAAACTTGTGCTCCATAGCACATTACTGCCCTACTAATGGAATTAAATATCTCCAACTTTTTTGAAAGAACTATATCTTTGTTTTCCATGAACTGGCCCCAAATCAAATTCAAACCCACCTTAGCTTTATTCAGTTTTTCTTCGAGGTGTTTTGTCATTGAAAGAGTAGGCGTAAGAGTGATCCCTAGATATTTGTACTGCTGTACTACTTCAATATTTTCTGAGCCTAAGAACCATTTTTCTTTACGCGCTGGCCTACCACCATTTCGAAAGACCATTATTTTTGATTTTTCCAGATTTATTCTCAGATTCCATTTATTGCAGTAGTTTTCTAGAGAGTTAATCATATTCTGTAATATCGAGGGATGTGAGGATAAGAGCACAATATCATCCGCATAGGCTAAGTATTTAATTTTACAATTTTCTTCAACCAAAATACCGCCATCTAAATTCTCTTCCAAATCATTTATATATATTGAAAAAAGAATCGGACTAAGCAAACAACCCTGTCTCACCCCTGATTCAGTTCCAAATGGTTCAGTCAAACCATCCAAATTCCAAACAGAAGCATTAGTTTCACTAAGCAGATTTTTAATTGAATTAATTAATTTTGATGTAAGTCCTACTTGATATAATTTGTAAATTAGACTATAACGGTCCACACTGTCGAATGCTGTAGAAAAGTCAACAAAAAATGCATACACCTTTTCCCTTTTCTTTTGTAATTTTATCTTAATTAAACTAGTTAAAGTGAATATATTGTCAATTGTGGAATATTTTTTTCTAAAACCAGCCTGGGCTTCTTTAATTATATTATTTCCATCAATGTAGTCCAAACATCTAGTTAGAATCAAACCTGTATATAACTTGGCCATTGCATTTATGAAAAGAAATTTCTCTGTAATTTGTAGCCAAATTTTTATCCCCTTTTTTATATAGTGGGAAAATAATAGATTTTTTAAACCCCAAAGGGACAACTCCCATTTCGAAAATTCTATTAAATGTAGCCAATAAAATGTTTAAAAAGGAATCGGAGGGTACTTATAAAATTCATAAGGAATCCTATCACTTCCTGGTGCCTTATTATTTTTTGAATTAGCTAAAACTACTTTCAACTCACTGAGACAGAAGGGTCTATCCAAAATATCATTCGAAATATATGGTTCAGCATATAAAATTCTATTTGAAATTAAAGGAGGGTTGTACAAAGTTTTAAAGTGGATAAGCCAATCTTGAAATGATATATTACCTACTGACCAGTTATTACTTTTCCTGAATACTTTTACAAGCTCCCAAAACTCTTTACTGTTTTTTACTGTATTTAGACGTTGTGCACATTCTATATAATATTGCTTCTTTTTTAATAAACATAGATGTTTATAAGTTCTATTTGAATTTAAATACTGCAATTTATGGTGAGTAAACATTGTTTTTCTAAATAAATTCAGGAAATCAAATGACCTCTTTCTAGCTAAGAAACACTCTTTATCAAACCAGGGATTTCTACTTTTATATACTGACCTGAACATTTCTATACTGGAGGGTGCTCCGTACCCAAATTAGCCTCCATCGTTAGCCGCACAATGTGCGTTACCAGCTCTCACGGCGTGGACGTGATGGTAGGCACTTGGGTATCACAAGGTATCCCCCTCCACATAGTGGAGTTGGTTCTTGTGGACCCTTTGAGAGCCGCCTCCGAAGTACAGTACAACCAAGGAAATTTTAAAAAATCTTAGGACCATCATCTAGGTTTGAACCCTCGATTTTGGATATAGAAGGCAGTTAGGCTAGCCACTATAACACAGACGACCCACCCAGTATACCAGTGAACTCGTTCCAATTACAAGTCACACCCTCAAAATGATGAGCGTCCTAAGAACACACTACTGCGACTTGGATCAACAATTCAATGAAGCAGGTCAGTTAAAGCAGTTAGCAGTTGTTTGTGTTCCTTTTGACGATCCACAATTGGACCTCGGCAATGAGCAGCAATGGATGTGGTGCGTACATTACCACTCAATCTTATTTTTAACAATCCATGAAATTTTGGATGATACATAACATGGAATGGCACTTTATAAAAACATATAATCATATAATGTAATTCAATAATGATGTATTTAGTATAATAAAAGAACATAAAAAAAAAACCCTGAATATTTATGTGATTGAAAGATGTTTTCTTCTATACCTAACCTTTTTATCATATTATCTAACGGGTCTATTATAAGGTTATCGATTTTATTGATTGAGATTTTACTATGAGATATGCCTTTGCGATTCAGCCTTCATTCATGGTTTTTGGGGTGCAAAATAGCAAGAATATTACATATATTATTTTCAAAATGGATTTTTTTATTTGTAAATATTTTTATTTGATATGACGTGATAATTTTGTTTATTGTTACGTTAATTTTGTTTAACGTCACTTAATCCTGCTGTGGTTAATCGGACGATAATACAGAGAGAACCCAAAATATACCTATCCAGGTTATACGCGTATAATTTCAATTATATAAGAAGTATAAATTAAATGTTTCTTATAATTTTATTTCTTTTTATCAATTTTCACTGTTTCACTTGCAACTCCTATATCCAACTTGTGGTCTGAACTTGGAGGGTGAGCAATCGCTGAATTTATAAGTTACTAATAAGTGTGATGCTTATTTGGGATCTTAAACGACTTCGCATTAGCGGGTTCACCTATAGCTGGGTGGCTAGCATAACAGCCTCCTATGCCAAAGGTCATGGGTTCGAACCCGCAGGTCGTCCAAGGATTTTTTAATGGGAGTAAAAAATCCTTAGCTATGCCGTCTGAAAATTTTTCTCAATTTTCTGTGGAATGCCTTGATATTAAAGACCTCCATAGGTAAAATTTACGACGTACAATTATGCGCTAATAAGGAAAACCTTCTCACTGTCCTTCTCCATTTAACCTTCATTACTCTATCGTATATAATTAACTAACGTGAGTTTTTTAGTCTATATGCCTTATATACTTGTTTCCTAGAGTAAATATAACGACAAAATATTTAAGAATTGAGACGTTCTTTTCTAAAAGGTAGACATTTTTACGAAATCGAAATAGTGACATATTTGTATTCTCATCATTTAGTTTTATCTAAATCTTCAATTTGATTTTATCTCATGAACACTCAAGCCCTTTAAAAACACGAGATGCAATTATTTTCTATAATTACTAATTTAAATGAGAAAAGAATCAAATAAGTTGGTTAAAATATATATACGAGTATATATATATATATACCTTTGTTACTAATCAACGTCTCAATTATTAAATATTAAATCAAAGAAGAATTAAAATGTAGGTCTAGTTGGAAAGTAGGATCTGGCAGTCAACGATGGTCTTTTTTTTTATTTGTGTCTGTTTATTTATTAATTCAAATACGGTGATAAGAAAATGAACAGTAGTGACCTACTAAACCTAATTAAGAGCACAACATACGATAAAATTTTTAAGGATTTGTTTACAGAATTTCAGACGTAAATAATCAGCACAGCTCAGAATTCAGTCACTAATAATACATTTCTAATAAAACACTGCAAATTATTACACAATGGTTTAATATTTCCAAATAGCTATATTAGTGTATAACTGTTATAGCTACACTTATATTGTAACGGCTAATCATTTCCATTTTTCTCTATCTTCAATAATAACCGAGTTTTGGTGAAAGTACATCTATTATAATTTATATCTTAAATATATAGATCAATTTTTCCCCTCTATTTATCGCGTTTTACTGATTCAAAATCTCTATACATATTTGTCCTTATTCTCAAAAATAACTGAGTTATGGGCGTATTAATGGATAAAATTTCAATTAAAAAAAAATATTTGCGTTTTTTTAGTTAATAAAAACTAATACAATTTTTCTGTTATCAAAAATATCTGAGTTATTAATTTAAATCACTTTTAATTAGCCTCCATTTTAAAAATGAACGTCTTGGTGTTGAGATCATCGTTTCATGACCTAGTATTTTTGTGGCGAATTAAAAACAAAAACAAAATGGTTTAGTAGTTTTGGAGAAATGCAGCGGACGCTGGAAAAACGGAGTTTTTGCATTCGTTATTCGGATTCTACGCATCTTGAAACGCAAGACCTCAAATTTTGAAGGGGAGTAATTTTTTTTTTTCTGGTGTATTAAAAAGTTTATCTGACTAGGTTGAACAAATTATTTTAAGCCAAATAATTGCACGTGTTGGCATTATTTACATACCATGTATATTAATCGTCCGTTGTGGATACGAGAATATATTTTTTGGCAGTGTGCTGTGTTTTCTTCGATCTAGGCCCCGGACCATTTGGTTGTTGTGAACCCTCAACCGAAAATACCACTCACAACTTTCGTTGGTAAACAGCTTTTTAAAATATCTTTAATGACGCACATTTTAAAATTCTTACAGGGCCTGAAATGTGTATTTCTCGACGTATGCATCGGTGACTATTACTAGGAACGTATTCTTGTACTAAAACGCTGCAAATTATCACACAATGGTTTATTATTTCAAAATAACTTTATTTGGATATAATCTATACTAATATTATAAAGCTGAAGAGTTTATTTGTTTGAATGCGCTAATCTCAGAAACTGGTTCAAACTTGTCAAAATTCAAATTGTTTTTGTGTTGGATAGACCATTTATCGTGGAAGGTTATAGGCTATATAACATCACGCTGCGACCAATAGGAGCGAAGAATCAGTGGAAAATCTGAAAAAAAAACGGGGGAAATTGACCTCGCATCCCAACGATTCCAAATGATTTACCTATAAAGTTTAAAATAATTCAATGTCCCGTTAAGTTAACTTTTGTCGTAACAAATAATAAATCACATGGGCAAACATTTAAACACGTAGGAATCGATTTTAGCCATCCTCGTGGAATTAACTATGTTTACATACTGAATTTGTCTTTATTGAGGATCAGTATTGTAGCTTATTGCAAAGCAACATGAGTGACGGTTCGGTTCATTTTCGGCATATTATGCTGTTCTTTTTTAAAAAGGGAAAAAAGCATTCCAAGAAAGATTCGTGCCGTGTACGGTAGCGATTCGATTGCTGAAAACGGTTCAAAAGTGGTTTTCGCGGTTTAGATGAGGAGATTTCAATTTGGAAGACCAACCCCGGGCTGGCCAAAGTTCAACTCTTGACATCGAGAGTGTTATGACGGTCATCAAAAACAATCCTCGAATTACTGTTCATGAGATTGCTGCGGAGTTCAGATCCTGCAAATCGACCGTTTTTGATCATCTAAAGAAGGCAGGGTAGGGTACGTCTGTCGTTGCGGCGTTTGGGTCCCCCATGAGCTAATTGAAAGGATTTCATGTTGGGATTTACTGCTGAAAAAAATGTGAAGGATCCATTTTTGAAACAATTTGTTACTGGTGACGAAAAATTGATTCTCTACATCAACAGTAGCCGAAAAAAATCTTGGGGGTTGCCTGGAACGACGCCGCTCGCAACACCAAAGGTCCGGCTTGCATCCAAGATAGGTGATGCTCAGTATTTGGCATTGGTTGGGAAAAGGATAATCGCTAATGGTGGTAACTGTTTTGTAGATTAAATAAATAAATTTTAAGCTGTTCATTAATTTTAATTGTTGTCCAAATTTCTCTACGAACTCTCCGGACAGCCCAATATATTTTTTAAAAACGTCTTAATAGCGATCATAATAACAGAAATAGACGCAGGCGAAGTGGCGAGCAACAGCTAGTTGTTTATATATCTGTTCATAGGTTACTAACTAATATGAACAGCAATAAATGATTCAAAGGAAAATGTCATATCACCACTGCTAATTTCAAAACGCTATATCTCTGCTAGTTCTTAACCAATTTCTATAGATCTTTTTTTTTCATTTTGTAGAAAATTTAATTATTTATGAATTATGATTAATTTATAGAATTAATAGACTGAGTTAGTTATTCGGGTTCTACGTATCTTGAAACGCACTCAAATTCTGAAGGGATCAATTTTTTTTAAATTAAAAACAAACAGCTGATATCAACGTCTAGGTATTAGTTTCATCGTTGCATGCCCTTGTATTTTTGTTGAGAACTAAAAAAAAAAAATAATAAAAAATGGTCTAGTTGTTTCAAATACCGCGGATGTTTGACAAAGGGATTTTTATTAATTCCTTACTCGGGTTCTACGTATCCTGAAACCCCCCAATTTTATTATTATTTATTGCAAATTTTCTTGGTTTTACCAGAATATTTACCTACCCGGACCAAAGTCAGGGGCTAGGAAAAAAATACTATACTATATTTAAGAATTTTCTGATGATACTGGCTTTACCGAGGAGAACTGCTTTCTGTCCTTTTTCCAGAACCTTTTCGGGCAGTTTTAAGTTTTTAGTTGCTAAAATGGTGTCATCTGGAATGAGGCCGTTGCATGAGATAATTATCGGATATACCTTGATATGTTCCAGCTTATAGACTTGACGTAGTTCCTGGCACGAATCTTGATATTTTGGTATTTTCTCAGCAATAGTTTTGTCGATATTGTCATCATTCGGGACAGCAATATCGATGACATAGCCGCATTTTACATTTCGATCCATAACCACTATGTCCGGCTTGTTGTTTAATATCATGTGATCGGAAATGATGGAACGATCCCAGTATATTGTCCCTTTTTCACCTAAGAGTACCTGTTTTGGTTCGTATCGGTAATAAGGTACCTCGCCTGCTATCATTTGGTATGATAATGCCAGCGATTGGTGAATAATTTAGGGCAAGTTATTATGCCTCTTAAGGTATCCTCTCCTTGCCAATGCCTGACACCCAGACGATACATGTTGGATAGACTCTATAGCCGTTTTACAAAGACGACATCGTTCACTTATATTCACTCCACAAATGTATTTCCTATACGCATTGGTTGAAATCACTTGATCTTGTATGGCCAAAATAAATCCTTCTGTTATTATTATTATAATTATTATTTTATTTTGTTTGTTCTTTTACAAAGGCTCATTTGTTGAAATTGTTAAAAATAATAAACCAAAAGCTGGATTTTCTTAAGAAATATTTTAATCTAGGCTATTTATAATCCTAAATTTAATTTATGTTTCACATGTTCATTTCTTAATAATTCTTTTTACATTCTTTCTTTTCTTTTTGTTTCCATCGTTTCTTTTGTTTTACTCAGAAGAAGGTCCAAAATGTGTATCACCGATTTTGATAAACAAATTTTAGATGGTACTAGACATGAAACCGATACTCATACCGTCAAAACGGTACATTGAATAAGGCTCCTTGAAAACTGTGTTCCTCTCTCCTAAAAAGGAATCTTAAAGTGAGCACAGTTTTAAAGAAACCTTATTAAAAGTACTTTTTGAGGAGATTATGTATATTTTTAGGTTTATTACCAAGCATAAAACGTAAATATTTTAATGGCTAATTTTGGCACCAAACCAATTTTTCAACCATCACTAGAACCAGAGATATTAAATAAAATGTGTTTTTTGCGCACATAATTTTCGATTTTTTTACGCGATTCCTAGCGCTATATTTACAGGTTTTGTTCTGACTCATCATTTTGATTAAATACAATCATTTGGACAAGGACAAATAGACACTTTAATGACATTTTGTTGTAACATCAGTACCATTAATATTTTTTAATTGGAAATAATAATCCTATTTGTCCCATTTGATCGAAAATGGTCATGGCGTCCATATCTCAAAAATGACTTGAGGTTGTGAAGGGAAAACTTGTTCTGTAAGTTGGTCTTAGCCTCAAAATGTGCAATTGGGCAGGTTACAAGAAAATTCCTTCTCTATGAGGCTCACAAAAATATACTTCTTGAACGTTTTAGAACATAGTTTTTCCAATACTACACATTTCATGAAAAATTATAAGTACTTATTTTTTATGAAAGATGATAAAAATTCTGACCAAATGAACGCAAAATCCTCTTATCCTTAAAGTAAAGTATTAGTAAAGATATTGAGGTATTTTTTAGGCATATTAAGTTTCTTATCCATGTTTTGTTTGTTGCTCCCGTTGAAACGCATTAAATTTTTAGTGCCTTAAAAACAATTACGCAGTTAGAAAAGAGAAGAAGTTATTTATAAAACCTAAAAAGGCAGTTCTTTTTTTTAGGCTAAAAGCGCGTTCACGAATGGGATAATTCACGTTCATGTTACAAACGAATAGTGACGATATTAAAATACAAAAATGTAGTGCGTGCAACACACGACTTTCATTTACCTCGGATGTTAAACTCAATTAAAAAACTAACAAATAAACTTTTAGTAAATTTAAATAAAAACATTATTGAGTGTCTTTGGTTATCAACAGTTTAAAGACCTTTGTGTCTTCCAAGTCAAATCCATTTACGTACGGTTCTTTCTCCAAAAACCTCATCGTCATACACACTGTATATTTTTATAAAATGGCCTTTTCCTTTTCCGAAATAAAAAAACATTAAATGACGAAAATAATTTTTTTTCTCTTCCATTTTGAGCAATCAAAATACCACTTAAAGATAAGGAATCTCGGTTGAAACTGATGCATAGAGAGGAAAGGGTTAAATTATAATATTTATAAAGGCTACGGACTTATTTAACAAGCCAATATTCCTTTTTTTGTTGGAATCGAAACAATTAAAAACCTCATTGGAGTGTTTTTAGATATGAGTCAAGCATTTGACAGAATTGGGCACACAGAAGAAAGCTTGGTAGAAACATAGCTTACTTTAAGATATTACCTGAATCATACAACTGAGACGTAGATTTCCAAAAGGTACTAAAGGACATTTTTTTAGAAATTGATATTTTGACATATTTGTATTCTAATGGTTTAGTTTTATCTAAATCCGTCATCAGATTTCATCTAAAAACATAAATATACTTGTATTATATAAATATAATTGTACTTTTAGATCAAATTAGTTCCATTGCACCTGAAGATGGCATTGTAGCCGAAACGTAGTGCAATTATTTTCAATAAAAGAGTGGTGAAGTAGAAATCAGCCTCCAATTTTATTTTATTTTTTTTTTTTTATTATTTATTACGAGATAATACAATCTGCCACCTTCTGGGGCAATGAATATTAAAGATATAAGAAATCATTCATTCCATATGTACATTGGAAATAAAATAAAAATAATAATTAACAAAGATTAAACAAAGAAGAAAGAAAAAAAAAATATATATACACAAAATTAAATAAATACGATAAAGAAAATAATAATAACAATCTTGTTCACATTCATACCTATTTACAATATTTACAAACTGCTCCTGGGATCACCGAATCAAACCTCGAGATCCACTAGTGGATGTCGAGGCACAATGCCAGGAGATCCCAGCGCCTCTCATTCAACCGCGTCACTGGTCTTGAGAGCCAGTGGAGGCTAAGCGAGGGCGCTAGAGCCAAATACACTAAGGGCATGAGTGGAGAAGCCAGCCATTGCCAGCACTCCAATGACATATTTATAAGAGATCTCTGGGCCACTGCCGCTTCAACCTACGAGGAGGGTTATAGGGATGTTTGGAACTGGATAGGGAGTGTAATTTTATTTATAGAAATTGACCTTCACCTAAAACAATCTACACCTTATATGAATATACTTTAAAACTGTATTTAAAAATTGCATTTCGTTCCAAAAGGTACTATATCCATGTTTCGTTCCAAAACGTACTATATCCTATGTAAACAGATATAACCTTTCCTTTCATTTCCTTCCAAAAGGTACTATATTTCCTACTATACGGCAGAAGCACCTAACCCCGTAATATATTACCAATAATTTATTATTTTTTTTTATTTTGTGGTTTTTTTATTGGTTCATTAAGGAAGTCTTGAATCACTGCTATTATTTTGGTCAATGGTTTTAACCTAATAATCAGTTTTTAGACTGTTTTAAACACTTAGTTGCGTCGCTTTGGTTTTTGTAGGTTGTCAATTAAATTAAGTTTCTTTATAGTATTTTTCTATTTTTTCTTGCAGCAACATAAATTTAGTTAAACAATTTCCGAAGCTCACATTTCAATAGAATGATGGTATTTGATCCAGAAAATAGTTGGAATTATTATTTCACGAACTTGCTAAATAAGTGAGGAAAAACCGTGCCTGATTTAAATTAATAGTAGACTTTTGGGTATTTTTTTATGTAAAACAAAATCTCGAAAGTTATTTATCAGTCTCTATGGTCAAACATTGTTCAAACGTAGTTAATAATATAGATAAATTTGCTAAACTTGCACAATTAATACAACTTCTAAACAAACTTAATAATAACATACTTTCTTATTATAGTGCCATAAATAGATAAATTGTCTTTTGAATGTTTACTTTCATTATAAAGAATAGATAATCAATGTAATTTAACAACAAAGAAAGATATTTCTCAGAGGGAGAATAAGGAAATATACATAACTTAGTAATTAACGATATAAAGACGTTAGTGATGTTGTATCAGGAAGGCTATAGTGACTGTTACCAACTTATCGCGGTTTACATTCTTCCAAAAAGTACTATATGCATATTATATTCTTTAAAAGTCATTGGAAAAATGCAATGATTTGAAAAAAATGATTTGGTAACAAGCTTTAAAATCAACTTTATATTTTATTAAAAAAATAATAACGTAAATTGTTCCAATAATAAATAAATGACAGATTTTTGCGTTTTCTGTGAAATTTTCTGAAGTGGATATAGTACCTTTTCGAAATCAGCGTCTCAATTGTACTTAAAAGATAGATTTTAGGTAGTGATAGAAAAGCTCAGAGGTCCCTCATGTAAAACAAATAAAAGGAGAAATACTTCAAAGCAGCGTATGAGGTCCCAGTTTAAAATACCATTTTTTACGTTTTAATATATTTTTTTTGGTGAGGCGACAGGCAATGTAGGCCGTTGGCCGCGCGGAGTAATCTGCTGGGTTAATACCCTCGCATTTCTCGATGATATTATATAGGGTAGGGTCATCACTCCCTTAGTATATTTTTGGGAGTTGCCACCAGTAGGCTGAAGGGTCTCACATACCCGGGGAAAGACTTTGACTAAATGCTAGAAAATATAATTAAACAAAGTAATAATTGGGATAAAATGAATCAAACAATTAGTCAAATACCTTTCAAATTTTTATTATTTATAAAATAAAGATACAAATATATTCAGACTAGAAATGTCACATCAGTTCTTATACTAAAGGAAAAAAATATTTCTTAATTCATTAAATAAATAAATTTTAATAGTAAAATTAATAAGCCTCTATAAAATAAAAATATTCTCTAGTGATCAAGTCATGTTTGTCCAAGTTAAAGTTTTCAGTCTGTTGATTCGTAACATCTGTAATAAGAAAAAATAATTTATTTTCTAATTACGATATCACCTTGATATATATATATTACAAGTACTTAATATTAAGTTATAACATTAGTAAGCTTTTAATTATTATATTATAATAAAAAATAGGAGATTACTTATATTACAATATTTCTTATAAAACAAAGCGTATTAAACCAATCTTAAACTGATTGGGGAATTTTCATCTTATCACTATTATATATTTTATTGTATTCCATGCTATACAAAAGCAATTCAGAGGTGAAGGCAATAAATTAATTATAAATCACTGGTATCTCCAACAGTGTATATATCTTCTTGTTATGTAATATTTTTGTCTTTGGCAAAAAGTATGATAAGCAAACCATAAGCGTGTAAACAACAAAAGATGCAAATATGAGGCCATAAAAAAAAAAAATAATAATTTTTTTCTTCTATTTTATGGCTACCATACTATCTTGCTGAATGATAATTTTAAAATAGTGTGTGCGGGTTCAAATTGCCTACGCGTGGTCGCTATCAGGTTATATAAACATGTCAAAGAAATTTAAGATAAATTATACACAAAATTTGAACAAATAAAAGATAAATTTTCACTAAATAAGTGCAGTTAGAAAAAATAAACTTTTTTAAAAAAATACAAAAATCTTCGTTTCGGGTTTTTTGGTTATAATCAAGTCCGATATTAAATGAACAATGTCAATATTTGAACAGTACTAAATAACAGAAAGAGCTAATATTTATTTATTTTTTTTAAATGCATAATTTAATAGAAAAACCAAAAGAAATTATTTATAATTTTCTTTGATCCATTATTAATATTAGAGCTGAAGATAGTTATGTGGCACAGGTCTGAGACCTCAAAATATTTCCTATGATTAATTCAACAATCAGCTAAAAAGGACTTAGTTTAAAAAAAATATATATTCTCGATTAAAAGAAATATGGTTAATGTGAAGAACAGAGAACAGATAGAAAAATATAAATTATAATATTTAAGCACCAATGAATTTCATCTTTTGAAGTATACAATAAAATTTTTATTTTTCTATGTAGTCAACATTATTTTTAAATTATTTAAGTATAATACTTTTCAATAAATTCTCCACAAATAAACATATTTTCACGTTATAAATTTAAATGCGTCGGTAAATCGTTTCTTTAAAAATATAAGATATTTAAAAATGTATATTTCTTATAAAAATGAGCACCTTTTGGAAATTAGCCATGTTAACAATAAATTGTACTATTTTATTTTTTTTTTTTTTTAACAATCGATAACAAAATCTTCGTTTGTGGACAGTCTAATTTCCAAAAGGTGCTCATTTTTATAAGAAATATACATTTTTAAATATCTTATATTTTAAAGAAACACGATTTACCGACGCATTTAAATTTATAACGTGAAAATATAGTTTATTTGTCGGATTATTTATTTAACGTCACTTAATGCTACTGTGGCTAATCGGACGATCCTCCAGTGGGAGTCCTAAATTTTGTCTATTCAGTTTTAGATAGGGTAGGGATGTTTAGTGAAAATAAAGTTAGCAATATACTAAAATTTTAAATTTTAATGCAAACATAGTGAAATGAATGGATCAAATAACATTTAACCTTAATAAGAAAAGTAGCACAGATATGACATGAGTATAACACGTTCACGCAGGCGCGTACTGCCGGTGGACCTCACTAGTCTGTCTTATCGGGCGGCGTGTACCACAGGTATTTCCATATCCATGTAATCTATCATTTATAAGGACAAACTAATAAAAAAATAAGACATTTTAACTGCCTCTCGGGTTATACTTACTGGCAGAAATCTGAGATTAGGATGAAAAAAAAACACACCAATCAGACAGATTTCTAATTAAGCACTAACTAAACTGTTAGCAAACGTACAACTCGTAGAGAACAGCTCTCAACAGGGAACAATCGATGAAAAGTGGCATAAATTCGAGCCCCTCAGAGCTTGCATTGAAAATCGGCGCCTGAACGTGCTAAGGATGTGTGTGATTCGAATAATACATCAATTATAGAAACTGATTTATTTTGTTTGACATGATCTGTGTGTTTGTATGATTATAAAAATAAATTATTTTAATATAGGATTTAATAGTGTTATTATATAATATTTCTTTTACATTCTTAATAATTAATTACAATACTAAATAGAAGGAACTGAAAACTTAATTTAATTTAATCTTTACATGAATATAAGTATTAAAAATATACATTTTTTTGTGTTATCTTCCGTACTATTTGGTACGTTAATCATAACAAAAAAGACTCTCAGTGGCTCGGGAGGAATGGCTAAGCATTCAAAGTCCATCAAGCAGACGAAGGACGAACATCATGACGGCTGGACCGCCATCGACTCTCGCCCCGCTCAGCGGTTAGGTCCTGAAAAGAAGCTGGCCCCGCGACCCTCAGACTAGCCCTTCGATGAGCGTCATCTCCTCTATCTTCTCGTTGGCCCTGTTCTCGAGGCAGCAGGCCTCGTCGAGGAGCGTGATGATGGTATCGATGGACTGCTCCGAAGGACGCCTCTTCTCCAAGGACACGGTGGACAGGTAGAAGGATTCCCTCCGGAGTATCCTCGGGCTGTCCTCGCACGTAGCTTTTGGTTTCTTCGACCTTAGGCTTCTGAAGACCTGTAACAGAAGAAACGGTGGACATATAGTACTTTGCTTGAGTCACGATAGTGTTAGATACAAATAATTCTTTATTAGATGACGAAGATGGTTGGGGGAAGGAGGAGGGGGGAGGGTGCGCTCATCAGAAAGAAACACACATTAAAACTTATATCAATTGTGTGCCGACGTTTGTAGGTCTACATTGTGGGCCTTCATCAGGGCTAAGAGAGACAAGATAACAACCAATGTAATTTTAAACTTAATAATATGTTAGTTACATAACAATAATATGGTGACAGTAATATAATATGGAAACAAACATAAAATTAAAAGTAAAATGATAATAAGATGACAATTATAAAGTATGGAAGTAAACAAAATTAATGTAAATGAATATTAAGTAATGATTATTGTTATATACCTAATATATTATTAAGTTTAAAATTACCCTCATACAAGACTGAAAAGACAAGAAACTGCTCGACCTTTTCGACTACTTCAACACTTACTGGACAAACGCTCAAACCTTCCACTTAAGTACAAAAGGCTCATCTACATGACTATCATAAGACCAATATGGACATACGGAGTAGAGATTTGGGGCTCTACTAAACCATCAAATTCATCTCGTCTCCAATCCTTACAATCCAAAATCCTTCGAAAAATCCTCAATGCTCCTTATTTTGTCACAAATAAACTCATCCATAAAGACCTTAATATTCCCTATGTTGCTGACTTGGCCCGAACCAGGTACCACTCCTTTCATGACAAACTCTATTCCCACTCTAACCCACTAGTTTCAATCCTTGCTTTCTCTACAATCCCTGATAATCCTACGAGGCATCTGAAAAGAAGATGGCCCAGAGACCTTCTAGTTTAACATAGTCTTTAGGGAGCTGAAAATGGGTAGTAACCCTATATATGAATCATGTCAACTTATCTTGTATCACATTTACTAAATGTATTTTATTATACAGTTGTAAATACCAATAAATATATATATTTTTTTAAATAAAAAGTTTAAAATTACATTGGTTGTTATCTTGTTCTCCTTAGACCTGATGAAGGCCCACAATGCAGGCCGCAACGTCAGCACACAATTAAAATAAGTACTGCTGATGAACGCACCCTTCCCATCCCCCCCCTAACCGTCTTCCTCATCTAATATTCTCTACGGCCAAATACATAGGTATAACAAATACATAAATACATTGCAATTTCGCTTTTCTTTGAACAGGAAAAATAAAATTTTATGTAACCAAGTCGTCAAAAATTTATTCCTGAAATATAAGTAGTAAGATAGGCGTATAATATACCGTTGGAAAGCGCAAGAATTTAGGAAAGTTAATATGCAATGAAGGAAATAGTACGTGTAAATATAACGTTGTTGTAAGCTCATAACTTATCAACTCTCTGTCTGTCTCTCTCTCTCTCTATATATATATATATATATATATATATATATATATATATATATATATAAAATGATAATGCGATTTTGGTGTGTATATATATATATATATATATATATATATATATATATATAATGATAATGCGGTTTTGGTTTGGCTAACTCCTTCTAAATCACGAGAAGGATTTTGACACGGTTTTCATCATCATTTAGGACATTGTTTCCTCAAGGTTTATAATTAAAATACATTGCAATTTAGCTTTTCTTTAGAAGAAACTATTTTATGAAGGCTAATATTAGGACATTTATAGTTTACGTATGGATACCTCCTAAAACCATTCAGTGTGTCCATTAACGTTAACTGTGAATACACTCCTCTAACAGTTAAAAATTTACAGGAAGGTTGTACCAAATTTGAACATTCAAAGGGAAACAATGTATTAGAACATACAACAGAAAAAATACTTAGCGACGAAGAAAAAAAAAACATTCATACATATATTTATAAAGTATGCATAATACTATAGCAGAATGTAATTAATTTTGTTGACGCCAATGATACGGTACGATAGAGGTGGACTCAAGAGGAAAAAATTGACTTTTTTTTTTCATTTTTAATTATAAAGAACAATACAAGATCTTTTTCATAAAAAAATTGTTTTATTGGCTGAATTTTCTGAGAGGCACGTATAGCCAATATCTATATTTTATTTCAAGACTGCGAGTAAACTCTTCATATAGCCTTTTTTATCTCGTGTATTTTTCACTTTGGAGATGAGATATTGTTCGGAAAAAAAAGAAATGAAATTCTATGAGTAAGCAGAGCCGACATAAACTTTTCAAAATTTAATGAAATTGAAATAAGCTTACCATTTGATCGAAAATATATTCTATTTGGATCTTAAGACTTAAATCAAATTTAAAGAATAAAAATATATATTTTAAGTATGAATTATATACAATATCTTCATTTTATACTGATGTGACTAATCCGACGATACTGTAAAGGGAGGCCTAAAGTTATGAGTGGGATCTACAACGAGTATCTGACATCCTTCTGAAAAACCTTAGAGCTATCTGTAGGATTTGAATCCGCGAACTTGGCCTAAAAAAGATGTTATGCTAGCTACTACACAACTGCTGACCCCACATCTATTTATATCTATATTTTTTTACAGTATTAAAAATAAGAAAACATTAAGATAGGTTATATCGCCTCTAAGAAAACGACCCACATTAGAATGGGTTGTCCCACTTTTGAGACCACATCGAAAGCTGTCTTGTAAAATGTCCTATTTATTTCTTTTGACTTTTGGATCTAAGAAATTATTTAATTCTTTACAGAGTGGATGGTGCTTCTTTTTTTTAAATTTTAATTTAAATCCGTTTTAGTTTTCGCTTTCCAATTTGATTATTTAACGGCACAAGAGAAACCTTCCTTATTATTTCACACGCTTTTAAAAACCTTCATAAATTAAAAAAAAAAAATGTCCAATGAAGTTTACTTGCAGCCCTCATGTTTCTAAATACAGTAAGCCTTAGAATATTTTTCTTGATCAAAAAGATCTAACCATTTAGATAAACTATACTCACGACGTATATTTCTGCTGTACTTATGTGAACAAATCATTATTATACAATTGTACGGTTTCAGTAACATATCGCTGTTAATGCTTTTAATTCCTTTATAATTTTCTTAAATATCCGGGTAATAAATGAAAGCTTTCTCATGGCTGAATTTCGTAAATTAAGCTTAAAATGATTTAACTCAATGTTACGTTGGAAAGCACATGATTTTGAGGAATTGACAGCTTGAGGCTTGTAATCTGTAATCGCATCTGGCGCGAAGGAGAAAGAAAAAAGAAAGAGATCAAAAGAAAAATGGATTTTCACTTTATGAAACTGATAAATTGATTTGTAGGAATAAAAAAAATACTGCGATTTTTTTTGTAATCTTAGGACCAATGATTTCGTAATTTTTATTAAATATCTTTTAAATTCTCAACAATTTAATTTTTATGAAATATATAGGCTGTATTTCAAAGTAAGACTTAAATATTAAAAAAAAAATATCAACTTATTTTTTAAATAAAAGTATATTTTAAAAAATGTGAAATATTTTAGCGACTCAGTAACGATGGTTAAAAATGAATAAATTTTTTTTTAAAAACAAGCTTTGAGACTGTTTTGGTGTTTCAAAGCATTTATTTAAATATATTTATTTTATCTGGTCGATGATTTTTAACAGTTAAGTGTCCTATATTTTAATTATTCTCATTTAAAACGTTTGTTTAAAAAAAAAAAAAAAAAATATATATATATATATATATATATATATATATATATATATATATATATAATAAATATATATATATATATATATATATATATATATATATATATATATATATATATATATATATATATACATATGTTTACAGCAACAGTTTTTTTTTTGCCAAGGACACAATGCTATTAAAAGTATCAGTAAAATTTTAGAGGGTTGTAAGAAAAGGTTTTCTCCTGGGTTATGGAAATAAATAGCCACCAGATCTACTAATTTAGAATTCTAATTGGAGTTCTACCATTGGTTAGTTTCTCTTTTCCCTTAATTTAATCCCTATACATATTTACTGGATGTATTACCAAATAAAAAAAATTGAGAATAAAACATCCAATAAAATTAGAATTAGGATTTTTCCTAAAAGGAATCGAAAGTTTTATTGAAGTCTGAATCAATAACAGACTACAGCCACTATGACCGTCAACTATTTAAACATTATATCTTAGAGCATTGTAAGCAATTAAATAAATAAATAAATAAAACAGTTTTTACAGCTATGTGGTCAATAAAATAAAAATAACAATTTACTGTTAAATAGTATGCTGTAGTCTTGTTTAAAAACAAGTTTTAAAGCATTTTGTTCTAATTAAACAGAAAAAAATAGTCCCTAAGTTGCAAAGATCGTAGAACTGAAACGGAATTCCGAGTTCACTTTCTAAAAATAGGATGGGATGCTATTTTGGGAAAGAGTTAATGAAAAGAGTGGTTCTAGAAGTCTAACCCGTTCGGTACCGGTCGGTGGCTATCTCAACTATATTTGAGGTCAATGTACAGTTAGTTGTGACTTATAGCTCTTCCAGCATTGCTTTCTCGTTTACTTTTCATAATTTTATAATATTAGTTTTATTTTGAGCTATTAATTAAAATCAAAAACGAAAATAAAAGTAAGAAAAAATATATGTTTACAATTGAGATGTCAATTTCCAAAAGGTACTAATTATTCGGAAGAAACGTGTATGTATTGGCTGTTGATTTTATATAAAAAATTGTTTGTGACTTTTTTATTTATTTTATTATTGAAAAAAAAATGAGAAAGTGGTATCTATAATGATACATCACTGTCAGGTAAATAGACTTTTATGTAACATTGTTGATGGTTCTCGTATTTAATTTTAATTTGGTATATATATATATAATATATATATATATATATATATATATATATATATATATATATATATATATATATATATATATTATTTTTTTTTTGTAATAATGAAAGTTCATTATTTTAATATAATGAAATTGGGGAAAACCCCCGAAACATAATCTTCAAACAATTATTGTTGTAAAATTCTGTTTGGGAAGAATTAGGAACCAATTATTTATAGTGCATAAGGACATTTTTAACGGAATTCATATTTTGAATATCGCACTCTGTCACCCGATTGCTCCAAAATAAAATAAATAATCATAATAAAAAAAACCAACAACAAAAGAAACAGCTCATTTAAAAATACGATTAAGCAATTCAATTATTTTCTAATCATACTAAAAAAAATCTTACATAATGTAATTAGCATTATTAAAAGATAAAAAAATCTAGATTTTAATGTAAATCTTAAAAAATGTTTTTGAGTTTCCAGTAAAATTTCCGGAAATGGATATATTATCTTTTGGAAATCATGATTTTAATTGATAATTTAAGAGTATTTCAAGAACCAAATAAAATAAAAAATAAAAAGTTTTAATTTAAAAAAAAAAAATTATCCAACATAACGAACATGCACTGTTATGTTATGTGAAATCCCAGATATTTACAAGTGTGAAAAAAAATTGTTTTAAATTAATAAAGTAATCATTTTCTTTTCTTTTTTAATTTTTGTGGAAGTTTTCTTAATTGGAACATTCAATAAAGCAAGTGAGCCAATAGACAAGTAGTAGTGTGCTATAAGATGTAATGAATAAAGAAAAATGTTGTAGCAAGGAATAAGTATAAAAAACAGTTTCAGTCTTGAAAATGGGGAAACAACCACGAAACGTCGACTAAGATGGAATAAAAAAAAGGTGTTAAAAGACTTAGGAAATAAAGTAATTGGATGATGAATGGAAGGTAGTGGGTGCTTTATTGAATGTTCCAAAGTAATCATATAAATAAAATTAATCATGATTTATAAAGATAAAATAAATTAATTGCTAATATTATTTATTTTTTTAACTTGGAATAAAAAAATAATTAAAACAGTCCTTAAAATATGAAAATCGGGCATATCCTTCGAAATGGTAAAATTAGTCCTTGATAATGTCTACTCTTGAAATTGCCATAAGTAGATCAATCGGCAGTCAGTCTACGCTTGACAGGGCTCACTCATGCCCTGATGATAGCTCACATGATTGAGCCGAAACGGCGTAAAAATTAAAATATTTTTAAACAACTGACCCCTGGTTATTTCTACCCATAATTATAAAAAAATGCAGCAAAATCACATATAAAGTGTATTTGGCTTAGTATAAATAGACATCTGATAGATTAATGGTCGTGGCTAGAAGGTGATTAGACGAGGATTTGTTACCCATTTTATAGTAGATGTGTGTCCATCAGTGGGTATCCCTACCACAAGGTCAACCCATGCTGAAATAAAACTATAAAAAAAATATCCCTGCCCCAGCCGTTTTTAAACTCTGTACTCGGTAATTATCGTTCTATATGCCCTATACCTAGTGAACCACACAGCTCCTAATTAAAAATAAATATTAAGATTAAATAAATTTTGAAAAAATCCTATTACCTTCACTACATACTTGACTCCGAACATCCTAGCCCTATGTGTTATCGCCATCAGCTCTGAAGAGTTCCCCTAGAAGACGATCCTGCTACGACGCGAACAAGTGGAAGAATGGAGTACGGCGGAGAAGAAGCCGGGTCTAAATATAACCCGGAACGGCCAGAGAGAAAAAGAGAAAAACCCGTTGACTCCGGATCCGATTGGAATTTTTACGAGAGGACATCCCTTGGCTTGCTATATTTAGAGCGGTTGCCGGCGACCTATCTCCAGTCATCGGGCAAGGACGGCCGTTCACCTTTACTCTCAGCTTTGCGATGTACAGCCGTACTGTCGTGGCAGGGATCGCGATAGTACCGCCGTACTGTCGTGGCAGGGGATCGCGATAGTTACATATAGACACGCTTACTTATCGATATTTGCATTATATATTGGGATGTAAAATTAATTCGTTGCGTCTCTTACTGGTCATTTCAATAAAAAAATCATACTATTGTATATGTTTTTAATCAATTATATATGTACATTTTGATGAATAACAAGGTTTTCAGCCATATCTTTCAGCCAGTTTTCGTAATTTGGACGAAGGACGACACGAGCGCTTTGAGTGTTTCTTGTGTTCAACATTTACCATTCTGGACCGAGCCAACCACTTACAGGCGATACTTTCTCCTGGCCATCATCGCCAACACACACTGTACAAATTTTTAACCGCCTGTGCAGCGCATTTTCTTTTTCGGAAATGAACAATAATTAAAATATATTTTTTTTTCTCTTCCGTTCTGAGCCAAGCAAAATACCATTTAAAGAGAAGGAATCACAGTTGAAACTGATTCATAAAAGCACTTATACTAATCCTTTTATATTGTTGTTTATTTATTTAACACCCCTTTATGCTACTGTGACTAATCGGACAATGCTACTGTAGGAGTCCTAAATTTTGCCAATCTAGGTTTAATTAGGATAGGAATCTTTAACAAAGTACCTGACATCGCACAGGCTAAGGACCATCTTTTAACGCCCCCTCCAAAGGACGGCATAACTAAAGAGTTTTTTGCTCCCGTTAAAAACTCCTAGGACCACCTGCGGGTGTGAACCCGGGACCTTGGCAATCTTTTCATAGAATATGTAAACATTGTGGACCAAGTCAACATGATTTTATAAACACAGAGAGGATTAAATTAAAATATTGAAAAACGCTCCGAACTACAACCCAGTAACATTATCGTAATGGTGAACATTTTCGCAATCTGCAATTTCCGGAAACAATATTCGAATCCGAGATAGAGCAGCTGAAATATTAAAATTTAGGTTATTAATTTATAGGATATCCAAGTCAATTGTTATCTTTCCTAAGTCAATTTCCATTTCAAATGTACCTTTTCATTTTTAATTTTGATGAAAAAAATCTGCAAAAGCGCAACACTCGACTTTCACTTGCCTCCTTTCTTAAAATCAATTCAAATAGTTTTAAAGAATTTTAAAATATACTTAGAAATAAAAATTAACTGTGAAAGAATTAATTACATTGAATTTCAATAGAAGCATGTGTTTTATTAAATAGTCTATTATCGACAACAATCAGTTAGTTTTATCGGCTTTTCATCACTCTCCATTACCTTTACAATTCCATTAGATAATATTTTTGTAAAATCTTTTGCTACCCAACGGTATATTATACGTCTATATTACTATTCTTGTATTCAAAAACACAAAAATTCCATAAACAAATATTTTTGCAACTTCTCCCTTTATTTGTTTGTAAAAGTGTATCTACTTGCATATTTAGCCGATATTTATGAATGGTAACAAGGTAATATGGTTCTTTTTACAATATCTAAAAAATTAAAGGTACTTTTGGGAAAGAAAATTCAAAATATCGGCATTTAAGCTCTGTCATACTATTTCAATCAGAGTGCAACCTACACGATGTTATGGCCCAACAAATTTTACATCGATATAGGAAGTTTAATCAAAATCGTAAGAGCCCTTTTCGAGAAAATCATAAAAAGGTGCAAATGCTTGAGGCTAAAGTGGCTATTCTAGTTAAATGATTTTGATGAAAAAGTTTTTGTGACGTCTCGGGCGTTGTCTTAAATATGAAATTTATTTTTACACACACCCTTTTTGCGGGACTTAGTTATTTTGACTTTGGGTACCCTAAAACGTGTATTTCCTTTGAAAACTGGAATTCGAAAATTTTTACGATCGCATTACTTTCCCTTACTATATATAGTAAGTGAAAGTAAAAAAGAAACCTTTGAAATATAAGTGCTTATATTCGCTTCGGAAAGGGTAAAATTTGCTTTGGAAAAATTGTAGTTGAAATGTGAAAGGTTACATTTGACTTGGAAATACTATATTTGAGGTTATAGATTCGTATCGTTTAATATTACCTGTAAACAGTAAGGATTGGTATGCTCAAACCATATTCCTTTTCTCATCTTCGAATTCTTCTCTAGGTTGAAATTAAAAAATAAAAAATTTGAACTTTTTTCACGTAATCACAGAGATTCTATTTAAATGAAATGTCTTTTTCTGAAACTTCTTCAGAATCTATCCGTGTAAGATTGAGTAACAAAGCAAAGAATTTAGCAAACACGATAATAATTTTGAATCCGTCACAGTATGACAAGTAGCAGAGGTTTACTCAAGGCACACAAGGATTTCTCAACTTACCCCAGAGTAGCGGTAAACCATCCATACGCGAAGGCACATTTAAACTAGTACCTATGATAAGGAAGGGGCTGTTTTGATGAAAAGGTGTTATATAAAATGTGAGAGGTGGGGGGAAGCAAACATGTCAACAGTCTTCCCAGTAGAGCCGGCGTGCAAACAGTTTCGTAATTGCCATTGTATTTCATAAAGAAAACGGAATAACCTCATAGAAAAGAATTTAAACCTAAATCTATTCACATAATATGTCATTATTCAGCTCAGAAAAGAAAATTTATACTTTGCAAGATAAAAAAAATCAAGTGCGCGCATCACAAATTTCACTTACCTCCGTTGTTAAAACTAATTTAAGAATTTTCAAACACAGAGATAAAAAATTATCAAAAAAAAAAAAAAATTAAATTGAGTTTCGATAGAAACATGTGTTTTATTAAATAATCTATTATATTATTTAAAAAATTGCTGCCCCCAACATACTTCCACCTACCTCCATTGTTAAAATCAATATAAAAATTTATAAAAAATATAAAATCAGACGGGAAATATTGTTAAAGAATTATGTGGAGTTTCCATGGATACATGTGTTTTATTAAATAATATATTATACTATTAACTTTGACAATCAAGATTTATTGACTTTTCATCACTCTCCATTAACTTTTACAAGCTTGTCTATAAGATAATATTTTTTCTGAAATCTTTAGCTTTCCAACGGTATATTATACATCTATATTACTGTTCTTATGTTCAAACATAAAATTGCACAAAAAAATTATTTTGTTCATTTCTCCTTTAGTTAAATATCCAACTGGTTAAACTTATGCATTTACCAAAATTTTAATCAACGTTAACTACAAGATGATGTGGTTAATTTTTCGGAATCTAAAAATTTATAAGTATTTAGAAGGAAGAAAATTTTAATTAAATTGAAGTCCTGTCAGACTATTTCGATCAGAATGGAACTGATAAGATATCAAATCTCATTAAATAGTTTTTTTTTAATTTGCTAATTACAATTTACAACTGTATTAGTAAATACATCAAGTAAATTGGCTGATGATATATATATATATATATATATATATATATATATATATATATATATATATATATATATATATATATATATAATAGATAGATAGATAGATAGATAGATAGATAATATACATTAAAACATGTAATATGCCCATTGGCAGCACTCCACTAGGTAATCTAAACTAGAGGGTCTGGAGCAAGGATTGAAACTAGTGGGTTGATGTGGGAGTGGAGTTTGTCATGGAAGGAGTGGTACCTCGTACGGGCCAAATCAGCAACATATTGGACATTAAGGTCTTTATGGATGAGTTTGTTGGTGACAAAGTAAGGAGCATTGAGGTTTTTTCCCATTAAGTAGTTAAAATAGTTTTTGAGAAGAATGTAAAAAAGGTGCTAAATGCATAGTATAAAGTGACCCTACTGGTAAGCCGTTTGAAAAAGTTCTTGTAACATCCCGGAGGTATAGTTGTGTTGAATATATTTTTTTTTTTTTAAACATATTTATTGATATTTACAACTGTATAATTATATACAACAAGTAAATGTGATGGATATAGTAATCTGACATAAAATACATGAAGAGATGCCACCCATCGGCAGCACTCTAAACATATTTTAAACTAGAAGGTCTCGGGGCCACCTTCTTTTCAGACGCCTCAGAGGATTATCAGGAATCGAAGAGGATGATAGGATAGAAACTAGTGGATTAAAGTGGAAATAGAGTTTTTCATGGAATGATTGATATCTGGTTCGGGCTAATTCAGTAACATATGGGATATCAAGGTCTTTATGGAAGAGCTTATTCGTGACAAAATAAGGAGTATTGAGAATTTTTCGAAGGATTTTGGATTGTAAGGATTAGATACGAGAAGAATTTGATGGTTTGGTAGAGCCCCGTTGCCGTTCTTCGGAGGGACTTTGTTGTTTGGACTCAGGGGACCCTTCAACATGTATTTCCGTTGAAAACTATAATTCGTAAATTTTAATAAATAACATTTTAAATAAATAAATGGGTACACAGTTTATACAGGCCGGGTGTACCCAGTACCCGGTGAACAGTAGTTCCTATATTCACTAGACCACATTCTTCTATCAATATATCCAGCGAGTTGACAAAAAAAAAAAATCTTTTTTCTTCTTTCTTCGAAATAGAACTGAATAAAAAGGTTTCTAAATTCGGCGATCTAGTCATCAGAGGAAAATAGGCCAATGAGATTGCTTCAAGTTAAACTACGCCTATTCTCGTCTGACGAATCCATTTGGATTGGATATAGACTATTGTTTGTTTCGTCCCTATTTTCGAGAATGTCTGGTCTTCTTTTGTAATGATGTTCCCATTTGCAAAGGACCTATATTAGTAACTTTTGTTATGACCCATGTTGGATATCGAAATCTCCTTATATCATTATAAGATGATATTAAAAATATATAATAAATGCTATACAATTAAAATATTCTTACTTCTAAACAATTACAACATTTTTATGTCTAACCAATCAAAATATTTTTACGACTACATTAATAATTCAATCAATTAAAAGATTTTTACGTTTAAACAATTAATATTATTTTATCTTTTTCTATGATATTTTTACGGCTAAAGAATTAAAATACTTGTTTAATTCTAAAGTATTTTTTCTTTATATATTTTTCTACAATTTGTTGTTATCTTTTGTTTAAAATCCCTAAAGATGGCCTAAAAGTGAAGCCGAAATTAACTTCTCCTTAATATCTACACACGGTCAACCATTCTACAACTTTAAGAGATCACTGTAGCACGGTGGCTAGTATAACAGCCTTCCATGCCAAAGGTCACGTGTACAAACCCCCAGGTGGTCCTAGGATATTTAATGGGAGTATATTTAAAAATCCTGAGTTATGCCGTCCTTCGGCGTTGAAGATCCCTATCCTAATAAAACCTGGATAGGCAAAATTTAGGACTCCCACTGTAGCATCGTCCGATTAGCATAAAGTAGCATAAAGTGACGTTAAATAAATAAACAACCAAAATAGATGATAAGTGATAACTGTGTATGGCAGCCGCATGTTTGTGATAACTACATCTGTCAAGTAGTAAATAATGTTTTTGATAAGAAAAAAACAACAACATGGGAGACAAAAACAAAATTACAATTTTCATTTAATTTCAATTACCATAGTGCTTGATGTCATTATTATTAGAACATTCTACTACAAGTGGTGTGATTTTCGTACTAGAAATTTTATTTTATGAGCAAAAACAATGATTTAAAAATCTGGAGAGCACAACACACGACTTTCACTTACCTTCGTTGTTAAAATCAATTTAACAATTTTCAAACACAGTTCGAGATAAAAATAAATTATTTAAAAATTAATTACATTTAATTTCTTTCACAAACATGTGTTTTATTAAATAATCAATTTTATTATTATCTACGACAATCAGTTAGTTCTATCGACTTTTCATCACTCTCCATTAACTTTTACAACTTTGTGTATAAGGTTATATTTTTTTCCAAAATCTTTAGATTTCCAACGGTATATTATACATCTATATTACTGTTTTAATGTTAAAAAACTCTTTTATTTCTGTTGGATTTTTAATCAATTGAATTCTATATTTATTTGTTTTTCTATCAATGCTAACAAGATGATGTGGTTATTTTCATGGAATCGACATAATTAAAGGTATTTAGATGAAGAAAATTTAAAGATTCTGCATTTTAAGCCCTGTAAGAAAATTTCAATGAGATTGAAACCTACAAGATATTTAATGCCATTAAAATTTACATTGATATAGGGAGTATAATCAAAATCGTTAAAGCCGTTTTGGAGAAAATCATAAAAAGGTGCAAAATGCATGGTATAAAGTAGCACTCCCGGTCAGCCGATTTGGATGAAAAAGTTGCTGGAACATGTCGGGCGTACAGTAATCTTAAAGATGAAATTTTAGTCCGTACGACTTTTCATTTTTGTGCTAGACCACACACAGACCTTTTTGCGGGGCTTGGTTATTTGGACTCCTGGGACCCTAAAACGTGTATTTCGGTTTAGACTGAAAATCGAAAATTTCCATTATCACAATACTTTCCCCTACTATATATTTCATATAAAGATAAGTGAAAGTAAAACTACTTTTGAACCCTGATTTGTGGAATTGTAGAATGAAATGAGACTAGGGTCAATGGAAGTTCAGACCGAGCGAGAAGGGACCTCAAACAGACAAACATTTGGTTAGGATCTCCCTAGAGCAAACATTATAGATGTCTTCCAACGACAGATAAACTCGGTATATATACTTTCGAGCAGAAAACGTGGTTAGTGCTGTGTCCGTCATGGATCCTATCGGGGTTCTCAGGATGAAATATTATCTGGGATAAACATACAGCATAGTACTGCTCAAACTCAATTCAACTCTTAAAATTTTCTAAGATGACTTTAATTACTTTTTGGAAATCAATTTTTGATGAGGCGGCCAGAGTACAAATACTTTTTTTTACTCTCACCTTCTTATATAAGAAATATTCAGTAAGGGAAAGCATTGCGATCGTGAAAATTTTAGAATTCCAGCATTCTATGTAAATACACCTTTCAGGGTCCTCTGAGTCCAAATAACCAAGTCCCGCAAAAAGATCTGTTTGTGTGAGTGTGTTGTGTGTGTGTGTGTGTGGTAAGTCTAGCTCGAGAACAATAAGTTGTATAAAATTGAAAATTGATTTTTTAAAAGCGCATATGCCCGAGACGTTACAGAAAATTTTTCATCAAAATCTGCCCAACCAGAAAAGCCACCACATACATTTTGCACTTTTTTACGATTTTCTCAAAAACAGCTCTAACGATTTTGATTATACTCCCTATATTGATCGAAAATTTAACTGGCTTCAATATCGTGTGGGTTTTATTCTGATCGAAATTGTCTTACAATATTACTTAAGTACTATTAATTTTGTAGATTCCATGAAAATAACCATATCATCTGGTTAGCATTGATAGAATACAAATAAATATAGAAGTTCAATTAATTCAAAATCCAACTAAAGGAGAAAAAAGGAAACATATTTTTTTAATAGATTTTTTTTTCCTAACATAGAAATAGTAATATAGATTTAATACACCGTTGGAAAGCTTAAGGATTTAGAAAAATGTTATCTCATATACAAAACTGTAAATCGTGATGCAGAAAGATGTTAATAGCACACAATTGAGTGTTGATTATGAATAATAGTTTTTATTTTGATATCATTTTATCTAAAACTTATATTCCCGACGAAACTGAATACAGTTCTTTAAACCTTTTATTTTTCAAGTCTAAGTAAATTTCATATTTCTAAAATTGGTTTTACCGACCTAAGTAAAAGTTGTGAGTTGCCCAGGCTAGATTTTCGCTCATTGCAATTGGGCATTTTTTTTTCAACTCTTGCTCTCCTAGTGGAAAACCCTAATGAATCCCGTGTTGACAGATGCAGTTACGTGCTAGCTCACCCGTAATTACATTATCACGTTAGAGGCTAATGCCACTCAGTGTGAGATGCCATCGGACAACACGCTAAACTATTGACGAGTTGGTGTAGTTTGGCTCGATGGAGACTGTTCACGTGGCTCAAGCACGCATCGTTCCAATGTACGACATTATCGACTGTTTCATCGCTCAACAAAGATGGTCACGATCTTTGCTAAATCATGTTATTTGTGTTAGAGTGCTCCTAAATTGGAAAGAAGAATTTAAAAAACTGCAAATTATTACACAATGGTTTATGATTTCCAAATAACTAAATTAGGGTATAACAGTTTATATAGCTGTTTATAGGCAATTAAGAAATATGAAAGGCAATAAATAATTCAAAAGAAAATGGAATACCACCACTGCTAATTTCAAAACGCTATATCTCTAGTTCTGAACCGATTTCTATAATCTCTTTTTCATTTTGTAGAAAAGTCAATTTTTAATTTTATTGGGAATTGATATGTATTTATTGATTTTTTTTTATTATTTATTTTGAAACGTAAGCCCTCAAATATTAAGGGGGTTTAATATATATTATATATAATTATATATATATAATATATATATATATATATATATATTTCATTTTAATCTATTGCAAAGGTTTATTATAGAAAATAATTAAGCAAAGCGTTTATACTATCCCTGCTAGTTCTTAACCAATTTAATGAATCTTTTTTCATTTTGTAAGAGGATAAAATGCAACTTTTTTTTTTCTGTTCATCGTGCTTTAGTGATTCTAAAACTCTTTACATATTTTTCTCTTTCTTCAAAAATAACTGAGTTATGGACGCATTTATAGATAAAATTTCAATGTTTTTCTTTTCTTTTCCCACTGTTTTATAATTATTCCCGGTTTTTGTTTAAAAAACTTCCATACATTTTCAATATACATCTTCAAATATAACTGAGTTATTGAATTAAATAACTTTCACTTGGCTGCCATTTAGAAAATATCCAGCTGATATCAACGTCTAGGTCTTAGGATCATCCTTGCATGCCTTGGTTACAGAATGGTTAGAATAACAGCCTAAAACACTGCCCAATATAAAAGAATAAATAAATAAGAGAATAAAACAACAACAGCCCAAGGTCCGTAACGGGTTCGAATCCGCAGGTGGTCCTAGGATTTTTTAATGGGAGTCCAAATCCTTAGTTCTTCCGTCCTTCGGAGGGGACGTTAAAAGGTGGTCCCGAGCCTGTGCGATGTCATATAGTCGTTAAAGATCCCTATTCTAATTAAATCTTGATAAGAAAGATTTAGGACTCCCACTGTAGCATCTTCCGATTAGCCACAGCAGCATAAAGTGACGTTAAATAAATACACAAGCAAACAAAAGGCTGGAACTTTTATACACACTACTTTCAAGACGTTCAAAATTAAAAATTAAACGAAAATTGAACACTATCACCTACTTACTGAAACCTATTTGGACTTGGGCATCACAGATATACAGGACAGTCGAAAAGACACACTTTCGAAAAATTCAAAATTTCCAATCAAAAAATTTCAGGAAAAACTCTAAACCTCTTTGGTACGTTAACAATACTACTCTACATACAGACCTCATGCCAACAGATCATGACCCTCTACATACAGACCTCATGCCAACAGATCATGACCCTCTACATACAGACCTCATGCACAGATCATGACCTCTACATACAGACTATGCAACAGTCATGACCCTCTACAAACGTTTTCACTAAAATCTACGTGGATATACCAATACATTAATATAGAACATGGCCACTGCCGACAAGCCTAACATAATCCGCCGAAGGCTGAAAAGGAGCTGGATGAGGGACCTCATCCGGTCATAAACAGGAAATAGGAATCAAACCAAATAACTTTATACTTTTGTTATAGGAATATTTCAAAATACTTGATCATTTAATAATAATTTGCACCGTTTTTAAAACTGTTTTTAAGTTCTGACAAATCTGATTTACTGTTCTTACGCCGGACAAGTAGGATTATCTGCCTACAAATACATAATGTATTTATACAATGTATTATGTATATGTAATTGTAGATGTATGAAGTGGTTACTAGCTTATTCCGAGGCGACACTAAAAGTGCAGGCGTCTAAGTTTGAATTAAACATTTCTCTCTATCCGCTTACATCTTTCGCTGAGTTTGGATTTCTTTTTTTAAATTTCCTTTTATATATTTTCTTTTCATTCTATTCTTTATTTAACTTTCTCCCAGTATTTTCAATACATAGCATTTCTTTTTTTAATAATTTTTTTTGATAAAACGAATTTTTTATTCGCCATGAATAATTGAGGTAGAAAATAATGGCTTTAGTAAATGAAATACTAACATCATTAGTTAAGAGAAGATATATGAAATCATAGATAAGTCGGTTAATAGCTGAGCACTGCTGCTCTCTGGTGATAACGAATGGTACTATCCATCAGGCGTTGTCAATGGTTGAAGGTAATCATTAATGAGATAATCTCAATCCATACTTAAAAGGTTACCTTAATCAAATTTCCCATAATTTGATGATACTTGTCTCCGTTCCTTCGAGAAAAAAAAAATCAACTGCAATTAATATTTATATGCTTATACTAGGTTTTGAGAAGCGTTTGTCAACTTCAACTCTCTACTTCATAAAATTCATACGGTAATTCCAGATATTCTAATATGCACCAAACTTAAGATATAGAAGATGGGTTGTAGAAGAAAGGTACAGTTTAGGCAGAGTCACACTTGAGGAATACTCTAAAATTTTAATTTACTGTCAACAATAAAAAAAATCTCGTACGTTAATAGTTCAGGTATGGTTGGACATCCAGAATTGAGCTCCGAAGCTCTTAAATTTCTCCTGAATCTAGGAGCGACTTACGAATCTAAAATCAATAAAAAAAATCCAAGCCATAAGCATAGTCATGCAAAAAAAAACATCAACGTTACATTTTTTTTACTAAATTTTGAAATATTATGTTAACAAAAAATATTGTAACATCAACACAGCTTTTTAAACATAAAGCGAGTCAATAAAGCCTCAAAACTTATTAAACGGAGCAAAACGTGAATTCTTTCATTTCGAACCAAACAGCTCCTAAACGTAAAATCCTAGTGACAAAAGTTATGTGACAAAAATATACTCCAACAAATTTCTGGCCAGAAAACAGTTGTTGAATTGTCGACCAGAGCTAAATCTGAACAGAGTAGAGGTGTGTCAAACGGATCGTGAAAAGGACGTTAGACCATGAAAGTTACAGACCCAGAGCGAAAAGATGTATCATGTTAAAAAAGAAAAAAGTTAGTGAATCGTTCCAATTAATTATACGTGTTGGTATTTTTTGACATTTTATTCTCACCTTCAAGTTGAATGTCGCCTACCGAATGCGAATTCTTCGGAAGATCCGGATGTGGTCCTTATCTCAACAGGATATCTTCACCGGTATTATAATGTCCTTTAGTATCCATTTATTCCAGGAGCTATTCTCTGGGTACAATTTTTTTTAAATCAGATAAAGTGCCGTTTCGCATTTTATTAATATTGTATATTCAATTTGATGAACTTAAGGGGATTCCCAAAAATTGGGGAAATCCTAACCGTTGAAGTTTATATTTGTAATTAACCTCCTTGCACGGCAGTTAACCTACAAAATGTAAGAATCCGTCATGTTTAATGAACCAACTCCCCTTCATAGGTTGTAGGATTTTTCTTTTTGTTTCAATCAGATGAAAGCAGCACAGATAATTATATAAAGTCATTTTAGTCCCCGAAAGAGAAATGTACGGGATTATGCAGAGGGAAGAAGGCAAATTATTAAAATAAAATATAAAAACTGTAAATAACTTTTTAGCATAAAATGTGTCGTTTGTTTGTTTATTCATTTAACGCCCCTTTATGCTGCTGTGGCTAATCCGGCGAAGCAACAGAAAGAGCCCTCAATTTCGCCTATCCGGGTTCAATTGAGATAGGGATCTTTAACGAGTACCTCACATCTCACAGGCTCAGGATACCCAATTCAATTCCCCTCTACAAGATGGCATAATCAAACACAGAATTCATACCCTTTAAAAAAATCCTCGTGTCTTAAAAAACGGAAGAAATGCCCCTCCCCCAAAAAAGATAGAAAGAAGAATCATTGGCAAATGCTTGTCCTACTGTTAACAAGCATCATCGAAAAAAGTCTATGTGTGACTCGATTAACTGAAAATCTGTCTTGCTTGGCAAACTGAAATAATCGAAAACAAAATAATAGAATTCAAGTCAACAACGATTATTCACTCCCTTTAGAAAATCCTACGGCTGTATGCCGGGTTTTATTCATTTAACGCCCCTTTATGCTGCTGTGGCTAATCCGGCGAAGCAACAGAAAGAGCCCTCAATTTCGCCTATCCGGGTTCAATTGAGATAGGGATCTTTAACGAGTACCTCACATCTCACAGGCTCAGGATACCCAATTCAATTCCCCTCTACAAGATGGCATAATCAAACACAGAATTCATACCCTTTAAAAAAATCCTCGTGTCTTAAAAAACGGAAGAAATGCCCCTCCCCCAAAAAAGATAGAAAGAAGAATCATTGGCAAATGCTTGTCCTACTGTTAACAAGCATCATCGAAAAAAGTCTATGTGTGACTCGATTAACTGAAAATCTGTCTTGCTTGGCAAACTGAAATAATCGAAAACAAAATAATAGAATTCAAGTCAACAACGATTATTCACTCCCTTTAGAAAATCCTACGGCTGTATGCCGGGTTTTACTCGCGAACTAGGATATATAAAGTGTTTATCATAGCCACTATCCCGCAGGTGACCAAAAAGGTGTAGCTCTAGACTGATTTTACCAAGCATGTACTTAATTAAGAAATTTATAAACTTCTAGATTTTGTTTAGAAAAAACAACTTATATTTTGACCTCCATAAACAATTTTCGAGTTCCTTTTCCCATACCTTACGAAAATCCCGCTCTCGACTCTAAGAAGACACCTTGATGAAAACTTAGCACGTGGAACCACGAAAGTTACCGATAGGTAGGACTATTTTATTTGTTTCTTTCCTGACCGCCACAGAAATAGTTTCAGAATTTCTCAACGGTCAACTATTTTCATTCGTTCAAAATAAGATAGTGAATAAAAATAGAAGATTAAATTGTGAAATAGATTTTAATTCTTATGTATATAATTATAATAATTAGCAATAAATTATATTACTTAAATTTCGGGAATGCCCACCATTGCCAAATGATCTCCCATGAAGGATCCTTGACACAATAGGAGGATAAAATGAGATTGACAGAACGGACGAATCTACTTGAGCCCTGAGTGCCCAGTTCCGATTGGCCAGCCGCTCCCAGCCCGTCCTAAACCGCCCAATCGGAAGGCTCGACTGATGCACCACGTGAAGGTCGCCAGTCACGTAGTCGATGCCAATACCTTTAAGGGGGATCCTTAGCAGCTGGCGTGATTCCTAGATCGTAGCGCAGGTGGTGTTATGGAAGGACGCCGCTCCAACTTGGGGAGTGATGGAGTGTCAGGAAGCCATAAAGCGGGAGATGAGATTCTTGGACAGGGATTCACCTTCCTTCCGTCATCTAAGGATAAAACAACACCTTGGCCACTACAACTGATGCAGAGTCGTTAATTAAGTAAATCATCAGGTCCCTACTAAGCCAGAGGTTTTTTTTTTTTTACTTTACCCATGGTAACATTTGGTTTATTATTTTAATAATGAACCTTTGTAATCAATAAAAAAAATAAATAAATAAAAAAAAAAGTTACTCTTCCTTAAAATATGAGATATGACGCTTAAAGATACGTAGAACTCGAATAACGAAAAAAAAAAAATGAGATGAAGACAACGCGATAAACAAAGAGAAGAAAAAAAAATTATATGGCCAAGCCACAACTTGCAAGAGATGTGGTTTATATCATCGGTTATTGTTGATTATAGAGAAAAATGTAAGGTGTTCTAGAATCAGGAAATTTTATTTGAATCACATGAATGAAAATCGAAAGAAAAGAAAAGAAAAGAAAAGGAAATAGTAACGCAATGTTGTATAAATGCTTTAGCTTTATTATTTTCTATAATGAAACTTTGTAATCGTCTTCTTAGATCAGAAGAAACATCATTCCAAAGCATTTTAGAGATATGTCATATTTGCATTAAACAAGGGAACGTAGGAGAGGACACTTTATGGAGGTCTGAATGCAGAGTAATGTTGATAACATACCAGGGGAATGGGTTATAGTTCTCAATGTTTTGGATTGCAAATTTGAGTTATACGAATCTTTTGCTTGTTCCCTATATTAGAGTTAAATAGAATTAAAAAATATATAACTATTACATGAGATAAAAGGTTAAATACGAGTAAAATAATACATTATATATGCATGTATTTAAGATAATATCGTTTATAATAAGGTAGCATTGTATAAGATTAACTTACCCCAAGCTACTTAGATTACTTCCCCTCATCTTGTACTCATTATAATGTTCCCAACTTAAGAAAGCCCTTCAAGTCAAGTCCTAGTTGTAAGAAGTTTATTGCAAGTTGAGGACTTTGGAAGAAGAAAGGGATACCTTTGTAAGTTCCTTTCATGAAGCAAGCTACTAATTAATCACCAAAGGAAGGGATATCGCTTAATATTGCCAACTTTCATGATAGGTTTAGTCATATAAGATTTTAAGATGTTGAATATTATATATTGACTACAATATATTTGTAAATCATTATTCTGGTATGTACATATATTTTTTAACTGACGACAGGATTTAAAGATTTTATTATAAATTGGTCAAATAACAATTTATTTATTTCACTTGTGGTCCCAAGCCTGTGCGATGTCAGGTACTCGTTAAAGTCCCTATCTCAATAAAACTGGATAGACAAAATTTAACTCCCACCGTACATCGTCGGATTAGCACAGCAATACTCAACAACAACTGCATGAAACTGAAAAAATACTGAACTACTATAATAAAGTGGTTATACAGTTTTCCATTCGGTAAAAGTTCTTTAATTCATTTTAACAATGGAGGTTAAAATGGCAAGTGAAAGTCGTGCGTTGCGGGCGAAAATAATTCATTATTGTATAATTTATTTATATTAATATCACTATTACTTCACGGCTACAAATTAGAAAAGCTAATAAACCAATAATAGGCTTATCTTCGTTCGAAGACTTTTAAGAAATAAAGTAAATATTGTTTATTAACAAAAAAAATGGATTTAAGAATAAACTTCAAAGGACTAGATTATTAGTCAAACATTGAAGCGGCTGGTAATTAATTATATTATCTTAAGGAGGTGTCTTTATAAAAGAGTTATGAAACTAAAAGTATAAAACTACTAGTTTACAAGGATTTCGGTATTAAAGCTAACATTAATATATGATAAGATAAAAGGTGAAAAACAGCTGTAACCTAGAAGAAAAAATAAGCAACTGTTAAAAAAAACATTTATGCCTTATTAAATACACAGCAAACATGGGATTATTGTTAACCCTTTGTAAGTGTTTAATAAATCACACAACTTATCTTTTTCATCAAAACGTAAACTTTATGTAAGAATTTATTATTTTATTGACTTTTCAAATAGCCGGGATTCGGATAGGGATTTACAAATACAGCTGCCGGTCTGTTTGTTCGGTTTCGTCATCTTTGTAAATTTGGAAATGAATAATTCAAAAGATGAATGTGAAAAGTGATTTTGAATATCATTTGTGACCTTGCGGGCAATTTGAAAGTCGTGCAGTAGATTATAAGTGTAAAGGTCTAAACTTAAAACTAAAATCTTGAAAACTATTTCCTTCAATTTATTATTTCCAAATAACTATATTAGGGTATAACTGTTTATAGGCAATTACTAAAAAAAAAGCAATAAATCATTCAAAGGAATGGTCTATACCACTGCTAATTTCAAAAACATCTACATAGTATATCTCTGCCAGCTCAGAACCAATTTCAACATTACTTATTTTTGTCGACAATTTAGTAAACATTTAATTCTCTGATAGAACAACTCAGAGGAAATACCTTGGTATTTTTTGGAATTCTATATAATAAGGAAAAAAGAACAAGTTTTTTTTTTTTGTTTTTTTTATGCGTTATTTTATACTACCTTTCTTTAAACGTAAGACCTCAATTTTTGAGGAGAAGGGGGGTCATTTTTTATTTCTTTGGCCAGTATCGAAAATAATGAACCAATATAATCGATTTTTTTAATAAAGCGCATGTTTCTACTGAAATTCAATTTAAATAAGTTTTTAACAATATTGTTTTTATCTCTAAATGCTTCAATTGATTTTAACAACGTAGGTAAGTGAAAATCGTGCGTTGCGCGCACCACATTTTTTTCAATAATATAATATAGAAAGTTTAGAAAGAAAAAACTTATTATTAACCTCTAATCAATTATAAAATAAATGTTCTGAATAAAAATGAATATGTTAAGAATAGGCCATTGTCCAAGACAAAGAACGAATAGAAAATATTTTATTCTTTCTTATGCTTACAAAGAACGTTTAATTCTATCACGTACAGAATTCCTAAGACAAACAATAAAATTTAATCGCAAGAATAAAAGGCGTTACCCTGAAAGAGATTCGAAGCCGGGCGGGACAGACTGCGCAGTGAAAGGTGACACTGAGCAGTCGACAAAGGCGCTATCTAGTTACCCTCTCTATCCTTTTACCTTGAGTAGCAGTCTTGTGTTAAGTAAGTAATTAGTCCTTCCTCGGAGCATTCGATACGGAATCGATCAAGTCTCTTGTATTTCAACTAGGTCATGGTTCAAGAAACTGCGAGAAAAGGAATTATTGTACAGCTTTCATTAACGCTAAAGCTTGGCGCGATTACCTGTAAAACATCGGGAAATATTAAAATACGGGCGGAAAAACCCAACAAGATTTTAGGTTTAAATTTTGATCTATAAAATGAACTGCTTACTTTAGTTTCAATTTTCTAATTATGAAGAGTTTAATTTATTTATTATTAAATTAGTCAATAATAAACCTTTAGCGTTTGAGGTCAATGACTGCCTCATCATCAGCAATATTAATTTTATTATTTATTTAATATTTATTTATTTTTTATTTTATTTTTTATATTATATTTATTATTAAATTAGTTAATCAATCCTTCAGCGTTTTGAGGTCAATGGCTACCTCATCATCAGCAATATTAATTTCAAAAAATACCACTTCACACTTGTTAGTCCATGCATGTACCAATATTTAAATTATTGGAAGTGAGTGACATTGAAGTGCATAGTGACAATGTTGGTTATGATGACGACTGTACAATATAGATAAAAAGAAATTTGATAAAAATGCCTGTATTATTTTAATATCAATTTTTTTTTTAAATTAATATTTCTAATTAATAGGCGGTCATGGACTTGGAATATGAATTGATTAATTAATGTAATAAAAAATAAATTTAACTAGAAGAGAAAGTGGTAATCAATTATGTAAACTTTTTACATTTGCTCGATTAGTCATTTTTGTGAGTCTTTTTTTCTACTGTTAACTAAAACGTCAAAACATGATTTTACGAGTTTAAACTGGCAGAAACGGACTCAGCGACCCGAAACATCAACTAGCAGTATTATTCAGTGTACCTGAAATTCGAGAGAGTGACCAGCCTGAAATAATGAAAATCGTGGACGGACTTCTTTCCTCCTGGATTTTATTTTGTCTATTTTTCATGTATGTATTTAAAAACTACAGAAATAAGAACGGTTTCTAGGTTAGATTTTCAATTTTAAATTAAGGTTCTATAGTAATCACATTTCGATTACAGTGAACATCCATTTTCATGTAATACATTTAATTTTAAATAATTAATAACAATGTTAGTTTATAGATTTATAAAAACATAACATCTATGTTAACAACTATGTTCCGATTTCGTAACGTAATATTAATTCTAAAATCTTTCGTACTACATGAAAGAATATAAGATTCATGGTCCTGTACATTGAACTATTATAACCTCCCTCTTTACCAATAACATCTCTTCACTAACTTCAAATTAACTCTTGTACGATTTATTTTAACTGCATATTAACTTTTCTAAAACCTTGCTATTTCCAACGGTACAGTATATCATACGTCTATATTACTATTTATATTTCAGAAATAATTATTTGGTGACTTGATTACATAAAATTTATTTCTACCGTTTAAAGAAAACCTAAATTGCAATGCATTTTACGTATAAACCTTGAGGAAATAATGCCCTATATTTTGGCGATAATTGGCATAAAAATCCGCGTTGTGGCTTAGATGTTCGCGTTATCATTTTATATATAGAGAGAAGAGATATTATAAACCAATGAAAATTAAAGAGAGACATTTTAGTAAATATTTTGCTCGTATCAAGGAACAAACACTTTTATCTGCATTTTTATATTCTCTATAAAAAAAAAAAATAAATAATAAAAAAAAAAAAAAAATAAAAAAAAAACCTCGAGTAATTTCCTTTAATTCTTAATAATATTATAAAACGGATAACATTTTATGACTGACCTTTGGTTATAAAATATAAAAAAAAAAGGCGATTTAAGACGTGGTTTACTCAAGAAACTAAATCTACCGACTTAACTTCTTTTAATATTAAATTGTAAAATAAAAAAAATTTTGATTGAAGATGTTAAGATTAATATTCTTCGAGGAGATGAGAAAACATAATAATAAGCCAACACGAAGGTTCAATTCCGACACCAGGTGAGGCTAAAGATAATGCTCCCCATGTGTCTACACAATGACAACTGCCCCGAGGCACTATGTAGATGTCGCTCGGCTCGACTGCGTATCCATTTTCGTTAGTGAGTCTTATTATTCAGTTGCAAAATTACTTAGCTCGCCGCTTCTGTCGAAACCCTTAAAAATTAGATTTTGTAAAACTATTATTCTTTCTTACGGATTTGAAACGTGGCCGCTTATCTTGAAGGATGAACAACGTCTTAGTGTTTTTTTAAATAAGGTACTACGTAAAATATTAGGTCCAAAGAGAGATGAGGACACTGGAGAGTTTAGAAGATTGCACAACGCGGAATTGCGGAACTAGTACCCTGAGAATATAATTGAGGTGATAGCGTCGCGGAGACTCAAATGGGCGTGTGAAGTTGTTGGACTCAGTGAATAAATACGGGATTCCCAAAAAGTTGGAATTCGCTGAACCGAATGGTAGGCGTCGAAAAGGTAGGACGAAGCGTCGATGGGAGGATTGTGTTAAGGCTGATCTCAGGGGCTTGAGTTTGAGCGGATCACAACGGGGGAGTCTGTGGAGGCGGTATTTGCTGGTATCGGGGTCCAACCTTCGGCTTCGGTAAGGTCTAGTATTATTATTATTATTATTATTAACTGGTGTTATTTTTGATGAGATACCACTTTAAGGATTGTTTAATATTTATGCAATAATTGTAATTTGTTTTAAAATTACCATCAGCTGCTCATAGCGCGGGTAAAATACCGCGGGTTGTTCATCCTTCAAAAAAAGCTACCATGTATGAAACTCGTCTGGTACCGTCTCAAGAATAACAGTTCTATGAATTCTAACCTTTAATGACGAAAGTAATTTTGCAACTAAACCGTTTTTCTCGCCTTACAGCTCGAACTTCTTTTAAAATAAAAATAATAAACTTATTAAAATTAATCACTAACTTAAGTTTATGGGCTTTCGTCACTCTTCGTTATCTTCTACTAAATAGTTTGTTCCGTATAACTATCATGATGGTGCACTTGACTGATATACACGAGTACCTTCACCTTTAGATTCCTAGACAGTTCCCTGATCGTGATCAGCTTCTGTAAACCCTAACGGGCACAGGACTAATCCTTCGGGGCTCGATTTGAATAATTCATCGCGATAAGAAAGTGGTCGCGCGTCGGCTAACTTATGTTTGATGGTCGGATTTCAGCTGTCTCACACCTGTTTACTAGGTAAAACGAAGTCTCTAAGCCAGTTTTAGTAAAGTATCAAAAGGATATCAAACTTTTTAGAGATACAAAGAGAGAAAAAAAGATGAATACGTCGAAGATTTGTTTATCTGTTGGATTCTGTAGAATCAACATATAGATCTGTATATACAGAAATAGTACGGTCTACTTGACAGAACATTACTTACTATTTCATATACAGAAGTACTGTGGCCTTCTTGATGGAACATTACTATTTTATTTTATTTTCATCGAAAGATTTTATTATATATCTATATTATATTATATTAGGGGAGCCCGTGGCTGAGTGATGACCCTACACTAAAAATTGTATCGTGAAACGTGAGTGTAAACTCATAAGAGTTTAAACCGCGAGGCCCAGGGCCTACACGGCCTGTCGCGCCACTGGAAGAAGAATATATTATATATTATTAAATGGATTGAATTTATTTTCCAGGTTAAAAAAAAAAAATTAACAAAAATAGTAGTGTAGTTGTAAAAAAAAAAAAAAAGTTGGACTATGGGGTGATCTGTGATGCAGCGGCAAGCATACCAGCCTTCTATACCGGCCGGTGGCCGAGGATTTTTGAAATGGAACAAAGGATCATTTGTTAAGCCGTTCTTTATGGTCTAATGATGGTCCTATAATAAAGCCTGTGCGATGTCAGGTACTCGTTAAAGATCCCTATTCTAATTAAACATGGATACACAAAATTTAGGTCTTCTACTATAGCATCGTCCGATTAGTCACAGCAGCATAAAGGGACGTTAAATAAATAAAAATTGTATCATTGGAAATAACTCCCACTGTAGCTTTACGTTGAAATTCTAATAAAAATTAATTTTCAACAATAGAAATAATTATCTCAAAGATTTCAACGTGTTTATCCAAATCAGTTATTTTCCACTATATTCTATTATTTCATACGTTGGATAATATTTGTTTTAAAACTCCTTAGTTTTCCAATGGTACATTTTGTGTTTATTTAACGTTACTTTATCCTGCTGTGACTAATCTGAAAATGCTACAGTGGGAGTACTAAATTTTGCTTATCCAGGTTTAATCAGGATAGGGATCTTTGACGACTACCCCGAATCGCACAGGCTTTATTATAGGACCATCATTTCACCATAAATGACGGTATAACCAATGATCCTGCATCACCTAAATCGTTGGGCCATCTGCCGGGTTTAAACAAACATGGGAATAGAAATTTGAAAGTTGTGTGATGCGCGGACAAAATGTTATTATATTATATTATAGACTTTTAAAATATATCATTTATAATATACTATATAGATATAGTGCAAAAATCTAGACATTGCCCGAATTGAATGTTAAAAATCCTTCCTGTCTCATCTATCCTACTTCAAAATGCGTTGAAATGGACCGATAAAATATCAAACACGGAAGGGATCACTTGTAGCTGGGTGGCTAGCGTAACAGCCTCCCATGCTAAAGGTCACGGGTTCAAACCCGCAGGTGGTCCTAGGATTTTTTAATGGGAGTAAAAAATCCTTAGTTACGCCGTCCTACGGAGGGAACGTTAAAAGGTGGTCCCGAGCCTGTGCGATGTCAGGTACTCGTTAAAGATCCCTATCCTAATAAAATCTGGATAGGCAAAATTTAGGACTCCCACTGTAGCATCGTCCGATTAGCCATAGTAGCATAAAGTAACGTTAAATAAATAAACAAACAAATCAAATATGGAAGACTCCTAGTATCCAAATATATGACTCACCAAACTCAATAGATTTGCTGAAAAATCTTCCCTTACCACGAAAAAGAACTATTTGCTACAACTGAGAATACTAATCACTATCTGTAACGAAAAAGACACAATAACGAATTGTAAATATGCAAAAGACGTCAAAAATATAATTAAAACTCTAATTCAAAAGCATAAACATTTCTTAAAAATGGCTGGTTTAATTAAAATGGAAATATCAAATTACTGTCCCATTTATATGAAAATGTTAAATGAAACCTAACTAAAAGAAATCTAACTAACAACTGACGTGCCCTTCACGTATAAAAAACTTATGGCTCAGATCCGGACTGCTAACATTAAATTGCAGCAAATTAATATGAAAAACATAACTCAGAGATTAAATCCAAGAGAAACAATAAGAAAGAAGTAAACAATACTGACCATAGCTTCGCATCAATCCCACCATACTCCTCCTACCAGCCATAGCCCTCTCAACACCTTCAAACGTCTAAATATTTATTTAAAATATATCCTCTGAAAATACTATAAAACTGTACTTTCACACCACAATAAATCTAAATTTAAGAAGGTTTGTGATAGATCATTGAGTTAAAAGTGTATTATTATTTATTTATTATCATTTTGTTATATTTTGAAGTCATAAGAAATATAACAAAGTATTATATATAATATTATAAAACATATATAATAGTATATAGCTAAAATTCTTTAAAACTTAACAGAAAATCCTTGAGAGAGAAAGAAGCGCAGTGAACTTGTTGTTTGTTCAGCTTTTTAAAACGTCCTTGTCGAAGGACACCTTTTTGTTTTACTTTTTAGTCCTTAAAAAAAAAATAATAATAAATAAACTTGGAATGTAGAAGGTTCTAACGGTGGCGCCTGCAGGCCATCAACTCCTGAAAAGAAAACAAGATAGAGATCCGATTAAGATAGGTTAGGAATTCTCCAAGCTTTGGAATTTCCAGGTGTTTCCATCGTAGGCGGTAGCGTGGGATTCTGAAATTTATTTCAAAATTTTATTCAGGATAGCTTATTAGCTTGTTTAATTGTATTTCATAATAAATATGATTTTAAAAACTTGATTTCCCTTTTTTTTGTACCCCTTTTTTATTATTTCGAAAATTTATCCGAATAATTATAGAGTCGTGAATTTGAAGTAGGATTCAGGTTTAATTAGGATAGGCATCTTTAACGAGTAGTTGAGATCGAGTGACAAGGCCTCAGGATTCATTCATTTTAATCATACGTGGTCTCTAACTTTTGTGTATGCAATGTATAATGTAATTTTTTTTTACTTTCACTTAGTAAGGGAAAGTATTGCGATCGTGAAAATTTTCTAATTCCAGTTTTCAACGGAAATACACATTTTAGGATCCCCTGAGTCCAAATAACCAAGTCCCGCGAAAGGTGGGTGTGTGTGTGTGTGTGTGTGTGTGTGTGTGTGTGTGTGTGTGTGTGTGTGTGTGTGTGTGTGTGTGTGTGTGTGTGTGTGTGTGGTAACTCCCGGGCGGAAACGGTATGTCGTAAGAAACTGAAATTTCATAATTAAAACAACTATACGCCCGAGACGTTATAAAATATTTTTCATTAAAATCAGCTTACCAGAAGAGCCACTTTATACCCTGCATTTTGCACCTTTTTTCCATTTTCTCGAAAACAGTTCCGACGATTTTGTTTAAACTCACTATATCGATGTAAAATTTAATGGGCTTTAATATCATTTAGGTTTCATTCGGATTAATATGGTCTGACAGGGCTTAAATGCCGACATTTTAAATTTTCTTTCTCAAAAGTACCTTTAATTTTGTTGATTCTATAAAAATAACTATATTATCTTGTTACCACTAATGAAAAACAGGTAAATATATAAATTGAGTGAATTCGATACAAAACTAAAGGAGAGAACTAAAAAAATATATTTTGTACGCAATTTTTAAGTAATATACATGTATGATATACCGTTGGAAAGCTTGAGATTTTAGAAAAAATATTATCTTATACTCAAGCTTTTAAATGTTAGTAGAATGTGATGAAAAGCAGATAAAATTAACTGATTGTTTTAGATAATAACATAATAGATTATTTAATAAAACACATGTTTCTATCGAAAATCAATTTAATCAATTCTTTAAACTAATTTCACCTCTAACGGAATTTAAAAATTGTTAAATTGATTTTAACAAGGGTGGTAAGTGAAAGTCGTGTGTTGCGCCCACCAGATTTTTGTTGTGTAATTAATTCTATATTTTTACATTTTATTACTCTCGAAATTCAAAGAATAATCAAAACATTTCAATAATAAACGTTTGACAAGGGATATAATCTGGTTTATAGGAATAGCAATACGGTTACAATAAATTCACAGATAACCTTGTATCTAATGATAATGCGAGGTTCAAGTCGTGCTAAAAATGATTTTAGGCAGTGGAAATTTTTAAGGTCGTTAACATCATAATATCAGTAACTGGCTCAATTATTGAAGTTAGATATATAAGATGAAGTCTTGGCAAAAGAGATCAATGATTCCCTCAAGACCTCAGCCAGATGATCCCAATTGGTCCGACCATCCTGCCTTCACAAATTGCCTCTCAATTGGAACCAGTTTCGTCCAGCCCAGCTCAACGAGGCCCGAGGTCCAGATCTTCCTCGTCCATCCCTGTATCGCATATAGAAGGGGGGGGGGGGAAATGTACCACGGCAACCCACGTAGGGTCATGTCCGTATTTCGACGGTCAGGGAAATTCAATTTTGAGTGTTTTGCTTCAACTGTTCAACTGTTCAAAGAAAAACTCAAATGTACCAACTTCATATTCACGTACAGAAAAAGATAAATTTCGCCAGAATTTAAGAAGTTAAACCCTCGAAATAGAAAATTAATTTACAGCACTGGACTTACGGAGTAGAGCTATGGGGGTCTACTAAACCATCGAATTCCTCTCGTATCCAATCCTTACAATCCAAAATCCTTCGTGAAATCCTCAATGCTCCATATTTTGTCACTAATAAACTTATCCATAAAGACCTTAATGTTCCATAAGTTACTGATTTAGCCCGAACCAGGTATCATTAATTCCATGAAAAACTCCATTCCCACTCTAATCCACTGGTTTCCATTCTGTCTTCCTCCTCAATTCTGATAACCCTCCGAGGCGTCTGAAAAGAAGATGGCCCCGAGATCTTCTAGTTTAGGATATATTTAGAGTGCTGCCAATGGGTGGTGTCTCTACATGTATTTCATGTCAATTTACCATATGCCATCACATTTACTCTGATGTATTTTGTATACAGTTGTAAATATCAATAAATATGTTTAAAATGAAAAGTTACGGCACAACTTCATGCAGGAAAATAAATTTTAATATTGCTAACAATATTCGGGCATTTTCACGGGACTATTATTCTTTGTTTGTTTGTTTATTCATTTAACGTCACTTTATGCATCTGTGGCTAATCGGTCGATGCTACAGTGGGAGTCCTAAATTTTAGTCTACCCAGGTTTAATTAGGATAGGGATCTTTAACGAGTACCGGAGATCGCACAAGTTTGAACCTCTATCTTGCGTTCCCTCCGAAGGACGGCATAGCTAAGGACGTTTTACTCCTATCAAAAGGCTGTTATGCTAACCCTTATGTCATAGGTGACTCCACTAATTTAATTCGTTTCAAAATGATGCAATGCAAGCCTACCTTCATAGGCCAAAGGGTGAGAGGAAGCAAGAATAAGAAAAAAAAAAAGTGTGTTTAATATGAGTCTGGTTAATGTCTAGTCGTATTGTGAGAGCAGATACTACACCTTAAGAGGAACAATGAAGTCAATTTGACCCATCCATAGTCAGATTGTCGACGGTTAGAGGAGAAAAACAAATGTTAAGTTATTTGCTATTATCTGTCGTCTTCATTGAACAGAAAAAATCTCAAATTCAGATTATCTTCTCTAACCATCCAAAATAATTTATAAAACTATTATTCTTCCGACGGTTCTTTACGGATGTGAAACGTAGCCGCTTACTTAGGATGAAAAACGGCATAAGGTTTTCGAAAATAAGTTACTGCATAAAATATTTGGTCCGAAGAGAGATGAGGCCACTGGGGAGTATAGAAGGTGGCACAACGCGAAATTACGGAGTTTGTACCCTGTGAATATAATTGAGTTGATAGCATCGCGGAGACTCAAATGGGCGGGTAAAGTTGTTGGGCTCGGTGAGGAACGGATTCCAGAAAGTTGGTATTCGCTGCAACCGACTGGTAGGCGTCCTTAAGGTAGGCCGAAGCGTCGATGGGTTGTGGCTGATCTCGGGGGCTTGGGCTTGACCGGTGAACATTAGACGAGTCTGTGCAGGCGAAGTTTGGTGGTATCGGCATCGAACCTTCGGGTTCGGAAAGCCTATTATTATTATTATAACCGTCCAAAATGAGGCTAGGGGTCATATCAACTGATTGTTTCTCTAGAGGTCTAATATATCTTCTCACAATATGGCGGCACATTTTTGATTTTCCTATTTCAGACAGGGGACAGTAGCCCTGTGCATCACTGCCTTGGTAATATTAATAGCTTGAGGAAATCGATTAGGGTATTATCCAATCTGATTATATTATCATCAGCAACTTCCTTATTATGTTTTTTTTTTTTTTTAATTTCCTATTTCCTATTTATTTCACAATCTTATTAAATATTGTCAATAGTAATAAAAAAAACAACATAACGATCATGGTGATACGTAAGTCTAAGTTTTTTCGATATTCCTTCAGAAAACATTAAACATATATTTTGTTCATGGAAATCCGTTGATTCGTTCAGAAAAATAAAATCACTAAGCGGTGAATTTGCGATAAAATTAAAAAACAATATTACGCAGGGCCCTTTAATGAATAAAAAGTAGCAATAAAGTTGAGGCGTGCCACTACAACATTACCTAAAACTACTTTTTTTGAAGATTTTTATTGACTTTAGGAGTACGCCTGACATATTCTTTAGTGAAAATCGATTAAGTTGTTCAGAATCAAATACAATTTTTTCTTTTCCCCTCAATAACTCCCCTCCCATAAGGATTAAGGCAAGGATTAGGGCTGAACCTTTGCAAAAAGGCGTTTCTCATAGGTGTGAATCAGTGGTGTAAATTCGGTTCTGATATACGTGGGGGCAGATTTAATTTGCTTATTCCGTCAGGCCCTTTCTCACAAATACACAGGGTAACATTTTTTTTTGTTACCAGGAAGCAATATTTGTTGAATATCTTTTTATGTTCCTAATTTTATTTTGCTTGATTTTACTTTGACATTGTTTTATTTATTGTAAATAATCTGTGAATGAAATCGACGAAAATCATTACCGTTGTTCCTCTATAGGGACCGATTGTAACACTAACTAAACCAATACAATTAAAAATAAATAAAAAAATCCGGTGCGGGCAATGCACGACTTTCACTTACCCCCATTTTTAAAAATCAATGAAAGAATTTTCAAATACAGTTAGAGATATAAATGCGTGAAACTATTAAAGAATTAATTAAATTGAATTTCTATAGAAACATGTGTTTTATTAAAAAAATCTATTATATTTTTGTCTAAATCATCAGCTTCTGTATGAGATAATATTTTTTTCTAAAATCTTCAGCTTTGCAACGGTATATCATACATGTATATTACTGTTCTTAAGTTCAAAAACAAAAAATTGCATTTAAAAAATGTTTTTTTCTGTTTTCTCTTTTAGTTGAGTATCAAATTCATTTAATTTTTATATTTACCTGTTTTTTTATTAGTGGTAACAAGATAATATAGTTATTTTTATAGAATCAACAAAATTGAAGGTACATAATAGAAATTAAATTTTAAATATCGGAATTTAAGCTCTGTCAGACCATTTTATTCAGAATGAAACCTACATGATATTAAAGCCCATTAAATTTTACATCGATATAGCGAGTTTAATCAAAATCGTCGGAACCGTTTTTGAGAAAATCGAAAAAAGGTGCAAAATGTATAGTATAAAGTGCCTCTTCTGGTAAGCTCATTTTGATGAAAAAGGTTTTGTAACGTCTCGGCGTATAGTTGTCTTAAATATGAAATTTCAGTTTCATAGGACTTTTCGTTTCCGCCCGGGAGTTACCACACACACACACACACACACACTGACCTTTTTGCAGGACTTGGTTATTTGGACTCAGGGGACCCTAAAATGTTTATTTTCGTTGAAAACTGGAATTCGAAAATTTTCACGATCGCAATACTTCCCCTTATTATATATAGTAAGTGAAAGAAATACGCTAAAGTAAAGTTAAGTTAAAGAAAATTTACTTATTTTATTAGAAGAAATGAAGTGTACAAACAGCAGATAGTAGATGGCGTAGTAGTAGATATTTTACTATAGAAGAAATGAAGTGTACAAATAGCAGATAGTAGATGGCGTAGTAGTAGATATTTTACTATAAGAAATGAAGTGTACAAATAGCAGATAGTAGATGGCGTAGTAGTAGATATTTTATTAGAAGAAATGAAGTGTACAAACAGCAGATTAGTAGATGGCGTAGTAGTAGATATTTTACTATAAGAAATGAAGTGTACAAATAGCAGATAGTAGATGGCGTAGTAGTAGATATTTTACTATAAGAAATGAAGTGTACAAATAGCAGATAGTAGATGGCGGCAACTTGACGCACCATTAAACCCTTGAGGTTCGGGAGATGATTGCAGAATTTTTTTATAGGAAATAAACCTCGAAATGTAGGTTTTTACCTATAAAAAAATGTTTCCACTAAATTCCTTTGTAAGCTCCCATAGAGAAATGATTTTAAACCGACACATCTGCCCGGAAAGCAATATGAAACGGTTTAATTAGGACATTATTTGAAGTCCTATAGGACACGGAAGGCTTGGTCCCCTCGAAATATTGTGGGAAATGTCAGGAGATATTTCGCCATGACAGCCGTAACGAAGGGTTGTGTTGTGCTGTAGGGTACAATGGGTAGGGTGACTTCCTGCTGATTGATATCATTCTATCATATCTCCAAGTATCCAAGGGGATTTATAGTTTTCGTCTGAACCGAGGATATTAGGACGTTATGAAATTAATTTTAACACGATACAGACAGAAGAAGTAAAGAGAAATGAACCTATTCTAGAAATAATCTCTCGATACATAAAATGATACAACGATTATTTATTTTCGCCAACTCCTTCTAAACCACTAGACGGATTTTGATAAGACTATAATTTTGAGCATTCTTTTCTGAAGTAAAGTATATTTAAATACATTGGAATTACGTTTTCTATAACAATTTTATAAAGGGGGAAAAAATTTTCTGTAACCAAGTCATTAAAATATTATTCCTGAAACATGAAAATAATAACAGTAATATAGACATATAATATACCGTTGGAAAGAGAAAGACTATAGAAACAATATTACGTACCGAATTGTAAGTTAATATATTCTAATATTATAAAGCTAGAGAGTTTGTTTGTTTGTTTGAACACGCTAATCTCAGAAGTTACCGGTTTGAATTGAAAAATTCTTTTCGTCTTAGATATTCCATTTATCGAGGTAGGCTATAGGCTATATAACATAACGCTGCGACCAATAGGACCGAAGAATCAGAGGAAAATCAGAAAAAAAACAAACAGGGGAAATCAACCTCGCATCCCAATGATTCCAAATGATTTACCTTTTAATCTATACTAATATTATAAAGCTGAAGGTGTGTGTTTTTCTTAACGCGCTAATCTCAGAAACTAGTGGTTCGAATTGATAAATTATTTTTGTGTTGGATAGTCCATTTATCGAGAAAGGTTATAGGCTATATAACATCACGCGCGACCAATAGGAGCGAAGATTCAGTGGAAAATGTGAAAAAAAAAGAAGAAAATTAACCTCTCATCCCAATGAGTCCAAATAATTTACCTTTTAATTTTAAAAGAATTTAATCTCTCCCGAAGTTATCTTTTGCTGTAACAATTAATAAAGCACAAGGGCAAGCATTCAAACAGGTAGGAATCGATTTACGTCAAGACTGCTTTTCACTCGGCCAACTATATGTCGCGTTGTCAAGATCGGGTTATCAATATGTTCTTCTGCTACAAGAAAATAAAACTAAAAATATAATTTAAGCAGAAGTACTTTTAAATCTATCTAAATAAGCTATAAGAATAACAAAAATTGACGCAGTCCAAGTTGCGAGCAACAGCTAGTTGTTAGAATAAATGGCAAACTTTTGTTAATCTATAAAATATAAAAATATTTATAATTTGTTTTCAATTTTTAAATTATTTGATGAAAACAGGTCTTTTTTTTTTTTTTTTGGTGTTGATACTGTTACAATCTGTTTTATCTAAATCAGGGTGGGTCGATGTTGTTAGTATTGTGTTCTTTAGAGCGAATAGTTATGTTCAACAATTGAAAGAACCCAATTCTATTTCTTGTTTACATTCCTTTTTCTATTTACTCTGATAAATTTGTTTAGTATTGTTTTCGCCCTTGTAGATAATATTATCGTTCAACTTCCTTCAGATGTCACGTGTGTGCTCTAACTTGTCACAGTGTTTTTTGATCGATATCACGTTTCGCGTTGTTACTATTTGTCACATCGATGTTTTCTTAATGATAGACCAATAAATGACCTCATCATTCTATTTCTCACTGATGAGAATAAAATTGCTGTTTTGATTCTAAACAAATTCTACCATACAACCTTTGATAATATCATTCAATAAGATTCCAATTATACTCGTAGAACAGATTCTTGGCTTTAGATCTCGAAATGTCAAACTTGAAATCTTTATTTAACACTGGAATCCATTTGAGTCATTGCTATGCAATAATGAAGGATAAAACACCGTAATTCTGTATCGTGTAACCTTCTAAAGTCTCCAGTGGCCTCATCCCCCTTTATACTAGACATTTTACATAGTAACTTATTCTCGAAAACCTTAAGGCTTTGTTCATCCTTCAATATTTTTTTTTTTTTTTTAGATTAAGACTTTTATTTTTCATGAATTCGCTAGGTGCCACAAGCCTCAGATTTTACACATGTGGTACTGCACCTATTACATGTTATGTTACATGCTACCTGTTAAGATGATGATAGTTTTATAAATTTTAACACTCGTTTTTCATATTTAAGCACGTATTTCCTGCCTTTAAACGCGACTTTATTCCCTCCCTTCCCTGTTTTTTATAGGTATCATGAAAGCTGAATACTTAAATTACTCAAAACTATGCCGATATGACGTTTTCTTCATTTCTACTTCTAATCATATATTATCCATTATATATCTAATCCTAATTTATTTCAAAACCTATCTCTTTACCAGTTTCCATTAATAGCTTTTCTAAATATAGATTATTTAAATTTCTATAGGATCTCTACCCTTTTGAAATGCAGTTCAAACAGTGATAAATCACTTCCTTGTATAAACATATATATTTTAGCTATATTTTACTAGACACTCCTACAGGTTATGTAAGTCCTTACATAATGAGGATCGCATCTGCAACTTTAATTGATGAGAATAAATCACTGGAAGGCATGTACATAATTGGTCAAGGACCAACGATCGAATCCTTCAATATTAAAATCTGCAGAACTAAAATAGAATCCTGACCTTGGATCTAGGCTCAGGACTACTCAAGCCTCAACACTTAGTTTGCTATCTTCTCTTCGGTCTCCAACCAGTGGTCCGCAGGAGAGGTCCAGGGGGTTAAAAGTTGTCATTGGGAAAACATTCAAAATGTTTCTGTAACCTTAGCTTTTAATAAAAATTACACGCTCTGCACTGATCATTTACAATCATAAGTGATACACTTGTAATTGCTTGTGTTTATTGCTACTGTTTACAATGACAACCTTAAAATTGGCCAAGTTCTAACATTTCAAAAGTAATGAACTTGAAGAAGAGAAGATGTTTGATGTATTGCAGAATATAATTAACAATATTCAATTTCTTAATGAGGATTTGAATTAATGCCTCCATGTTCATAACTTTAGGTTGATTTTTTACCTATGCTCAAGACACTTGTGAGTTCTAAGTAAATAATGATCCAAACTCAAATGGTGTCAGAATTTTGAGAATCAAAATAAACTCTAATAAATCCCATCAAATAACCACCGTCGTAAACCTCTGACTTCCTGCCCTACAGTCTCCTTCCTGCCCTATAGTCTCCTTCCTGCCCTATTCCTCTGCTACATCTCCTTCAATACCTCTCCTCTAGTCACTGTCGAACAAATCCGATACCTAGGACTTCATCTTAACAAACAACATACTTGTAATCCTCATACAAGTCTGCAACGACAAGAAACTTCGTGATGTTTCCGGCTACTTCAACACTTACTAATTACTAATTAGACAAACGTTCTAACCTCCCACTAACCGACAAACGGCCCATTTACATGACTATTATAAGGCCAATCTAGACGCATGGAGTTGAGTTTTGGCTCTCCGCTAAGCTATCCAATTCCTCTCGAATCCAGTCCCTTACAATCCAAAATCTTCAACACCTCCCAACTTCGTTTCGAACAATCTCATCCATACGTTGCTGATTTGGCTCGAGCCAGATATATCTCCTTCCACGACAAACTCCATTCCCACTCTAGCCCACTAGTTTCAATCCTGTCTTCCTCTTCAATACCTGATAATCCTCCGAGGAGTCTGAAAAGAGAGAACTTCTAGTTAAGAATATTTAGTTCAGCCAACGGGAAGTATCTCATTCAGCATATTTACTAATGAAATCCTTCCACTTCCGCTCCCCCCCCTCAAAAAAAAAAAAAAAAAAAATACAAATTTTTTTTTCTTTATACTGAAATGTCTTTAAGTCATTTCTTTTGGATTTTTTTTGTTTAGTTTATGAATGAAAGAATGGCTCCAAGAAGATACGCATGACCACAAGCCCATTCACAATATTTCAATTAATAAACTGCAATCGAACTCTTCTCTTATCAAAACGTCATTCAATCATCAAATAAATAGTGATAATCAGAAACAAATCTATAATCACAATCCGTTATCAGGCTGATAACGGCTAAGAGAAGTACGATAACATTTAATGAATAAAGTTTCTAGCAAATTTGACGAGACTAACCAACAAAATCATATAAATAAAATATTTATAATATTTTATTTAAAATCATTATATTGGGTTGTGTCAGATGAAATGTCCGTTTTCAAGGTAAAGGATTTTTATTAAAAATACGATATGGAAACTAGATAATTTTATTCGGTTATATTATAATTATAACCTTCTTTTTTTACACAGTTTTCCTAACGTGACACCAACTTTTTTATCCCCGAACTGAAAAACTCTGAGCTTTGAAGTGAAATAAAATCTGAAAACGCACTTTTCACTTGATCATCATTTCCAAAAAGTTTTCCTTTGACGAAGTTGTTTAAATTCCTGAACAGGTGGTAATCTGTTGGAGACAAGTCGGGAGAATATAGTGAGTGCGGAAGAACTTCGTAGCCCAGTTCTTTCAGTTTTTGCACGGTATGTTTTGAAACATGGGGTCTTGCTGCCGCTCAGTGAGATCATGAAGTACCTATGTATCGAGCTTTTTTACTTTCCTAATACACTTTAAATGTCTGAAAACGGTAGATGCACTTGCATTTAGTTGTGCTGAGAGTCCTTTAACTGTTTGGTAGGGGTTTTCCTTCTACTGTATGTTTGAGGACATCGTTGTCTATTACGGACGGAGGTCTTCCTCGGTACAAGTTTTGCAAGTCGGTATCCCCAGCTGAAAACTTAGCAAACCACCGGCGAATGGTCCGTTCTTCCCCAAACGCCTTGCAAATATTTCTAGCGGCCTCAGCTGCTGAATGGCCGAGTTTAAACTCGTACAAAAATATTACTCTAATATAGCGTGTTTCCATGTTCATATTTGGAGGTATACTTAAAAGTAGGTAATTGATTGGGAAGCTAATATTTATAATACAAAGGTAGAGGATTAGTAACTGTTTACTTTAAATATGTAAACATTTGGAAGAAAACAACAGAGACCTGCAAAATCCTTTTATATTTCAGAAACTATAAAAACGGACATTTCATGCGAAACAACCCAATATTAAACTATTTCCACCACAGAACTATTTCCTCCACAGAACATACATCAATAAGATATTTAGCACATCCCATACCCACTTTGGTTTACCACCATCCGATCTCCGTTAGCAACAAATGGTAAATTAATTTAGCACTTCTTTTTCATTTTCTCACCTATATACTTTGTAGACCCACTTTTACTGCCTAGACACTATTAATTATATTTTAATAGCAGATAAAGTTAGAAATGATATAAACATACGATCAATGCGTATTAGCATTGCTCTTTTCTTGCAATCTTAAAATCTAATCAACTTTAAATTAAATTTTCCACTATAAGTAAATCAGCTGTAAGACTGGGATTGGAACAATGCAAGTATATGAGAGTGCAATTAAATCGAATTTTAGAATTATCTATTGCAATATTCAACGTGTTTCATTTTCATTTATACTTGCTACATTGAAAAAAATTGTAGATTTAAGAATCGCACTAAAGTATATACTTTTATTTATAATAATTATTTAAAACAGGCTTTTATTTCTGAAAGTTACTTAATTATTGTTTTATTTTATATTTTCAGGTCAGTGTTCAAAACTTCAGGATTGATTCAATTTTCTCACGTTACCTAACACCTACACACATATGTGAGTGAAATTAAATAATATTTATAGTTATATGAATTTGACATCAGGTGGTCATATAAATTATTTTATTAACAGGAAAATAGGTTATCACATTTTTTTTTTCATTTTATATTTGTAAGCGATAAGCTGTTTTGTAACTTATTTATTTTATAACCAAATATTAAAAAAAGAAAAAGTATTGAAATATTTCAATTAAATGTTGACATCATTTAACTCAACAGTATATAAAATATTTCATTTAATGATATTGTAATTTTTAATAATTCATTTATACTCTCTGGTTTCTCTTAAATTGTTCTGGCACCTAGATATGTAACTATACACTCATTGTATTCCTTTTGTCTCTTATTAGCCCTGAAGATGACCCACCATGGGGATCGAAACGTTGGCAGGCAATGAATAGTTGAAACTATTTAATTATTTCATTCAACCGAACTAATTCCTTTCAGTCAATTTTATTTGTTTCGTAGACCTCTTTATATAGATATATGCATAAAATATTTATTTTAAGTGTCATATATACACTTTTTGTGACATTAGTGCACTTCCTACTAACTTTTAAATTAAATGAAGTGACATTATACACACACACACACACAATATATATATATATATATATATATATATATATATATATATATATATATATATATATATATATGTATAATGTTGTTTTCAAAGTATTGAAGAAGGGAAAAACTTGATTAAAAGTTGCTGAGAGTAGTACGCCATCAAACATTTTGTGTTAGTTATTTATGTATTTCCCAGCTATGCATACCCTTTAAATGAAGATATAAAGGTGAAAATAACATATTTATTGAGTTGGTCTCATTGATTAACTTTTAGGGGTTTCTAATATCTAAATTTGCAGATTCAAAATAAAGGAGTGGTCATCTGTGGCATAGCGGATAGTATAAGATAACATCCCTTTTATGAGCCGCACATAGTCGCGGGCTCAAACCTGCAGGTGACCCTAGGAAATTTTTTTAATGGGAGTGAAAATCCTTAGTTATGCCGTCCTCCGGAGAGTACGTAAAAAGGTGGGACCCGAGCCTATGCGATATCAGGTACTCGTCAAAGATCCCTATCCTAATAAAACCTGGATAGGCAAAATTTAGGACTCCCACTGTAGCATCGTCCGATTAGCCTAAAGTGGCATAACGTGACGTTAAATAAACAAAAAATCAAAATTAAGTTTAGGATAAATCACATTTATGTTTATACATATCATACATGATAGATGCATTATAATTTTGAACCTTCAAGGAAAAATAATTCAAAATATCATTTACACCTGCTCTATATCTTTCCTCTATATTTCACGAATACAAATCTGTCTAAATATTTATCGGAGCGATTTAAAATGGATATTTCAAATGAAGCATACATTGTTCTTGAGACTATCGAAAATAAACTGTATTAATCAGAGGTTTCTGTTTTGGTTCTCGTTTGCATCTAAACATTTCCTCAAATACTCTTTCGAGGAAAAGTAAAAATATATTTTCAAAATAGATTGTTTTAGGAAAATACGCAGAAAATGTATTATGTATGACTTAAGTCGAAGTGCTAATATTTCATCTGAAACGTATTGAGGAAAATTGAATTAGTCATTCGCGATTTCTTATAATTTGTTTTTTTTTCAATTTAACGATCAAATTTATAGACCATTTGGTTTATCGTTAGAAATGGATAATTTTTTTTTTTTTTTTTTTTTTTTTAGTATTTAATTCAAACAAGATGGAATAAGTTTTGTATAATATTTATTTTTAAACCAAATTTTTACTTTTATGGGTTAGTAGTTTATTATTTCATAATAATCATATTATTTTATAACGATTAATATAGCTCTGTAGACAATTAGCTTCTATGTATAGTATTCAATCAATCAAAGGGCTTAAGAGAGAATAACCTGAAGGGGTCACCTGTAGTGTAGTGGCTAGCATGCTATAATAAAAACTCCAGATTCTTGTAATTTTTTGAACTAATTATGTATGAACCATCCTGATCTGTAGCACGTCGCCAACTTTTAAGTTATTTTCTTTTGGATTTGATCATCATCAATAGTTGAAGGACGACCCGAGCGCTTTGCGTCTTCCAAGTCACAATTTCCGGTTCTGCACTCGTGAGCAAACTACTTACGGGCGGTGCTTTCTTCTATAAGTAATCATCGGTGCAGCGGATTTCCCTTTTCGGAAATAAAAAATCATTAGATCACTAAAATGAATTTTCTTCTCTTCCATTTCGAACAAGCAAAATACCACTTAATAAGAAGGAATCTCTGTTAAAATGATCCATAAAAGCACCTTAACTAATCTTTTTTTTAGAATATATAAACATTATTAAAGAAAAAAACATTTCGTAAACACAAAAAGGATTAAATTGAAATATTGAAAAACGCTACGAACTTACTTTCCAACGCAATAGTATCAAATGAAATTCTTAATTCGGGATTACCTGTAGCAGGGTGGTTAGCATAACAGCGGGATCAAACCCGCAGGTAGCCCTAGGATTTTTTAATGGGAGTAAAAAATCCTTAGTTATGATGTCCTTCGGAGGGGACGTTAAAAGGTGGTCCCGATCCTGTGTGAAGTCAGGTATTCGTTAAAGATCCCTATCCTAATAAAACCTGGATAGTCAAAATTTAGGATCCCCACTGTAGCATCGTCCGATTAGCCACAGCAGCATAAAGGGACGTTAAATAAATAAACAAACAAATACTTAATTCACTCTCTAGGAAGGCAATGGCAAATCACTGTTTTATGGCCCTTTTTTTTTCGGAGAATGCCTCAATAAATGTTCCTTATATGAGGTGAAAGATCGGTTGTGAGTTAAAGATAAATAGAATAATCCTCTAAGTAAAGGATCACAGTTCACATAACCTATAAAATATACCCTATAACAGAGAACCTATAGGTTTAGTGGACTCGTCATATAAAATAAACCCTATAATAGAGAACCTATAGGTTTAGAGGACTCACCCTAGAGAATGACATCTTCCTCAAGAACCTGTGAATAGGTCGGTGCTCCCTGGAAGACTTGCGTACCATCGGGGCTCCTGAAGACACCTTCCTGTTTCCCTTGAAGATAGTCATCGTCATCTGGTTGGCTGCTACTACTCGGCTGATAGTATATAGTATGGTATGCAGTACTGTAACTGTTGGGCTGATAGCTGGCTGTCGCTCTGAGGACGGTTGAGAACGAACTGAGCCCCTAGAAACTCCCCGCTCCCATTTCTGTCCTTCCTTATCTAATCAGCTGTTTATCTCCGCATCAGCTCGGCGTTGCGTAAACCGCCTTTAGTCTTGGCGATGCCGATCTGTCTCCGGCGGGATTAGCGAATGCGAAAACATTTGAGGAAGGAGGGGGTATTAAGATATTATAAAACTAATAACAATAAAATTAAAACATTATAAGTTTTTAGGATTGCTGTGTAGATAAACAACTTCTTTTACTTCAAATCATGCTATATATTTTTTTCTATGAATCCCACCAAATGAACTTTACCCCTCGTCGTAAACCTATGATTTCCAGCCCAACAGTATCCTTTGATGAAGATTTAATAATTCGTTAGCCCTGTTGAATGGTTTCTTCCTTGACCCGTATGAGGCGAGAAAAATATTTACCTAGATGCCTCTATTCTTTTTCTAAAGGTTAATTCTACCTACCTTTTGGACAACTCATGAAAGGAGGAGGCAAGAATTAAAATAAAAATCTGATGCGGGCAACACACGGCTTTCACTTACCTCCATTTTTAAAATCAATGAAAGAATTTTCAAAAACAGTCAGAGGTAAAAATACGTGAAACTATTAAGGAATTAATTAAATTGAATTTATATAGAAACATGTGTTTTATTAAAAAATCTATTATACTATTATCTAAAATAATCGTTAGTTTTATGTTCATTTCATCACTCTCTATTAAGTTTTAAAAAATTGTGTATGAGATAATATTTTTTCTAAAATCTTTAGCTATCCAACGGTATATTACATACCGTTGGAAAGCTAAAGATTAAATACATAATATCATACATGTATATTACTGTTCTTATGTTGAAAAACGAAAAATTGCATTAAAAAAATATTTTTTCTGTTTTCTCCTTTAGTTGGGTATCGAATTTATTCAATTTATATATTTACCTGTTTTTCATCAGTGTTAACAAGATAATATAGTTATTTTTATTGAATCTACAAAATTAAAGGTACTTTAGAGGAGGAAAATTTAAAATATCGGCATTTAAGCCCTGTCAGACCATTTTAATCAGAATAAAACCTACATGATATTAGAGCCCATTAAATTTTACATCGATATAGCGAGTTTAATCTAAATCGTCGGAACCGTTTTCGAGAAAATCGAAAAAAGGTGCAAAATGCATGGTATAAAGTGCCTCTTCTGGTAAGCTCATTTCGATGAAAAACTTTTGTCACGTCTCGGGCGTATAGTTGTCTTAAATATGAAATTTCAGATTCATAGGACTTACCGTTTCCGCCCGGGAGTTACCACACACACACACAGACCTTTTTGCGGGACTTGGTTATTTGGTCTCAGGGGACCCTAAAACGTGTATTGAAAACTGGAATTCGAAAATTTTCACGGTCGCAATACTTCCCCTTACTACATATAGTAAGTGAAAGTAAAAAACAAGAAAATTTCTCTTTAATATAGGTCTTATAAATGTCTTGTCTTATTGCGAGAGGAGATACTAGGCCTCAAAGGAAACAATAAAGTTGACCCGACCCAAAGCCCGATTTTTGCTGTTCAATAAAGACCATGGGTAGACCTTGATGTAGACCAATGAAGACCATGGGTAGACCTTGATGTAGACCAATGAAGACCATGGGTAACAGCAAAAATCTCAAAATTTGATTTTCCTCCTTTAGTGTTGACAATCTGACCATGATGGGACTTATGTACTTTTTTATCTTGAGGTCTAGTATTGGTTCGTACAATAATATTATGAGACAATGGTCAGAACTATAATAAACAGAAATTTTCTTGAAGGTTTTTTTTCTTTTTCTATTTCTTGCCTCCTCCCATCCTTAGTTCCTTAGAATGTCCAAATATGCTCAGAAATATAGAATTTTAATTATTATGAGGGCTCGACCTCTGAACCTTCTAGTAAATTTTCTCTCTTTTTTTTTTTTTTTTTATTTGGCCCTTAGCCAGCGACTCCAATCCTTTCTATTCTCAGCTAGGTTCCTGGCCTGGCCAAGATCATTCCCTCTTCCTCTGCAAAGCTTGTCAAACATACTCGAGATAGGACGACATCCTTGGTCGGCTTCGGGGCCTTCTCCCATCTATGGTTTTTAGTTGGTCCCTGTGTTCCCCCATCCTAATGCTGACTTTTTTCCTTAACGGGGCAATCCCTAGTTCCAGGCGTATCCGTTTATTCCGGACACGATCTATCTTTGTCTTGCTCACTGTCACTCCAGCAGATGTGACTCTGCTCTGCTGCCTGTTCGTCAATATCCAGCTTTCAGCTCCATACAAGAGTATCGGCTATATACGTACTTGAAGGTATGGAGCGTAAGACCCCCACACACCTCTCGCTTCCCTAATTACAGTGTTGTAAATTTCCTTTCCACTCTCCCATATCTTTCTATTACTGTGCCAAGGTAGATAGAATCCGTAACCACTTCCATTTCCTCTCCGTTACAGTATATATGGAAATCTTCCCCTTGCCTTCCCACTTGTAGTATCTTGCTTTTGTTGGTATTTATTTGCGGAGTCTTCTTAACATCAAGTAACCTCTTTCTGTAATCTATCCGCCAAAAGAACAATGCCATCCGCGTAGAGGAGAAGTTGAATCACCACTGGCGAAGATTTCTACGGCCCAGGAAGGTCCTCCCCGTTCTTCTTTTGCATATTGTAGCTACTCTATCCATGTCAAGCAAGAATAGTAATGTGCTTAAACTGTGCTCTTGTTAGACTCCTGTCCGTTTACTATACAACTCTTTTTGGTTCATGGTAAATGGATATAATGAATTCCGCCTAGCTTCTTGGGACATTCTCAACTCTGAGAGCCTCCCATATTTCATGTTTTGAAAAGGAGGCGAGATACATACTTCTATCTCTGCCCCAAGATTTCTTGAGAACATTCCGCAAAGAGGAAATGTTTCGCCGTACTGAACCCGGCTCGTTCTTCCCCGATCAGGCACTCTACTAGGGGTGTTACCCTTCACCCCAGAAGAGGAAAATAATTCGTGCACATCAATTGGATATATTTGAGTTTTTCCCAATGAAAACTATGGATAACAGTAAAACAAAATTTGAGTTTCGTCCCTAATCGTTCAGAATCGGGGTCACTTGTTGCGTAGTGGCTAGTATAACAGCCTTATATGCCCAAGATCATGGGTTTAAACCCACAGGTGGTCCTAGGACTCTTTAATGGAAGTAAAAAATCCTTAGTTTGACCGTCCTTCGGAGGGGACGTTAAAAGGTAGCTCCGTGCCTGTGCGATGTCAGGTACTCTTTAAAGATTCCTATCCTAATTAAACCTACAAAAAATTTAGGACTCTTTACGGCAAAATTTAGGACTCCCACTGCAGCATCGTCCGATTAGGCACAGCAGCATAAAGGGACGTTAAATAAATAAGCAAACCGTTGAGAACCCACGGTCATATGAACTTGTTTGTTCACTTAAAGTAATGAGATATCCTGGATATGAAATATGGATATGAGGCCTTGCCGAAGGTCACTGGGGAGGAGGCGGATTTTGTAGGCAATGTTTGGCGTTGACGGTATGGAACCATTGGGTTTTATTATCCTTTTTAGTTATGTTTAATGTAACTAGCTGTAGCGATCCTTAAATACAATAAGAAGTTGTATCCTTAAAGACGATGAGAGCGGTTAACATGCGCTATGTTCGTGTGTTAATGTTTTGATGAAGCGAAGGCAAGAGATGTTTAGATAATGGCTCCTTTAGATTGTAAGGACTACAGTACTATTGGATAACCTTTACACAATGCACAAACATCCGAATGTTTAATGTTTTGATGAAGCGAAGGCAAGAGATATTTAGATAATGGCTCCTTTAGATTGTAAGGACTACAGTACTATGGGATAACCTTTACACAATGTTTTGATGAAGCGAAGGCAAGAGATATTTAGATAATGGCTCCTTTAGATTGTAACGACTACAGTACTATTGGATAACCTTTACACAATGTTTTGATGAAGCGAAGGCAAGAGATATTTAGATAATGGCTCCTTTAGATTGTAAGGACTACAGTACTATGGGATAACCTTTACACAATGTTTTGATGAAGCGAAGGCAAGAGATATTTAGATAATGGCTCCTTTAGATTGTAACGACTACAGTACTATTGGATAACCTTTACACAATGTTTTGATGAAGCGAAGGCAAGAGATATTTAGATAATGGCTCCTTTAGATTGTAACGACTACAGTACTATTGGATAACCTTTACACAATGTTTTGATGAAGCGAAGGCAAGAGATATTTAGATAATGGCTCCTTTAGATTGTAACGACTACAGTACTATTGGATAACCTTTACACAATGTTTTGATGAAGCGAAGGCAAGAGATGTTTAGATAATGGCTCCTTTAGATTGTAACGACTACAGTACTATTGGATAACCTTTACACAATGTTTTGATGAAGCGAAGGCAAGAGATATTTAGATAATGGCTCCTTTAGATTGTAACGACTACAGTACTATTGGATAACCTTTACACAATGTTTTGATGAAGCGAAGGCAAGAGATATTTAGATAATGGCTCCTTTAGATTGTAAGGACTACAGTACTATTGGATAACCTTTACACAATGTTTTGATGAAGCGAAGGCAAGAGATATTTAGATAATGGCTCCTTTAGATTGTAACGACTACAGTACTATTGGATAACCTTTACACAATGTTTTGATGAAGCGAAGGCAAGAGATATTTAGATAATGGCTCCTTTAGATTGTAACGACTACAGTACTATTGGATAACCTTTACACAATGTTTTGATGAAGCGAAGGCAAGAGATGTTTAGATAATGGCTCCTTTAGATTGTAACGACTACAGTACTATTGGATAACCTTTACACAATGCACAAACATCCGAATCAACATTTTCTTATTTTTCATGTAATTGCTTTTTTATGTTATACCTCAGTATCTTTCTTCGAGCCTATCAACTGCGAAAATGTGCTAATACGGAGATAGTTTTATGAATTTAACGAGTTTGTTTATATTTTTTGTGTTTATAAACAATAAAAAATTATCTGCCTGCTTTTATCTCAACAGATTTTAATTTCTTCTGGTAGTGTCTGAAAAAAATATCTTTTAGTGCTATTTAAAAAATATACAATGTTTAAAGTATTAAGGGTTATTACCATGCACAAAACCTAATTTTTTTAACGTTGATGAGCCTCGGGTTTTACGCCTCTTAACCTTAACCAGGGGAAAAATATCTGTTAGTGCTACTTAAAAATATTTATTTTTATAATAGAATGTTATCAGCGAACGTTTGTTTAGAGAATTATCTAACACTGATTCGAAGTGAGTGGTCATCTTGATAAAACAATGTCATTAATATATAGTTATTATGATGCATGCTACAATACACTATATAACCTGTACCACTACAACCCATGAAGGGTCTTTGGCTCAGTACATATAGAGATTCGTACTGTTTCTAGGTCAACGGCAGTGCAATAAGGTGATTAGGCCTTTTCCCCCAATTATTTTGGGTACCCAATTTAAAGAGGCTGGGTCTGCCCCAGGAGGGTCTCCATACCCTAGGGTCGCCCCCCGACTGAATTAACAGAATAAATAATATTCTGGCACAGCCGGGATTCGAACCCAGGACCCGGAGCACAGCAGACTAGTGCTCTATCCACTAGACCACGCCGCTCCTCATACATTATATAAGAATTAGCAATAATCTCACATTTAATTCCTATTTTTTTCTGATTTTATTTTTTTTTTATTTTCTTTTATAATTTTTTTTTTTTTAGGAAGTTTTACTTAATATTTCACACTAAAATATGCAATCATTAAATTCCTTTTATTATACATTTATTCTTCTTAACTATTTATTACATACTTTTTCAATGTTTCGGGGTTCTTTCCCCATTATCAAGACTTTTTTTAAAAACACAACACGTTTTTTTCTATTTATAGCTTACTGCTATTGGTCCACTTTCAGTTAAGACAGTCAGCCAATATGATATATATGTAAGTCAGCCAATATGATATATATGTAAGTCAGCCAATATGATATATATGTAAGTCAGCCAATATGATATATATGTAAGTCAGCCAATATGATATATATGTAAATCAGCCAATATGATATATATATGTAAGTCAGCCAATATGATATATATGTAAGTCAGCCAATATGATATATATGTAAGTCAGCCAATATGATATATATATAGTAGAAAGCAATAAATGGAAAATAATGTGTTGAGTTTTAAAAAAATATTTTACGATAAAATAAGATTTAATGGCTGAGACCCAGTTTGTTTTGGAAACATAATACATCAAATATTACTTGCCGGAGTGTCTCTCATCTCATCAACCGGCTATAAGACAAACTAAATTAATAACAATAAATCTTTATGAGTTATATCATTTTTTACTTATTTATTTGATTGATACAGGCAATCCACAACATAGGTGATGTTTGCCGACATTTTTTACTTTGTCCTTTTTGAAATATTTTACTATAAATATTTCTAAGCTGGAAAAAATCCTGCTTTGAATATTTATATTTAAAAAAAGATATAGTTTACACGATCAAAATTTCTAAAACAAGAAGAGCAATGATAAGGCTATATAAGAAAAATAATTAAGCGTGAAAATCATTTCTAACCTCCCTTGTCATAGCGTGCGCGCCAAAGGTTTCAGTTGATGTCATTTTTCGTGATTTTTTTAAAACCATTTTCTTGGCTACTTAGGTAATGTGTTGTAAGGACCAAAATTTTATAAAATACTCTCATTATCATTCTAGTTTTTGGTTTTTAAAGAAAACATTATTTTAACATTTAAGAGAGTTTTATAACTCTGGAACCAGCTTAGTCTCAAAGACCAAATTTGTATCAGTTAAACAGATTGTATGGATAGGTAATTTGTATAAGTTTCATATTTTTTCACTCAGCCCCTTTTGAGATATCTCCGTGTAAACATCGCGAAAAATAAATTTTTGCCAATTTTGAAAATTCATATAGAAAAAAGTACTATGTTCTCAAGATGGAAATGTTTACAGCAAGTAGGACTAAGACTAAGCTTTATAATAAAAAATAATTAAAATTGAGTTTCTTTTACTTGATGTACTTTTATCTCGTTAAAGATCTCGTTTTTTATTCATTTTCGAGAATTTTTTAAACAACTTTCTTCACTATTTTGGTAATAAGGTGTGAGGACGAAAAATACAAAGCATGTTCTTATCTTATCGTTAATTTTTGTTTTGATTCGATATCTAAAAAATTAAAGGAATCAGAAAGGTTTTCCCAATACATGTTTTCGCCCGTAAAGCTGACTTAAAACGGCTGTAACACTAAAAGTATTGGCCAGAAATGTTTTTATTTTCGGTTCTATATTCACGAAAAAATAGAAAATAACTGGTCAAAAAATCAAAAATGTCGAGCGGCAAAATTAATCAAAATTGGACGATTTCAAATGGACTGACCCATAAATAAACAATGGACTTGTGCTATCTTAAGGGATAGAATAACACATTTCGATAAAATTACAATATGTCTTAATATCGATTCGCGTGAAATTTACAGAAGTAGCTTCTGGAATGCAAAGTCTAAGTGGCTGTTACTTCTCCCTGACTTGGTTTATTTCGTCCGAAATGACAGGCCTCGTCGATATATGGAGATTACGCAAATCAATACAATAATCTCCCTGGTTTTCATTTTCATTAAAAGCTTGGGATGAAGTTTACATATGGTATCTCTATAAGTTGTCATTGCACTATCTCTTAATAACGCCGATTGACGTCAACAATAGCCAGCCTAGGACTTTGATTAATGCGTAAATTCGATAGTATTCGGAAAGGAATAATCGATTCATTATCGCTTAGCTTATCATTATCGATTCTACTTCCCCAACAACCGTCATGAGGGGTTATCGGAACTGGTCAACGCAAATTTCGAATTTGGAAATCGCAGACCATTACAGTAAATTCGAAATTTCGTTTTATTTAATTTTATACGATAAAACAGAAAAGTAATGATTATGTCACAATCGATCGATTATGTCACTATGAATGATTAATAGATAACAATTAAAAGATAGGAAATAAAAAATATTAATTTCCTTAGAAACGATATACGTTTGTTATTATGTTTCTGATATGATTTGAAGAATATTAGAAAAAAAATCAATTAGCAGACAGCATTCAAAGTACATCATGTTAATTATTTAATCGTATCCTAACGATAAAATTTCTTTGAAGACGATGTAACCTAAAACAAAACTTAGTAACTGACAAAATGTTATCAGACATTTTAGATTTTTACTTTCACTTACCTATATATGGAATATATAGTAAGAGAAAGTATTGCGATCGCGAACATTTTCGAATTCCAGTTTTCGATGGAAATACGCGTTTGGTCTCCTGAGTCCAAATGACCAAAGTCCCGCAAAAAGGTCCATGTATGTGTGGCTATGTGTCCCTGTGTGGTAAGCCTATCTTGTTTAAAAATTGTATAACAATGAAATTTCATATTTTAAAAGCGAATGTGCCTGAGATGTTACAGCAACTTTTTCATCAAAATGGGACAACCAGAAGATCCACTTTATACCATGCATTTTGCACCTTTTTAAGAATTTCTCTAAATCGACTCTAACGATTTTGATTAAACTCGCTATATCGATGGGAAATTCATTGTGATTTCATGTCATGTTAGTCTCATTCTGGTTTAAATAGACTGACAGGGCTTAAATACCGACATTTTAAATTTTGATTCGAATCACCTCGGATCACCCATATCACCTTGTTGGCACTCATAAAAATTTATAAGTTAAACAAATTTGATATCTAACTAAATAAGAAAAAATACTTTTTTTAATGCAATGTTTCTGTTTTTCAACATAAGGGCAGTAAAATATGTATTTGTATAATATACCGTTGGAAAGCTAAAGATTTGAGAAAAATATTATCTGTTACAAAGACGTAAAAGTTAATAGAGAGAGATAAAATTCCGACAAAACTAATTGATTGTTATAGATAATAGTATAATAGATTCTTTAATAAAACACATCTTTATATCTAAAATAAATTTAATTAATTCTTTAAACTTTTTTAATCACCAACTGTATTTGAAAATTCTTAACTTGATTTTAACAACGGAGGTAAGTGAAAGTCGTGTGTTTATTGTTTATACCATATTTTTATTGTTTATAGTTTGAATTGTAAACTGGCATATTTGGTAATAGAATGAACGTAAAAAAGAACTATTTTCTATTTAAAGCTGACCCTATATCACACACATACGGCCGTTTAAGGAGATAATAAGAATAGATTTACACTGAGGCTTTAATTTTATTCTTTTTTCGAGTAGCCACTTTATAGAGCCTGGGTTAGCCCCAGGAAGGTCCTCCTAACTCAGGATTAGCCAAAGGTTATAAACACTACATCAAAAATCAAACATTTTTTTTTTCCTCGGGTTCTGCAACTTGCGTCAATCCCGAAACTTAGTATTTCCGAAGGCCAGTGCTCCCTGTCCCTGCAGTCCTCTTCTGGCCGCCATGTCCTCCCTCACACTCTCTATCCACGTTTTGCGGGGTCCTTCCTCGTCTTCGCCTCTTCTGCGGGAAATACTTATCATTTTATGTGGCCACCGTGTCCCTTGCATCCTCATGACATGGCCATACCACATGAGTCTCTTCTTTGATATCTCATTCAAGATGTTCAGCTCAGCGTCTACTTTTTTTCTTATTTCCAAATTAGGGATTCTTGCAGCCTGGATATGCCGCAGGCTCTTCTCCAAAAGTCCATCTCCAGAGCCAACAATCTCCTTTCAGACGATTCTATCACTGTCCATGTTTCCGCTCCATATAAAGTGGTCCCTAAGAGGAAGGAATGGTATTTTTTTTTTTTGTTCTTTGCTCCAGAGAACTCCATTCAAGATTCCTACTATTTTTCTACCATTTGCAATCTTATTTTCAATATCTTTGCCATCCGTTCCGAACTGATCTCATGGTTTACACCAAGATATTTAAAGACGTTGCTCTGTGGGATCGTCCAATCCTCCACGCAGATGGCTGAGACTGTTGAGTTGCATGGCATATACTCTGTTTTTTCCTGTTGATCTCTAGACCCCACTCAGAGTATGCTTCATTCAATTTCCTCAGCATATATTCCCAAGATCACATTCTTCTGAAGCTAGAACAACCTGATCGTCTACGAACTGAAGGCTGAAAAGCGTATCATTACAAACTTCCACACCCATTCCTCGAAGAGAGAGGCACCATCCTTGCTTTAGACCTTTAGCGACCAGCAATGGTTCGGTATATTTTCTTCCTATTTTCACTCTTGATTTAGCTCCTATATATAGACTCTTTATAGCTTTAATGAGACCTCTATTTATCTGAGCCAGATCCAACGCCTCCCATAGTTTCTTTAAAGGAACACTATCGTATGCTTTGCGATGGTAAATGAATGCTAAGTGGGTTTCAAGATCATATTCTATCCTCTTCTGTACCAGCTGAGTCAAGGTAAAAATATGGTCACTACATGATCTCCCACTTCTAAAACCTGCTTGCTCTTCCGTCATCAGATCAGAGACCTCTTTCTCTAGTCTTTCCTTAAGAATTCGGCCATAAAGCCTGCCTATACTGCTTGTTACCGTGATTCCTCTGTAATTGGTGCACATGTTTCTTTTTCCTTTTTTGTGTATAGGTACTATATCCCCCATTAACCAATCCTCCGGAACTTTTCCTTTCATACACTCTGTGTAAATCTTAGCCAGTATCTCCTTCAATTCTCTTGGTCCTGCCTTTATCAACTGTATTGTTAGATCCCCGGGTCCTGGTGACTTTCCATTTTTCATCTTTCTCAAGGCAACCTCCACTTCATCCACAGAGATCTCCTCACTTTCATACTCGCAGTGATCATTTTCCTGTTTTTCTACCTTGTATTCCGATCTGTCTTCTTGTAACAGAATGGAAAAGTAGTCCTTCCAGCGTTCGCCTGATATAAGGCAAGGACTATTCTTGTGGTAGGTCTGGGTCTCGATCTCTTTCAGCCTCTTCCATGCTTCTTTTACTTTTTGTCCTTGGATGCAGCGGCCGATTATTTCGCAGTTCTGCTCCAAAAAAAAAACTTATAGCTTCTTTCCTTTCCTTTTTAACCGCCCTCTTGAACTCCTGTAGTCATTAAGTGTTATAGCGTTATTTTTTGTAGCCATTTCTTATACGCACACTTCTTTTCCTCTACTGCTCGAGCGACCTGATCATTCCACCACTACTTGTAGAAATGCCTCTCTTCATTACACGTCCCGAGCGCTTCTAACGCCGCCTCTTTACAAATTCCTTTAGCTCCTTGTACATTATAAAAAATAAAAAAAATCATACTTTAAGAATTATATCATACTGACAGTATTCCGAATGTTTCATTATAAAATAGCATTAATTGGAATAAAATAGTAACATACTATTTTCTTACTAAGTGCACTTTTCATTACCATGAACTCATAATCCCAAAGGGAAAAAACTCTTAATTGGTCAAACTGATCTCATTAAAAGATAAATGACACCAGATTTCAATTTCAACCGTGCGAAGCAAGAGTGGATCGCTAGTTCTTTTATTAATATAGTTGATCTTGTAAAGATGAAATAAAGATATTTAATAATGTCGAAATAAGGATTTGTAAAAAAAAAAAAAAAAACTATTTTAGCTACGTAATCGACTTTTATCCTAACATGAAATTTTTTTTCTCTCACTAATAACTACACATAAATTACCTATATTACCAAAACACTCCAATTTGTTTTTTGTTTTCTTGCCCCAAAGCAATATGACTATGTTTGCGATCGGTTTTTATTAAAGTCCTAATTTGGCGCGCCAGGTTTGCCGAGCACTCCAACCTTATCTCTCTTTGTCGAGATGTCAACTCTCTTTAAAAGAGTTACATTTTAACAATTGCTTTTATCAGATAAGCCTCCGATGTGGTCAGCCTCTGTGAATAAGTTCTGAGTCAAACATATAAGCTGAGGTATCGTATCATTGTTGCAGCACTTCTATCACCACATAGCTGGGAGGTCAAGTGCGCATGCGCCACTGGTTTCTGATGTCTACCATTTACATTTTTGCGCATGCAGGATCTTTGACTGATCACGGATCTAGGACTGTGTTTCATCGTTAGCGTATCCCTCAAAGTTTATGTCGAAGCGCAGCTCTCAGACAATCCGGAATTTCAGATTTCTTCAATTTCCAAAAACGCTACAAATTATTACACAAAGGTTTATTATTTCCTACAATACATAAAGGATTTTGCAGGTCTCTGTTGTTTTCTTCCGAATGTTTACATATTTAAAGTAAACAGTTACTAATCCTCTACCTTTTTATTATAAACATTAGCTTCCCAATCAATTACGAGGAAGACGTAATAGACAACGATGTCCTCAAACATACAGGAGAAGGAAACCCCTACCAAACAGTTTAAGGACTCTCAGCACAACTAAATGCAAGTGCATCTACCGTTTCCAGGCATTTAAAGTGGATTGGGAAAGTAAAAAAGCTCGATACATGGGTACCTCATGATCTCACTGAGCGGCATGTTTCAAAACATACCGTGCAAAAATTGAAAAAACGGGGCTACGAAGTTCTTCCGCACCCACCATATTCTCCCGACTTTTCTCCAACAGATTACCACCTGTTCAGGAATTAAGACAACTTCGTCAAACTTTTTGAAAATGATGATCAAGTGAAAAGTGCGTTTTCAGATTTTGTTTAGCTTCAAAGCTCAGAATTTTTCAGTTCGGGGATAAAAAAGTTGGTGTCACGTTGGGAAAAATGTGTAGAAAAAAGAAGCTAAATACTTGGAATAAAATTATCTTGTTTTCATATCGTAATTTTAATAAAAATCCTTTACCTTGAAAACGGACATTTCATGTGACACAACCCAATAGTAATGACATACAAGTCTACGAAACCTTGGTATAAATCATCAACATGACAGGTACGGAAAATTAGGTAAATTAAATGTTTAATGTGCGTATCGATGTATCGATATAGCTGAATTGATTCCATAGTAGACTAGCATGTTACTAATAAATAACATCATCTGACCTCTTTGATAACCTTCATTGTTTCCTAGGAGATAACATCGCCGCGTGACGAAAATCATTGTCAAGGACGCTCGAGGAATTTCGGGCCTGATCGCGGAGCTTGGAGGCGAACGCGAGTGCGGCTCGAGTGCCTCAAGTGGAAGTCCTCGGCTTTTAAAGATGCTGGAGAGGAAATTATTTCCATCTCGGTCCGTCCAAATTGTAGCAAGAAACGGTGTAAAACAAAAAAGAAAAATCGTTTGCTCACAACACACTACTATCTCAAACCTCCATCCTTGATATTAATTTTAAAGGAATCAAATAAAGTTAAAGTTAAATAAAAAATAAATATATTGACAAGGAGAGGTTCCTAGACGTGCCTTACTGATTTTGATAAAGTCTTTTTTAGGTACAACAAGATATTAAACCATTAGACTGCAAGATATCAGGAGCCAATGCTCTTCAAGAGTCGCGTAAAAAAATTGGAAAATTCACGCCTGAAAACCACATTTTATTTAATATCTCTGGTTCTAGTGAATTAAGAAAAATAACTTTAGTGTAAAATTACCCTATTTCAAAGCGGATAATTAAAAAATATTTAAGTCTTGGGCCTGGTAATACCGCAATAAATATAAAACAGTACTTTCAATAAGGTTTCATAAAGCTATGCTCACATTAAGATTCCATTTTTAAGAGTGAGGAACAGAGTATTGTTTTGACGAGATTATTTATATTTTTAGGTTTAGTACTAGGTTTAAAACTTTTATTTTTTTATATTTATTATAGAGATATTTACAACTGTATTAACACAAAAAATACATCAAGTAAATGTGAACATTGAGATATGGACATGATACGCGTGAGAAGAATCTTCCCTAGCGGTAGCACTTCAAAGGTTGTTCAGATACGTAGGTCTCGAGGCCATCGTCGTTTCACCCGTCTCAGAGGATGATCAGGAATAGGACGAGATGAGAATTGCGGACAAGTGGGGCTGGGTGGAGTGGTAATTTGGAGTGAAAGAAGTATATCTAATTCGGGCTAAGTCTGCAACTAATGGGATATTCAGGTCTTTATGGATTATTTTATTGGTGACTAATAAAAGGGGCATTTAGGATCTTTCGGAGGATTTTGGATTGCAAGGATTGGATGCGAGAGGAATTTGATGGCTTGGTGGATCCCCATAGTTCAATTCCATATGTCCATATAGGCCTAAGTATGGTAATATAAATTAGTTTTTTGTAGTAGGTGGGAAGTTTTGAACGTTTGTCAAGTAAATGTTGTAATAAGCGATATCTGCGAGCTGTTTCTTGTCGTTTCAGTCTAGTGTGAGGATAAATTTAGAACTTAAATCTCTGAATGGCTTATTTTTTCATTATTCTGCTTTGAAACACGGTAATTTTGAAACCAACCTTATTTATCTTCCATTTTTACTAGAACCAGAGATATTAAATAGAAGTTCTGTAGGCGACTCCTGGGGAGCGTTGGCCCCAAATACTTTGCAGAGTCTAATGGTTTATTGTCAAGTTTCACCTTTAAATAATCATAAAATTTGGTGAGACGCATGAGAGATCCTCTCCTAGTGAGATTAAAATTTATAAAAATATTATTCTTCCGAAGGTTCTATACGGATGTAATACCTGTTTGCTTACTTTGAAGGATGAACAACGCCCTGTGGTTTTCGAGAATAAGGTGATAAAATAATTGGCCCCAAAGAGAGACTAGGGAATTAAGAAAGTTACACATAGCATTATTGCGGAGCATGCATCCTGTGAGTATTATTGGGTTAATAATATCACGACGACTTAAATAGGAGTGTAGTGAGCTCAGTGAAGGACGAATTTTGAAAAACTTTGAGCGAAAGAAAACCTATTCTTATGCGATACAACATAATAAATTTCGTTTATTTTCTTTTTTTAATTTTTCTGGAAGTTTTCTTAATATATTTTTTTTTTTTTTTTTTTTTTTTATTCGTATATATTACAATTTGTCATAATAGACAATAATAATAGTGCTACAGGATCTCATTCATACAATATTTACAATATAAACAAAAGGAAAGTCAAATTACATAAAATAAAATCAAAATAAATAAACGTATACAATAACAAAACTTAAAGACAAAATAAATACAAATAAATGAAGTTAACAAATAAATAAACAAAACATGTCGCATTCATACCTATGTACAATATTTACAATCAGCTCGGGAACCCCAGACGGGACTTGTCCCCCCACTTGTGGAAGGACAAGCAGAGTCCAAAGGATCCCAGCGCCTCCCTCTCAGCCGCATCACTGGTGAGAGCCAGCGGAAGCTAAGTGAGGGCGCCATAGCCACAATCACACCGCACATGAGAGGAGAATCTGACCAGTGTCAGAACTCCAGAATAGATTTTTACAATATGTCTCGGGGCCACTGCCGTTTTAACCTTCTAGGAGGGTTGTATGGATGAGTGGAGCTGGATAGGGATTGTGCTAGAGGATTAGGATGATGAATGAGGTTCTGGTGGAATTTGGAAAATTTAGATGGAATCAGGTCTGAAATAAATGGAACATTAAGGTCGTGGTGTAAGGTATAGTTGGATACATAATAAGGAGCATTTACTATTGTTCGGAGGACTTTGGATTGAAAGGATTGAATGCGTTTGATGTTAGAACGTTTAGCTGTCCCCCACAGTTCAAGTCCGTAGGTCCAGATTGGCTTCAGTATTGTCTTGTAAAGTAATAATTTGTTGTCAACTGTAAGCTTAGATTTTCTGTTTAGTAGTCTGTATAACTGTCCGAATCGTCTGTTAAGTTCTTTTCGTTTAAGTCTTGTATGTGGGTTCCACGTCAATCTTTTGTCTAGTAGTAAGCCAAGATACCGGACTGTGTCTGAGGAAGGAAGCGGTATGGAATTGAAATGAACCATTGGACAGGATTTGCGTCGAAGGGTGAAGGTGACGTGGGTGCATTTGCTTTCATTAACCTTAATACGCCAAGCATTACACCATTCCTCGATAAGACAAAGGTGTCTTTGCAGGATTAAGGATGCTATTTCAGGATCGGAATTGGATGATAGGATGGCTGTGTCATCTGCAAATGTTGCCAGAAAGGTTTCAGGATGATTAGGAATATCAGCAGTGTAAAGGATGTAGAGGACGGGTCCCAAGACGCTGCCTTGAGGAACACCGGCCTTAATGGGATAAAAGTTAGAAAATTCTACACCACAGCGAACTCGGAAGGAGCGGTTTGAGAGATAGGATCGTAGAATGAGGTATAGAGACTGGGGTAAATGCGTTTTAAGCTTGAAGAGTAATCCGGTGTGCCATACCCAGTCAAAAGCTTGCGCTATGTCCAGAAACGCACCAGAACAATACTCTTTGCATTCGAGGGCTGAGGAAATATGGTCTACAACTCGGAGTCCTTGTTGAACAGTGGAATGATGAGCACGGAAACCAAACTGATGGGAAGGAAGATTTTGTGATTCTAATATAGGCAGGATTCGTTTTAGAAGGAGTTTTTCAAAGACTTTTGAGAGGATGGGGAGTAGACTAATAGGTCTGTAGGATGAAGTGTTGCTGGAAGGTTTACCTGGTTTTAGGAAGAGAATGATTGTGGAATGTTTCCACAAGAGAGGAAAATAGGTGGTGCGTAGGATGCAGTTGTAGATATAGGTAAGGAATATAATAGCTTTCTGCGGAAGTTGACGGAGGATCTGGGGAGTAAGGAGATCATGTCCAGGAGATTTACGGAGGGTCAGTTTCTGGAGAAGATATTTAACCTCAGAGGGATTAATAGCTGTAGGAGGTAGTGAAAGAGGTATTGGTGACAAAAGGAAGTCTTGTACTTCTGCGGTATGATTGCTTTGGGATTCTGGGTGAGGAGTGAATACTTTGGAGAGGTGTGTGGCGAATTCCTCGGCTTCATCTTCATCAGACGCAGCCCAGGAATCATCACCACGCCGGAGAGGATGGGAAACTTGATGGGATTTTAAAATCTTCTTCGTGACATTCCACAGGGAATTATCACTAGCTGACAGAGAGGAGAGGTAGGAATTAAAGGACTGGGAACGGAAGGTCGCCAACTCCTGCTTCAATTGTCTACAATAGAAGTTATAGGAGCGGCGATCTGTTGGGTGTCGGGTGCGCTGCCATAATGATCTGGCACGGCGCTTTGCATGGATTAGGTCTGCAAGGTGTTGAGGCAAATGGTTTTGGTGAGGAGTTATATTGGAGTGCTTAGGATAGGAGGCAGTCCAGACAGCTTGCTGAATGGCGGTGGTGAAGGAGTAGACGGAATCGTCAAGGTCTTCTGGGGTTTTGAGGGTCGCTTTGAGGTTAATATTATCGGTCAGGATTTGGCGAAATAGGTTCCAGTTGACAGGGCCTCGGATAAATGACGGTGGGATAGGTTTTGGAATTGGAGTGAGAGATACTTTTAGGATCAGTGGACTATGGTCTGAGGATAGTTCATCAAGTCGAGCTACAGATAAGTTGAGGGAGCCTAATCCGCTGTGAATGAAGAAGTCAAGGATGTCAGGATTACGGTTGGGATCGGTTGGCCAGTAGGTAGGGGAATCAGGAGGTAGGAGATTGAAATGACGGGAGTTGAGTGCAGACAGCAAATTTCGTCCACGAGAATTCGTGGTTCTCGAACCCCACTGTTGATGCTTGGCATTTAAGTCTGCACCCAGAATGAAATGATTTCCTAAGGAATTTAGAAAGGATACAAATTCGGTGTTGGAAATGGAATGTTTGGGAGGGCAATATGCTGATGTAAGGTTTACCGGAAAGGAAAAAGTTTTGATTACTATGGCTGTGGCTTGTAGGAAATCATAGGTAGGAAGTGGGAGTAAGTGATGAGAGAGGGACTGGTGCACAATGACAGCAGTACCGGCATGGGCTTTGCCGTCTGGGTGGTCCGTACGGTATGTTACGTATTGAGGTATTTTGAAGAACTGTTTAGTGGTTAGTCTAGTTTCAGTAATAAGTGCTACGTCAACGTTTTTGTCTTGCAATAAAGCTGTAAGTTCGTCAGTATGATTTCTAACACCATTCGCATTCCATAGGAGAATGGATAAGGAGTTAGGTGAAGTCATTTAAGGATTTTTTAAGGAAGGGATTAAGTTTGATACAAGATTGGAAAAATTAAGAGAGCCTAATCCGCTGTGGATGAAGAAGTCGAGGATGTCAGGATTACGGTTAGGATCTGTTGGCCAGTAGGTAGGAGAATCGGGAGGTAGGAGATGAAAGCGTCGGGAGTTGAGTGCAGACTGCAATGTCCGTCCACGAGAATTGGTGGTTCTAGAACCCCACTGTTGGTTCTTAGCGTTTAAGTCTGCACCCAAAATGAAGTGATTACCCAAGGAGTTGAGAAAGGATTCAAATTGGGCAGAGGAAATGGGATGTTTAGGAGGGCAGTATGCTGATGCGATGATAAGCGGAAAGGAAAAGGTTTTGATAACAATGGAAGTTGCTTGTAGGTAATCGTGGGCGGAAATTGGGTGTAAGTGATGGGTGAGGGATCGGCGGACTATGACAGCAGTACCGGCATGGGCTTTGCCGTCTGGATGGTCTGTCCTGTATATCGTGTATCCTGGTATTTTAAAGTACTGTTTAGTGGTTAGTCTAGTTTCAGTAATGAGTGCAACATCAATGTTTTTGTCTGGCAGTACGGCTGTAAGTTCGTCAGTGTGAGTTCTAACACCATTCGCATTCCAAAGGAGAATGGATAAGGAATTAGGTATAGTCATTTATGGTTTTTTCAAGGCAGGAATGAGATTTGATACGAGATTCGTAAGGAGTGATATTAGGGGCATAACAAGGGATTTAATTTCGGAGATAAAGGATGTCATCAAACTGGTAAGGTCTGTGGCATTTGAAGGAGGAGGGATATGAGAGATTTGTGGTTGATTAGGATTTTTAGGATTGGTTACATTTTGAGGAAGAATTATATGTGGAATGGATTGAGGTACATTCTGTAGTTCCGGCAGGGCCACGGCTTCAGTTCTTTGATTCCCACCTCCAAGTAGGTGGGCAAATGATACATTGGCATCAATAAGTTTTGAGGGTTCTCTTCTGTTTCTTACTTGTCTTGCTGTTTCCTCCAGTACTTGAGATTTTTGAAACCTGGTCCTCAGTTCCTTATAGATTTGGCATCCTTTATAGTTGGCTGGGTGGTCCTTGAGGCAATGAGCACATACAGCTGGTGTTGATTTTGGTTTTGTACACTCCACAGACTTGTGCTGTTCACCGCATTTCACGCATCGAGGTATGTGATGACAATAACTTTTAGTATGACCATATGCTTGACAGTTATGGCACTGAACTATCTCCTTCTTTATGTAAGGTTTTTCAACTCTTACGCTGGTATAGTACAATCTATTGAGGTCATAGATTTGTTCAACTCCTTCCGATGGCTCCAAGTCCACGAAAAAGAGAGGCAGTGGAATTTTATCTTTTAGGACGTTGGTGACTTGTCGCACTTTATAGCCTATCTCCGTCAGTTCTTCTTGGATAGCTGCTGCTGGTGTCGAAGGGTGTAGGTTTCTAATTACAACCCTTAAAGCTCTCTCCTGGCGTAACTGATATGTATGAAAATCAGCTTTGGTCTCAGTCAGATATTTTACTATTTTTCTGTAGGTTTCGGCGGTAGTCGGGGATATTTTAGTATCACTGGTTCTACTTATACAATAATAACTGTTAGGATCGGTTAATTTGTTTAGATGCGCACACAGTAGTTGAAAGTTTTTAATATTTTTAACAAATATTGGTGGAGGTTGTGGTTCTTTTGGTATAGGAGAAGATTCCATTGTTTCTTTTTCAATTTGAAGGATCTGAAATGGGTTCGGTGTAAAAAACGGCGATTCTTCAGATAATCCTTGTGATGATGTGCTAGGCTGTGGTTCAGATCCCAAAGAGGTAGCTGAAGCAGTCGCTGGTGGAATCATTTTTTTTATTATTATCACGGCGAGGTCTCTGTTTTGTAGGAGACGAGTTTGAACCTGCAGATCTAGATCTTTTACTTGTAACTTTCGAGGACATCACTTGATGAAAATATCGCATTGATTAAAAAAATAATAATATATATAATGGAATAAGAATAAGAAGGAAAAAAAAATAAATAAAAGAAATATAAGGAAAAGAAAAGCAAGCCCGAGCTTGCCGAGCTAGCGGCAATCAGCTGATCAGTGACCCTCCTTTCACTTTTTCGTGATTGTACAAAGTAAATTATAACTTTGCTTACCGAAATTTCTCCAATATTCACTGCTGTAGTATTCCTGAGGTCTAGTGATGTTTTCCAGACTGAACTCAAGCGAATTCCTACTGAAAAAAGCAAAAATCTGAGAGACGAAGTAACGTATGACTGTTATCATCGAGCGTATCAGCTGATTTTCTTCTTAATATTAACACTTAAATGAACACACCTTAACTTCCATTTGTGTTTATCTGTTTTATTTCACAACCATTCACATCTATCAAAGTTTCGGGGTTGTTTCCCCATTCTCAAGATATAATGTGCTTATCTAAAAGTTCATCTATTTTTTCTTCAAATTTGATGAATTATTGGTCATATGGTTGGTGCTAATTTCCATATTTAAATTTAGTTTCTTTTCTTTTTTTAATTTTTCTGGGAGTTTTTCTTAACATTAACACTTAAATGAGCACACTTTGATAGATGTGAATGGTTGTGAAATAAAATGGATAAACACAAAAGAAAGTTAAGGTGTGCTCATTTAAGTGTTAATAATAAATTTCTTAGAAAACTAACACCTTGAATTTTCTTATCTGAAACTGTCCGATCAATTTTGTTTACGCTGTAGTATTTGTACTTTTCTCAATGTTGAGCTAACAGTTAATGTATTTCTAACCATCAATAATTAGAAACATCTATTTTGATATTCTGTAAACAGTTCTTAGAAAAAAAAATAGTATCCAGCAATAACATGAATACAAAGTCTAAAAAGAACAGTTATGGATTAATATAAAGGCGTCAGGTTCTTTTTCCTAAAGCTTTGAGTACCCACTTTTCAGAAGCAAAGTGAGCACCAGGAGGGTATCCATACCGCCAAGTCAAACTGAGGCTCAAATATCATAATAAAACATTATCCTGTCACTACAGGATTCCAACCCCGTCAAGTATTTACTCTAAGAACTAGAATTGCTTCATTTTTCTCTTTTATTGATTTATTATTTTAAATAATGAGCCTTATCAATCGTACAAACTATTAAAAAAATAACCCCCCTCAAAATTTAAGGTTTAAGGTTTCATGATACGCAGAATTCGAATAACTTAAAAACAAATCCGTTTGTCCGCCGTCCGCGGCATTTCTCATAAACTACTCGACCGATTTTTTTTTTCATTGCCACACAAATACTAGACCATGCAACGATGTTCCTAACACCTAGACGTTGATATCAGTTGGTTATTTTATAATTGCGAATAATTGAAAGTTATTTAATTTAAAAAAAAACTCAGTTATTTTCTTAAAAGATTAAAAAAACGTATTAGTATTTTTAAACAAAAAAAAAAACGCGAATGATTAAATAAAAAAAGAAAAGAATTGAAATTGTTCACATAATTACGCCCATTATTCAGTTATTAATGAAGATAAAGAAAAATATGTAGAGAAATTTAGAATCAGTAAAGCACGATAACAAAAAAAAAAAAATAAAAAAATTGAAATCTAGCCTACTTATATAAATGCGCTTGTAATAATAATACTAGACCTTACCGAACCCGAAGGTTCGAGGCCGATACTACCAAACTCCGCCTGCACAGACTCTTCTAATGTTCACTGTTCTAAAGTCCAAGCCCCCGACATCAGCCTTAACGCAATCCTCCCATCAACGCTACGGCTTACTCGCGGAGGAACACCCGTCACTCGCCGGACGCTCCCCATACGCGGTAATGAGATCCGCGTGAGGAAATGGGCTTAACTCAGTTATTTTCGAAGATAAAGAAAACATTTATTGGCGTTTTCCAACTAAAAATCCTCGAATAATTAGAAAAAAGCGAACAAAAAAATTGAAATTTTACCCATCAATACGCCCATATCTAATAAATACACTGCAAAATCACAATTCTATCAGATTTGCTCACCTGGAAAAAAATATAATAAAATAATACAGGCGAAGATACATTTCTAAGGTTCGCTTGAGGCATTAGTATGATAATATAATACGATAATATTAAAATAGGATTCTAAATTTAAAATCATGATCTAATTAACTCTTTAAACTCTTTGTCAACATTCATGTTTTGATAAGATTAAAAAAAAATAATAACTGTTTAATCAAACAATGTAGTGTTAAAGGTCGCTACAAACATAATATCATAAAAAATGAATTGGGAAGCAATCTGTGTGATTGTGATTGTGGTTGGACAAAACAAAACTTTATCTGGATCGGAATGGAATCGAAAATAGACTTCCCAGGTCTCCCATATCCGACCCTATTAGTCGAGCCGAGAGATAACCTTCTATATCTCAAGCAGTACTTTCAATAACAAGCAAAATAATAAATTATTTTCATAAATTCTTCGGTTAAATTTAAAAAATATATATATTTATTAAAATTTACAACTGTTTTATTGAACACATTAAGAAAATTAAAGGTAATATTGGGTTGATGCAAAATTAATGCAGGTTTTTAGTAGGTATTGTAAATACGCCATATCTTTACTTTAACCATATATATTTAATCAAAATAATTTCCATCTGAATCAATGCACTTTTGCCAACGTTCAACAAGCTTTCTTATTCCACCAGAAAAAAAATCCGAATCCCTGGACTCAATGAAATCACGAAAAGAATTTTCAATGTCGTCCTGGTTTTGAAAATTTTTCTCCCTCAAAAAGTTGTCCAGATGCCTGAAAAAGTGGAAGTCTGTAGGAGAGAGGTCAGGTGAATAAGGCGGATGTTGGAGAACTTCGTAGCCCAACTCGTGCAGTCGTCGAAGCGTTGGTTGTGCAACGTGTGGTCTGGCGTTATCGTGGAGCAGGATCGGCCCCTTCCGATTCATCAATGTTGGGCAAAGACGTTGCAATTTTTGAGTTCCGAGTTCCGCCGCCATTTCTCGTGTGGTTTTGGTTGGGTCTTCTTCCACTTTTGACCTCAGCTGGTCGTTGTCCAGAGCAAGATGACGGCCCCGACCTTCCTTGCCTTCGTGGTCGAAATCTCCTCTGCGAAACTTCTGGAACCAACGCTGCACCGTGCACTCATTAATAGCCCCCTGACACCACACTTCATTAATATTACGAGCCGTTTGCGCAGCGCTGCGCCCTAATTTAAATTCGTAAAAATAAATTTGACGAAAATCGCACTTTGACATTTTCGATTCAAGACCTTTGAACACACTGAACAAAACGATTTTACTAAACAAATTCATGGTGAAAGAGGGGGTATTAGATAAGGTTTGTTTTGGTATAATAATGATCAATGTTAGGATTAGCTTTGTTTACACAATTGGAATTAAGATATTGCAATAGAGGAAACCTGCATTAATTTTGCATCAACCCAATACATGATACATTTAAAGAGAAACTTAGAAACTATTCGAGCTAAACTAAAAGGTATTGATGCCAACTTCTTTTTCTGTGCCTCGGAGGATTATCAGGAACCAAAGAGGAAGCAAGAGCAGAAACAAGCGGGTTAGAGTGGGAAAGGAGTTTCTCATGGAAAGGAATGATATCTGGTTCGGGCCTAATAACAACTCCGCAAGTCCAGATTGGTATTATCATGTCATATGAGCCTTTTTACTTTCACTTACCTATATATATGCGGAACCCGCAACTTTATTTCACGAATTCAAATAAATTCTTAATTTTCTTCTGCAGATGTCGCTCCCTTTGCATCCCTTCAGCCAATCAAAACAGGGAAGAGGCTCGGAAGGGAGAAGTGTATAAAAAGGACCCGAGAAGAAGCACTCGCCCTCAATCACAACTATCTCACTATAGCGCTGCATCATATTTATTTAAAAATAGTCTTCACTTCTATGAATATACTTATGCCGACATGTAGGCAAGTTTTTCATGCCCTCGAAATGGAATTTTCCAGTTACGGAATTGATGAACTCTTGAAAAAGTGTCTATTATATTTTAGTCACATAAATACTGTCATGGTGAAAAAAATCCTAAGCATTATATTGCTTAAAAATTAGATCTTAATTTTTTTTTTAATACTTCCCCTCAGGTGAACAGGAAATTCAAAATCTGAACTTTATTATCTGGTCAACATATTCTACTAACCGGCCCGATGTAAATTTCGGCATAAAATACTGTTTTGTAATTCCTGCTTTCCTAATTTTGTACTTGTGCCTCTAATGAATAATTAATAAGAGAGGGAATTTCCATCCTGGAGCTCATTACAAACAAAAATCCACTAGTTTGTTTTTTAGGGGGAAAGCACTTCTCTTTCTCGGTGCCCATTTCCATAAATTGTCTGAGAATAATTCTCTTTCCATTAAAATGGAGGAAAGTCTGAAAGGCTAACATCTTCCGACTTGCGCTTCCCTTCTGTTTGTTTATTATAATCTCCTTACTCAAGGAAAGAAGGCAAAGGAAATTCCTTCATAAAGTTCTAGTTTTATAGAAACAGGGAAGGAACTAAGAAGGAAAAACCTAGGTTTATTTTCATACAATAAAATATAAAAAATTTTCCTTGTCAGTTTATATAATTAGACTTCTTTACTGTTTATTTTTCTTTCCTTTCGATTTTAATTTAAACAAAATTTCCTGATTCAAGAACATTCTTACATTATTTCCCTAATAATAATAATAGCGAACTCGAAGGTTCGATGCCGACACCACCAAACTTCGCCTGCACAGGCTCGTCTAATGATCGCCTTAACACAACACTCCCATCGACGCTTCGGCCTACCTTTCGGACGCCTACCAGTCGGTTCAGCGAATACCAACTTTCTCGAAATCCGTTCCTCACCGAGCCCAACAACTTAACGCGCCCACATTGTTTCCCTACCATCAATAATTACAGAGATATCAGGGAATCACAACTCTTGTAAGTTGTGGCTTGGCTTCATAAGATAAATTTGTTTTTACTGTTTTTTCATCTTGGTTTCTTGATCTCAAAAATCGGTGATATTTTATATTTTCAATAATAATAATAATAATAACAACCGAGTTTTGGGTGAATTACTTCTATTATAATTTGTGACTTGAATATATAGATCAATATTTCTTTTAATTTTTAGCAGTTTCTCGTTTAAAAAACCATAATAATTTTGTTCTCTACCTTCAAAAATAACTGAGTTATTGCATTAAATCAGTTTTGTAAACTATTCGCCGCCATTTAAAACCCATCGGCTAATATCAACTTTTAGGTGTTAGGATCGTCGTTAAATGCGTTTTCCTGATTCAAGAACATTGTTTATCTATCATCAATTATAACCGAGATACCAGGGATTCACAATTCTTATAAGTTGTGGCTTGACTATATTAGATTTTTTTTCTTTTTGTTCATCGTTGTTTCTTGTATTTTTGTTCCATATTTCAAAAATATGGGTCCAGTAGTATTAGAGAAAAGCCGGGACGCCCTCTCCGACAAACGGATTTTTTAAAATTCGTTCTTGGGTTCTACGTGTCTCGAATCGTAAGCTCAAATTTTGAGAGGGCTGTTTAGAACCGGAAAATTTGACTTGGAGGACGCAAAGCACTCGGTTCGATCTGAGAGGACGGAATAACAAAATTATCTGAATGATAGCGATATGTAATAGCTCAAAATAGGTCATATATAATGGATTAGATATATTTCCAGATATATCACAAGTTTTTATTCAAATCATCTGTAAAAAATGGTACCAACTTATTTCACCATCCAATATTTGCTAACCTCAAGCTCTGCTGTAAAATGGATAATGGGGAATCTGGTAAAATAAGCCAAGATATCATCCGATCCGTACAAAACAAGGGAATAAAACATCTGAGGAAAAAAAACACCGGGCAAGGAAAAAAAACTGAAGAGATAAATCCTAACAGAAAAAGAGTCATAAAAACGACCGGCTTATCATCCATTCAACCATTCCAGTTCTAAATATAACTTAATCCAAACCGTTAAATTTAAACCTCGTTTAACAACAACACCTTATTTATAAATGATCGTGGATTGTTCTACCGGGAGTAAACATTGGGGGCCACAAATGGACGATTTTATCGCTACTCGTGTACGGCAACTTAAATAATCAGCCACATTATCTATGCATTTAAACCTTTGACAAATATAATGTGTTTTTGTTTGTTAAGGAATAAACATGAGAGAATCCACAACAAATTATTATAAGTATAGATTGCCTGTTGGGTTTTAATCAACAGCTGCAATGAAACCTGGATTAACAGTAATACCTGGACTGGGAGTGGATAGAGCACTATCCGTTTTCCGGTTCCGGGTTCGACTCCCAACTGTGGCAGAATAAATAATTACTCTTAATTATAATTAATTACTTCAGCTTTGGACCAACCTTGGGCTTTGGAGACCCTTCTGGTATACACACACCCACCCTCTATAAAGTGGGTTTTCGAATATCGAAGAATAAACCTGACGGATGTGTGTGATCTAGGCCTAATCAATTTCTTGCACGGCCGTTGAAATAGAAACAATAATTACTTTACGTATTGAGCATTTCATTGGTTGTAAAATATTTTTGTTTTGTTTTTATAGTTATTTTCAATGATGAACCTTTGTAATCGACCAGAAAAAAAAAAAATAATAATAATAACCCCCCTCGAAATTTGAGAGCTTACGTTTATAGATACGTAGAACCCGAATAAAAAAAAATAATTAAAAATCCGTTTGTAGGCCGTCCGCCGCCCGCGGTATTTCTCCGAAACTTCTAGACCTTTTTTACTTTCACTTACTATATATAGTACGGGAAAGTATTGCGATCCTGAACATTTTTGAACCCAGCTTTCAACGGAAATACACATTTTAGGGTCCTCTAAGTCCGAATAACCAAGTCCCGCAAAAAGGTATGTGTGTGTGTGTGTGTGTGAGCTTACCGGAAGAGCCACTTTATACCATGGATTTTGCACTTTTTTTCGATTTTCTCGAAAACGGTTCCGAAGATTTTGATTAAACTCGCTATATCGATGTAAAATTTAATGGGCTTTAATATCATGTAGGTTTCATTCGGATTAATATGGTCTGACAGGGCTTAAATACCGATATTTTAAATTTTCTTCCTCTAAAGTTGATTATATAAAAATAACTATATTATCTTGTTACCCCTGATGAAAAACAGGTAAACATATAAATTGAATGAATCCGATACCCAACTAAAGGAGAAAACAGTAAAAATCTGTTTTAATGCACTTTTGTGTTTTTGAACATAAGAACAGTAACATACATGTATGATATACCGTTGGAAAGCTAAAGATTTTAGAAAACATATTATCTTATACTCAAGCTTTTAAAAATTAATATAGAGTGATGAAAAGAAGATAAAACTAACCGATTATTTTAGATGATAATAGATTTTTTAATAAAACACATGTTTCTATATAAATTCGATTTAATTAATTCTTTAATAGTTTCACGGGGATCACTTGTAGCTGGGTGGCTAGCGTAACAGCCTCCCATGCTAAAGGTCACGGGTTCAAACCCGCAGGTGGTCCTAGGATTTTTTAATGGGAGTAAAAATCCTTAGTTACGCCGTCCTTCGGAGGGGACGTTAAATGGTGGTCCCGAGCCTGTGCGATGTCAGGTACTCGTTAAAGATCCCTATCCTAATAAAACCTGGATAGGCAAAATTTAGGACTCCCACTGTAGCATCGTCCGATTAGCCATAGTAGCATAAAGTGACGTTAAATAAATAAACAATAGTTTCACGTATTTTTATCTCTAATTGTATTTGAAAATTCTTTCATTGATTTTGAAAATGGAGGTAAGTGAATGAAATGAAAGTCGTGTGTTGCCCGCACTAGATTTTTTTTTTTTTAATTTTCCTCATAATACTAGGACATCCAAATATGATCCTAACACCTAGATGTTGGTATCAGCTAGATATATTAAAAATAGCGACCGATTAATAGTGATTTAATTCCAAACCTAATTTTTTTGAGGGTTGAGAAACAAATTATTAGAATTATTTAACCAAGAAACCGCGAATAATAAAAAAAGAAAAGAAAAACTTTAAATTTCACCTATATATACGCCAATAATTCGGTTTAAATCGGTTTCGAACCCTGGAGATAAGTGACTCGGTGCTCAAGTGTAGCTGTTTAATCATGTTAATTTATTTAACGTCACTTTATGCTGGTTTGGCTGTGATGCTACTGTGGTAGTCCTAAATTTGAATCTATCCAGGTTTAATTAGGATAGGGATCTTTAACGAGTGACACCAGGGTACCACCTTTCTAGGTCCCCTCCAAAGGACAGCATAACTATAGATTTTTTACTCCCATTAAAAAAATCCAGGGTCACCTGCCAGGTTTGCACTCGTAATTTTGGGCATAAAAGGCTTTTATGTTAGCCACTACACCACAGGTGACCCCTGTTAATCATGTATAGTCACTTGACGTTACAGTGGAATTTCTAAATTTTGCATATTCAGGCTCAATTAAAATTAAGATCTTTTTCGCACATTTGATGCCCATGATATCGCACAGGCTCGGAACTACTCGGAAGTCGGAGCCCGCGATATTTGGCATAGAAGGCAGTTATGCTAGCCACTACACCACAGGTGATCCTACATATATTTTATATATATATATATATATATATATATATATATATTATATAGTTTTACGGTACTAAAAATACGAAAAAATTAAGATAGGTTATATTGCCTCTAAGAAGACGACCCATATTAGAATGGATTGTCCCACATTTGAGACCACATCGAAAGCTGTACTGTAAAATGCCCTTTTGTTCACAATATTTTGACAAGTAAAAAATCCTTGGTTGTGCCGTGATTCGGAGGGAACGTTAAAAGGTGGTCCCGAGCTTGTGCGATGTCAGGTACTCGTTAAAGATCCCTATCCTAATTAAACCTGGGTAGGCAAAATTTAGGACTCCCACTGTAGCATCGTCCGATTAGCCATAGTAGCATAAAGTGACGTTAAATAAATAAACAATAAACAAACAATATTTTTACTTTTGGACCGAATAAATTATTTAAATTTCTCCAGAGTGGATCGCGCTATGATATTTCAGCATTTGCTGTGTAATTTCAATTTGTTCTAGTCCTCGCTTCCAAATTTCATCATACTTCTATGTCATTGCACTACAAAAACATTCGTTATTATGTTTTTGTGAATGGTAACTTGGACATATAATACAATAATTATTTTCAACAGCCGGGATATAGAAATGAGTAGCATAGTATTCAGCTCTTGTTTTAATGTTTATAATCAAAATTGACACGAATAAAAGGAAAATAGAAAACGGGTCTAGAAATTTCGCTTCATTGATCGTTTTTTGCTGGTCATTGGCTATTATGGACGGGTAAGAGATGTGAAAAGAAAAGGGGGAGAGATCGGAGATCCTTTGGCGGAGACAAGTCCTTTGAAGGACAATATACCTCCTCCACGAGCAGGATCAATGGACCTTCTTCTCTAAAGGAAACTAAATTACTTTTTAGTTAAGAAGAGCCAAAGAGAGAGAGGGGGAAGCACTTTTTTATCAACTTTTTTCATTATTTCACAATATCTTACTTCATGAAAAAATAATGTAATCAAAACTCTGAAATTCTAACAAAAAAAAAAACTAGTTTAATTTTTAGGAATGCGCATGTCTGAAAGCAGTGATGAGCTAATACTAAAAAAACAAGCTGCGTATTATTACACAATGTTTTATTATTTTTATTGTTCATTATTTTCATGTTTTAATATAACATAATATAATACAATATTAGGTTATAACTGTTTATTTAGCTAGTAATAGGCAATTAACTAATTTAAAAAGCAATAAATAATGCTAATTTCAAAATGCTATCTCTGCTAGCTCTGAACCAATTTCAATGATTCTTTTTTTCAGTTTGTATATGTAAAATTTGAATTTTTTTTTTCTATTTCAATTTTATCTAATCATTCGCGTTTTTTTTTTTGTTTTTTTTAAAAAACACCAATAAACGTTTTAATCATCTTCAAAAATAACGCTTTACTGATTCTAAAACGCTGTAATTTTTTTCCTCTAACATGAAAAATAAGTTATGGGCGTATTTATGCGTAAAATTTCAATTTTTTTCTTTTCTTTTATCTAATGATTCGCGGTTTTCCGGTTAAAAAACACTTAAATCATTTTTTTAAACTGTTTTGAAACCAATCGACTAATATCAATGTCTAAAGTTTGTTTTTTTTGGCGAATTTCAAAAAAGTTGATCCAGTAGTTTCGGATAAATGCCGCGGACGGCGGACGGCGGACAAACTTTTTTTTTCGTTATTCGGATTCTACGTATCTTTCAAAATTTTAGTTTTGTTTCTCATTTTAACAAGCTTTTAAGCTTTTGTTATAGTAGAACGAGTAGTTGACTATAAAGATTTCTTCAATGGCATGACCAGAAAATTTGACTCAAAAAAATATTTCATGTCTAACTTATTTTCGCAAAAGATAAACCATGATGAAGTGCTGCCCCGAAGTTAGATACAATTTTAAATCTGTTTTTGAAGGGTATTTTCGTTATGTATTTTCCTTACATTTAATATATCAAATATACCTATAGTAAGGAATGCAATCGAAATGATAAACCATGATGAAGTGCTGCCCCGAAGTTAGATACAATTTTAAATCGGTTTTTGAAGGGTATTTTCGTTATGTATTTTCCTTACATTTAATATATCAAATATATCTATTGTAAGGAATGCAATCGAAATGATAAACCATCACTTAAGGTTGGTTAGAATCTATATAAAAAATAAATAAATAGAAATGCTGCTCCGAAACACAAAACAATGTCGCGTGCACAAAACTCCAAGTGACAAACCCATCTTTAGAAATTATTTCTTTCACTTATCAAACGATTATGATAACATGAAATAGTTGAAAAATACCTGCAATTATTTTACGTATTATTAATTTATTTTAGTACTAAATTTAGTTATTCGGATTTATTACAATTTGTCTATATGGACAATAATAATATTGCTAAAGGATCATATTCATAGAATATTAATTTATAAGTTATTATTAATGCAACCATAAATTAATGCTAAATAACTAATTTATTTAAATATAAGAAAGTTCATATAATTAATAAATAGAATTGTGATGGATTTTTATGTACCATGATTATAAATAGTTATGAAAATGGAGCTTGTACTGATATCTGGTTAAATTCGATTACATCTAAAAAAAATTACAAGAACTATTTTAAGCAAATCTCATGGCACTAAGATTATTTAGTAAATGAAGAAATTTTTTCATTATTCTCCATAAGATATTATTAAGTTCTTCATTGTTTAATCTGTGGCTAGAGCATTATAGCCTTTTTCGCAAATTTAAACCTGACAGATGGCCCATGATTTGTTAAAGGAAATAAAAAATCATCGGTTAACCGTCCTTCGGAGGTCAGGTACTCGTTAAAGATCCTTATCCTAATTAAATCTGGATAGGCAAAATTTAGGACTCCCCCTACATTTACTAAATTACTTCTAAATCACCTATTAAAAAAACAAAAAAAAAACGGTCAGATAATAATTAAATCGTAACGACGTAAACTGATACTAAATAGCAGATACATTCCTACGAGGCACACTCTCGGCGGTCGAAATCACATCCGGAATGTTGATAGCGAAAGCAGGGCAACTAGTCCACGCAACTATTTTAGCAGAGAAAGGGATCTTTCTAGGGCGAGCTTTGAATTTTTGTAACTCAACATACTACGTATACATACAAATCATTTGGCAAGGCTTTGTAATTTCGAAGATGGGGATTCTGAATCACGTATTTAAGAAGAATATTAAAATTGTAAAAAAAATCTGGTGCAGGCAACATACGACTTTTACTACCTTGGTCGTTTAAATAAATAAGTTCAAAAAGTTTTAAAGAATGATATTTAGTTTCGTTGGAAAGATACGTTTTATAACAGTTACTATACAACTGTTATCTGCAAGAATCAGTTAATTTTATCCACTTATCACTACTCTCCATTATATTTCACAACTTTTTGTTAATTATAATATTTTATCTAAAATCTTTATGTAAAAACGTCTATATTACGGTTCCTATCTTTAAAAAAACTGCATCGAAAAATACTTTTGCTCCTTTCTCTTTCAGTTGATTATCAAATTCATCCAACGTATATATCTAGCCGTTTTTTATCAATGCTAACAACATGAGATGATTAATTATTTTGAAAATTGAAGGTAGTTTAGATGAAGACAATTTTAAATATCGTCATTTAAACCCGGATGATACTTGGAATTTTTAGGAAGGTGAAAGATCCTTCTCGTACCATCCTTGTAAGGTATAATAGTGATCGTAAGCCTGTTCGATATTAGTAACTTGTTATAGATTTATAATTAAACTCGGATAAGAAAAATTGAGAAATTCTGTATGTATCACCGTATGTGAAGGCACAGTGGCACAAAGGCGTTACAACTTAAATGAATGAACAAACAATAAAAATAAAAAGTCCCATCTTGGGAACAACAAATAATATTTAGAAAAAAAAAATACATATTTGGTCACCTGTGGTGTATTGGCTAGCATAATAGCCTTCTATGACCCAAGGTCGCGGGTTCATACTCGGCAGGTGATTCTAGTTTGTTTTTTTAAAGAAGTAAAAACAACCTTTGGTTATGAGTCCATCTCAGAGGATAAAAAATGGTGTTCCCGAACCTATGCGATGTCATATACACTTCAAAGTTCCCTATTCTAATTAGACGTGGAAAGGCAAAATTTAGGGCTACCATCACTCGATTATTAGCATATGGAGACATTGAATAAATTAACATAACAATAATAATAATAGGCTTACCAAACCCGAAGGTTCGATGCCGATACCACCAAATTCCACCTACACAGACTCGTCCAATGTTTACCGTTCAAGCCCATGCCAATCCTCCCATCGACGCTTCGGCCTACCTTTCGGACGTCTACCAGTCGGTTCAGCGAATACCAACTTTCTCGGAATCCGTTCCTCACTAAGCCCAACAACTTTACGCGCCCATTTGAGTCTCCGCGATGATATCAACTCAATTATATTCACAGGGTACAAACTCCGCAATTCCACGTTGTGCAACCTTCTAAACTCCCCAGTGGCCTCATCTCTCTTCGGACCAAATATTTTACGCAGTACCTTATTTTCGAATACCTTAACCAGTTGTTCATCCTTCAAAGCAAGCGGCCACGTTTCACATCCGTAAAGAACTGCCAGAAGAATAAAAGTTTTATAAATTCTAACCTTTAAGTTTTTAGATATAAGCCGCGAACTAAGTAACTGAATAATAACACGCATTTCTCACCTTTAACCGGGCCTTATTTCTTCCTGGATTTCGTTTTTTCTTGTTATCATTGAACCTAAGTACTTGAATTTCTCTACGTGTTCAAAAGTGTGCTCTGATATATTATATATCGCCACATTTTCTGCTACTAATCATATATTTCGTCTTATCGGTATTTAATTCGAGTCCTATTTCCTACCCTATTTCTTTACAGGTTTTTATTAATACACTTGTATTTAGTTGTATGGTTTCCGTGTCTTCCTAGCAGTACCAGATCATCGGCATACCCCAAAACCGGAATCTTGTCACCAATATATAAACCTTTCTCGGTACACATTACCTTATCTATGACATATTCTTCTAAAGCTATATAAAATAACACAGGTGAAAGGGAATCACCCTGTTTCAAACCCGATCGCACCTCTAATCTCTCGGAGTAATTATGGACCGATTCTAATATTATGGAATGTTTTAACAACATTTTAAATGAACAACAATGTTTAAAATGAATTAACAACATATACAGAAATAATAATAAATACAAAGGTTATTTTAGGTTATCCTAAGCCTACACCCGACTCAATAAAACATCCAGACCAATGACATAACTTCACATCTAAAAGATCACATTCTAAAATCTTACCGCTTAAAATAGCAAGCGTTGAGATCTGGAAACATCTAGGTCAAGAGACGCGTGGTGGTAGAGAAGCTCCCTGGCGAGGAATAGCTCTATCCTACGTCCACGATATTAATCATTTTATTATATTGCTTTATCATTTCAAATAATGTACCTTTGTAATCCTACATTAAAAAAAATAAATAAAATAACCCTCGCCTTAAAATTTGAAGGCTTACGTTTTAAAGATTCGTAGAACTCGAATAACGAACAAAAAAAAAACCGTTTGTCCTTTTCCGTCGTCCGAGGCATTTATCCGTAACTACTGCACCAATGTTTTGGAAATTGAGCACAAAAAACACTAGTGCACGCAAGGATGATGCTGACACCTAGACGTTGATATCAGCTGGTTATTTATAAATGGCGGCCGATTAAAAGTGATTTTTATTGTTATTTTTTTTTAATCTAAAATAAATCGTTCAATGGAAATACTATAATATGAAACATGATTTAAAGGAGCAAGATAAGTGAAATTCCTGTTATACCTGCACCAGATTTTTTTAGTGCCGTCATTATGTTATGTTTTTGATTTTTTTCAAGTGAAAACTTTTTTGGGAGAGGAAAAACTATGGATTTCGGTGCTTATTAACAAATTTTTAATCATACGAAGCAAAATCACGATGATCTTACAGAAAATATTTAAATCGTAGCAAAACGAAATTGAAAATAATATCTCCATCATATTAGCAAGGAAATATGCTATATCAAAATTGAATTAATTTTAATTGAGCAGCCTGCAACAAAGTATATTTTATAACTAATTAAAACGGGGTTTGTTTGTTTTTTTTGTTGGTTGAGTGATTAGAGTATCTCTGTGTTTATTTGTCAATATTACACAGCTACAGATATTCAAAAATAAATCTCAAATAATGACTATTTTTGAGCTAATAGAACTATGTTCGGGATGTTATTTATCTGAATGTTCATCTTTGATAATTGAACTTGAGGACATTATTTTAAAATATTAGCGAAGAAATAACTATATTTTAAAATTTTCTATTTTATTTAATTCTTATTAAATTAAGTGGTATTTTAGAAGGTTGCACAACGCGGAATTGCATAATTTGTATCCTGTGAATATAATTGAGTTGATGGCATCGCGGAGACTCCAATGGGCGAGTAAAGTTGTTGGGCTTAGTGAGGAACGGATTCCGAGAAAGTTAGTATTCGCTGAACCGACTGGTAGGCGTCCGAAAGGTAGGCCGAAGCGTCGATGGGAGGATTGCATTAAGGCTGATCTCGGGGGCTTGGGCTTGAGCGGTGAACATTGGGCGGAATTTGGTGGTATCGTCATCGAACCTTCGGGTTCAGTAAGCCTATTATTATTATTAAGATATATCAAAAAGCAGACGAATCAATAAAAAATGTGCTATGTGTAACACCAACCCGTAGTATTGACCTATCAATATAAAATAAACCTTATAGCCCAGGGATCACTTGTAGCTGGGTGGCTAGCGTAACAGGCTCCCATGCTAAAGGTCACGGGTTCAAACCCGCAGGTGGTCCTAGGGTTTTTTAATGGGAGTAAAAAATCCTTAGTTACGCCGTCCTTCGGAGGGGACGTTAAAAGGTGGTCCCAAGCCTGCGCGATGTCAGGTACTCGTTAATGGATAGGCAAAATTTAGGACTCCCACTATAGCATCGTCCGATTAGCCATAGTAGCATAAAGTGACGTTAAATAAATAAACAAACCTTATAGCCTACGGTCAAATTCACGTTACGATGGCATACTTCAAGATGATATATGTATCTCTATAAGGAGACGATGTTTTACAATTAAATGAAACAATAATAGCAAAATATGAATTCTCAACATAATCCACTTTTATACGTGCTTCTTCTTTCCAACGAAATCCCACTCTAAATCGAGATCATTTCAAAAACGTTTTCACTTCTACTAACAACTAACAGTCCCTATCACTCATGCCTAAATTTTTTTTTTATCCTATAATTTTTTATTGTTAGTTTATTTCTTGCTGGGTGGGAAAAATGGTATATAATCTCTTGATTGTGCTAGATAATAATTACTATTTAACTTAAAATATATATTTCCATAAAAACAGAATAATTGTTTTACCAACTTCAAGATTAAAATAATGTTAAAGTGAATGTGTTAATGGCGCACCAGATACACAAAGGTGGAATGAGGTTACTGAGTATTAGTCCCTAATTTTTACTTTCACATTCACGTATATGAATAAGAACAGTTAGAGAAAGCATTGCAATCTTAAAAATGAAAAAAAAATAAATACATAAATAATAAATAACTACATACAAAATAAATACATAAATGTGGGTCAGTTAATTTGTGTAAGGTATTTTATAACTTTGATAGTGAAGTATCTTTTTTTTACTTTCACTTACTTGTTTACAAAGAGAAAGTATAGCAGTAGTGAAAATTGGCCTAAAAACATCAGGCATTCCTACTATTTATTGAACTCCAGTCTCTTTGAATAGATTTATTTCATTTGACTGTCATGTTAATTATTTTGGTGGGATCCCCTTTTCCCTTCCTTGCGTACGGCGCTCTTTCAGTCGGGAATCCCGAGGCTGCGTTGAGGAAGAGGTGGAGAAGATTGCAGAATCAACTGAATATTTCCTCTCTATCATATTATCAATACCAAGTTTCCTCATAACGATTTATCACAGTAACTTGAGCAAGTTGATTATTGTATCAATTTTAATTCCTCATTTTTTTCTATTTTCCCTCACAAAAATAATTGAGTAAAAAAATTGAGAGAGGAATTCAATATATTAGGTGCGGGCAACACACGACTTTCACTTACCTCCATTTTTAAAATCAATGAAAGAATTTTCAAATACAGTTAGAGATAAAAATACGTGAAACTATTAAAGAATTAATTAAATTGAATTTATTTAAAAACATGTGTTTTATTATAAAATCTATTGTATTATTATGTAAAACAATTACTTAGTATTATCGGCTTTTTATCACTCTCTATTAACATTTAAAAGCCTGTGTATGAAATAACATTTTTCAAAAATCTTCAGCTCTCCAACGGTATATCATACATGTATATTACTGTTCTTATGTTCAAAAATGAAAATTACATTAAAAAAATATTTTTTCTGTTTTCTCCTTTAGTTGGGTATCGAATTCATTCAATGTATATATTTACCTGTTTTTCATCAGTGGTAACACGGTAATATAGTTATTTTTATAGAATCAACAAAATTAAAGGTACTTACAGGTCAGACCATTTAAATCCAAATGAAACCTAAATGATATTAAAGTCCATTAAATTTTACATCGATATAGCGACTTTAATCAAAATCGTCGGAACCGTTTTCGAGAAAATCGAAAAAAGATGCAAAATGCATGATATAAAGTGCCTCTTCTGGTAAGCACATTTTGATGAAAAAGGTTTTGTATCGTCTCGCGCGTATATTTGTCTTAAATATGAAATTCCAGTTTCATAGGACTTACCGTTTCCAGTTTCATAGGACTTACCAGTTACACTTACTATATATAGTAAGTGAAAGTAAAAAATGAATATTGTTAACTTTGACATATGCAGTTTAACAATACCGATTTTTAAAGATGTGATTTCTAACGGTACGTACAATAGCCCTAACCCATGACCCATATAATCGATACATGGAAGACAATAATCGACCTCAGACCGCGATCGATATGGCACATTATAGAAACGAAAGTGGTGACCGCACGTCGCGGAGGACGAGTTTTACTTTTTTTTTTTTTTTTTTAAGAAATTGACAAAAGGCGTTTGAGCACTTTCATTCACGCCCCAAGGACTTTTTTAAATTTATCGAGGTCCTCTCTCGAATCCTGACGAAGGATTACCCCTTCTCACCTTCACAAATATAATATTTTAACAATAACAGGTTTGTTCCAACTCCGAGGGTTCTGACTTCTCCGCCAATGTATTCCAGTACGTGCTCTAGCTGAGGCAGATCATAGATCTACGTTGGAACGTTCTTTCTCTTGATAGGTTGACTCTTCAGCAGTATTGTTTACCATTTTTACTCGTTTTTACTTTAACTTACCTATATACGAAATATAGAGTGAGGGAAAGTATTGCCATCGGGAAAATTTTCGAATCGAGTTTTCACCGATAATACACGTTTTAATAAAATAACTATAGAGATGTTAATCGAAGTAGGAATATAGGAGACATATTATATATTACTTCTTCGATGCAAGTCCATACGAAAGAACCCATTAAAATACCAACCTACCCTACAAGTAGAAACGAATCACATAAATACTTTTACTGAAATATTAGTATTTTAATTTGTTATTGAGTCAAGTTAAATATTAATAATAAAGAGAAGAAGTACCTGAATCAAGTCTTTGTTTTCCAACGAGTTGACGACATAAATATAAATATGAATTTGAATAATAAAAATGAAAAAAAAAAAATAAGCCGTTATAATTGTTTATTATTAGGTTGTGTCACATGAAATGTCTTCTTTCAAGGTGAAGGATTTTTATTAAAAATACCATATGAAAACAATATAATTTTATTCGAAGTATTTACCTTCTTTGTCTACAAATTTTTGCCAACGTGACACCAACTTTTTTATCTCCGAACTGAAAAACTCTGAGCTTTGAAGTGAAACAAAATCTGAAAACGCACTTTTCACTTGATCATCGTTTTCAAAAAGTTTTCCTCTGACGAAGTTGTCTAAATTCCTGAACAGGGTGCGGAAGAACTTCGTAGCCCCGTTTTTTAAATTTTTGCACGGTATGTTTTGAAACATGCCGCTCAGTGAGATCATGAGGTACCCATGTATCGAGCTTTTTTATTTTCCCAATACACTTTAAATGTCTGGAAACGGTAGATGCACTTGCATTTAATTGTGCTGAGAATCCTTTAACTGTTTGGTAGGGGTTTCCTTCTACTGTATGTTTGAGGACATCGTTGTCTGTTACGGACGGAGGTCTTCCTCGGGGCAAGTTTTCCAAGTCGGTATCCCCAGCTGAAAACTTAGCAAACTAACGGCGAATGGGCCGTTCATTAACACTCCCTTCCCCAAACGCCTTGAAAATATTTTTAGCGGCCTCACCTGCTGAATGGCCGAGTTTAAACTCGTACAAAAATATTACTCGAAAATCGCGTGTTTCCATGTTCATATTTGGAGATATTCTAAAAAGTGGATAATTGATTGGAAAGTTAATGTTTATAATACAAAGGTAGAGGATTAGTAACTGTTTACTTTAAATATGTAAACATTTGGAAGAAAACAAAACAGAGACCTGCAAAATCCTTTATGTATTTAAAAAACTATAAAAACGGACATTTCATGTGAAACAACTCAATAGAAAAATATGGACAGAGTAAATATTTAATACAATTCTGAATGTACCCACAATATTAATAATCAATCACCTACATATTAAATATATATTAAGGAAAATTATTGCGATCGCGGTAATTTTCCAATTAGAGTTTTCACCACATATGCCCCTCTTAAAGTCCCCTGAGTCCATATGACTAAGAACCCCAAAAAGGTCTGTGTGTGTGGGGAGGGGAGGGGGAGAGGGAGGAGGGAGTCTATAATCAAAACGTAAAGTCGAACAAAACGAAACTGATATTTCCTATTTAACACTTTAACACGCCGGGGTCAATAACTACGTTTTGTTACGTAGCTTAGGCTTCGGGGGCCGGACCAGACTGTTCCAAGTTCAAACGTCTTTAATGCAAGATCACAACAGTTACAGGCTTCCGACGGGCTAAATGCGAGATCGTTACAGTTTTGACATACACGAGTGAGTGACCTGAAGCAGAAGTTATGGAAATACTTAAAAATGATTCTCATAATGTCACAATTGGGAATAACAATATGAAATATAATCACACTCAGCTAAAGAAAATTCTTAAAGAATCAAATCAAATTAATCGATAAGAGTCCTTTGAGGGGGGATCTTGAAAGTTATAAAATACTTAATAAATAAATCTCTGTGTTTGTTAATCCCTAAGGGATATAATGTTGAGAAAAATAAAATAAACATATTTTTAACGACTTATTTTCTGAAGACAAGTGACTCACCTGTGATGCACGTCTACCCACGGAATACTTTAGCGTGGGTACACTTGTGGGTCACACCGCCCCACATAACGCACTGGTGGGTCTCGTCTCAAAACAGTCATGTGTGACCCACCGGTGGGTATTATGACCACTATCCGAGACGTTACAGGAACTTTTTCATCAAAATCGATTGACCAAAAGTGCTTTCATATATCATGCATTTTGCTCCTTTTTACGATTTTCTAAAAAACAAAAAAATTGGCTCGAACGATTTTGATTACACTCGTTATATCTATGAAAAATTTAATGGGTTTCAAAATAATGAATTCTCATTGAAACAAGCTAAAAATGCCGATATCTTAAATTTTAATCCTCTAAAGTAACTTTAATTTTATAGATTTCAAAAAGTTAGGCATGTCGTCTTATTACCATAGATAAATAACGGCTAAATTGGCAGGTTGAGTGCAAAAGTGATAAGTGCAAAAATATCTTTTATGAAATTGTTTTGTTTTTAACACAAGAATAGTAATATAGATGTATAATATACCGCTGGAAAGCTGACGATTTTAAAAAAAATATTATCTTTTACACAAAATTGTAAAAGTTTATGAAGAAGAAGCCGAAAAAACTAATTGATTGTTGTTGATAAAAATATTATAACTTATTTAATAAAACACATGTTTCTATTGAAATTCAATTTAATTAATTCTTTAACAATTTATTTTTATTTCTAAATTTAAAATCTTGAATTGATTATCACAACGGAGGTAATTGAAAGTCGTGTGTTGCCCCCGCAGCAGATAGTTTTTGTTCAGTTGGAGTTTAATGAAATTATTTCAATCTCAATTATAGTTATAATAGCGAGACGGAATAGACTAGGGAGACCTCCATTATAGCAATTAATCCAAAATGTAGGCTGCGGTAAATTCAATTACCTCGTTGGCAATCAGGCTGACCCAGGCTGCACTCAGCGGGTTGTCATGCGCTGCACTCAGCTTTGATTGTGTTTATACATCGCACAGTTCGTTCGCCAAATCAGGATCAGACTTCTGCTTATACTTGATATAGCACAAAGATTCCTATACGGTCGCTAACGTATTTCTGGAAGATGGTCAATTTAGTAATTATGAACCATAATAAATATTTTGAAACACCTCGCAGAGGAACTACAGAATTGTACCACTCAAATCAGAATTCTTGGGCACACGGTCTCGTGAGCAATTTCTTTTCAGCTGCGGAGGATTTTCAGGAATGAAAGAGGAAGCAAGGATAGGAACTAGTCGGTTAGAGTGGGAATGGAGTTGGTCATAGAAGAAGAGGTACCTGGTTCGTGCTCTGTCAGTCCGAAAGCAAGCAACGAAAAATACAACCCAATTCACCAAAATTTTAGAATGTTTTATGGAAAGCATCTATCACGGTAAAGCAAAAAATACACGCCTGTGAACTCTAAACAACGGATTACAAAACAGCGGTAATTCAAAAAGGGAATATCATGAAATATCACTCTTTTTTAACATAATTATAGTAACAATAACGGCTCACCCTATGAAGATAATCGTTATAAAATAAATCATCAAGTATTTAATAAGCTTTAATTTGAGTGTTTAAATACATTTGTAAGTCTAATATTCAACAATATAAAGGTATTACATCAATCGACATTTTGCCGAAAACGAGATATCATTATTTTTTGTCAAAATTATGGTTACTATGATGGAAACGGCCCATCCTAGGAAGATAATCGTTATAAAGTAAATCGTCAAGTATTTGATAAGCTTTCATTTGCCTCGTATACGACACATGTATGTTCAATATTAAACGATATGGAAATATTACAAAAAAATAATAATTTTGCGAAAAGCGAGATTATCACTCCTTTCAAACGTAATTATGGCCATTAACATAGAAACGGCTAATCCTATGAAGATAATCGTTCTGAAGTAAATCATCAAGCATTTAATAAGCTTTCATTTGAGCAGTAAAAGACATTTTTATATTAAAAATTATACGAAACAGAAATAATTCTTTGCGTTAAACGAGATATCACTCTTCATTAACATTATTATGGTTACTACCCGTATCATTAATTAAGCGTTAATCATGAAAAACGCTCATCCTATTATTATTCTAATAATATCTATCATATGAATTCTGATTTAAATATCTATTTAACTACTCTATCTAAATCATCTAATTATTATTATATACAAATTTAAATGTTCTGTTTTTGTTTTTTTTCCACAGTTAGGGCAAAATATGAGAACAATAAATTCTCGAAAGGTTGCCTAAACACAAGGCCTTATGTATTGACCCGTAGATAACTTAAATTATCAACAGTCGAGAACTAACAAGTATATAAAATCACGTTTTGTGCGTAAATTAAAGTGATGATTTATTATATAAATATTGTTAACTACTGAATGGTATGTCGATTTTTGAAAAATAATCCAAATATAAGATGATCTATTTATAATTATATTTACAAACACAGTTACTATACTATCAACTATCTACTATCAACTATCAGATAAAATATTCAGAAGATACTAAGGCTTGATAGTAATTAATACTTGGATTTAAATCGATAGAAGTGGACTAAGAAACAATAAGAGGAAATCGATTGGGATGTCCTTCGATATATCCATGAATACTTTAGCCTAACCTAATTCCCAGCAACAACAGGCATAGGCTATGCAGCACATCATAGTTCGTAATAAAAGTACAAAAATCTGGTGCGGGCAACACACGACTTTCTCGAACCTCAGCTGTTAAAAGTAATCTAAGAACTTTTAAAAAGTTTAAGTTATAATAACAAACCGTGTATTTAAATTCGTTGGAAACGTATGATTTAGATTTAATAATATAAATATATTACATTGTTAATTAACAATAAGTTTATTCCCTATTCGTTTATTTATATTACCTTTTACAACTTTGTATAATATTTTTTCTAAAATCTTTCTCCTTCCGACGGTATAATATACGTCTATATTACTGGTCTTATTATAATAAACCAAAATTTCAAAAAAAATATTTATATAATGTGAGCCTGGTACTTTTTTCACACCAAATTGTTTTACAATTTACAAATCTCGAGCTTTATGTACACCCTCATGTAATAGTAAACATTATTTTTTATTTTATTTATTTTTTATTATTTTACTTGATCGGTAGTCAGTATGTATTGGATGATGAGTTTTATTTATTGATTTTGATTGCTTGATGATGATCATTGATTTTTATTTTCTGAATTTCATAGCGTCTATTACTGGAGATTTCAATAAAAATTTCCGATTCTTGTAAATATTTTTAATCAGTTAAATATGAATCATTTTGATCTATTACATGATACCACCTTCCGTAATTGTTTAATTACGTTTCCCAGAACGTGATGGACTTTGCGTCTTCCAAGTCCAAATTTCCGGTTCTCAACAACAGTAGACAACTCATTGACGGAGCTTTCTTCTATGGCATCATCGCTATCTATAGACACTGCAAATTTTGTTAAACGTCTGTGCAGCGGATTTTCCTTTTCCGACATAAATAATCATCAAATTCGAATGATTGAAATAGCCAAATGATCCGATAATCGTCATTCGATTATGCCCACCCCTAGGGTCCGGAGGTGTCATGCCATTTATGTTTTAAAAATCCCTGCCTGACCGATTTAGAGTTCATCGCTTTGGCAGTTTTAGTTTATCGCAACGGAAATAGCAATCAGCAAGAAAATATGTTTATTTTATAACGTATATTCATTATTATATTTAATCATCGGCAGGAATGGAAAACAAAAATCAAAATTTGTTAACTTTATTTGTTTTATTTTTAAGATAATAAATAAGAAGAGATAAAAGGAGAATTTAATTGTCCTATATAATGAAAACTTGATTGCTATATATATATATATATATATATATATATATATATATATATATATATATATATATAATCAAAAACTAGACAAACATAAATAAGAAGAGTTCCTATTTTATTCAGTTTATTACTATTTTATAATTTAAATTAAGTCTTCATAGGAATCCCATTTAGGTTAAAGGGAAACATCTGTTTTTATGAAATATTGTTAAATTATAAATAATTAATAGGAATGTTAGTTTATATATTCCTAACTACTTAGCATTTATGTTAACAACTTAGTTACAATACGGTACGTAAAATCATTTTTAAAATCTGGCGTACTAAATGGGATAATACCATTTACAAGATCCTGTGCATTTACCTATTATATATAACCTTTCTATTTACAAATTGCATACGTCTTACAACAACTTTATATTGACTTGTACGATTTCTTTAATTTTATATTACCTTTTCTAAATTCTTGGGCTTTCCAACGCATGTTACTACTTTTATTTCAGAAATAATTATTTGATGACTTGGTTACAGAAAATTTATTTTTTCCGTTTAAAGAAAAGGTAAATTGCAATGTATTTTACTTAAGAACCTTCAGAAAATAATTCTCTAAATGGTGGTAAAAACCGTATCAAAATCCTTCTTGTAGTCTAAAAGGAGATCGCGAAAACCGAAATCATTTTATACATATAGAGATGAGGAACATGTGTAGTGGCTACTATTTGTAGGGATACTGTTTGTTTTTTTCCCCTAAAAAATTTATATTTAGTCTTATCATATGTTGTAATTTTTTTTTTTGTTTCGCCACCCCAACCACATTATACACACAACCACACCCCCACAGTCTCTCACCCCTATATTATAAAGTCCTTATGATATACTAAGCTGGAGATGTACGTACCCTGAGACACCTCTTGCCGGTGCCTAAGAACCTGCTGACGGAGGTGCTGCTGGGTGCCATGCCTGGAGCTGACTGGGGCAGCGGGGTGGGTCCAGTGGTCGGGCGCCCCACTACCAGGCTACACCCCACCTCCACCGGCCTCCACACGTGTCGCCACGTGGCCACCTGTGCCATCCCGTCCTCCTCCAGCATCTACCACTCTCTTCGATGAATCACCTCTTTATCCTCAGTCGTTAGCAGGGACTGACTGACTAGATGTATCTCTCAGGGCAGGTGGCGCAATGTTCGCACTTATTCACAACTTAGAGCAAGTTAATTCGAAGAAACAATACTCTAAGCTGTTTCTCGTCCTCTAATTAGGATGTTTTACAAAGATTAACATATTTGGTAGGACACTGGACTACTGACCTCTACTCAGCTGTGGCGGGATGTATACCTGTTTTGTTATTTTAGTCTTGTATATCTGTGGGGAATTAAATTCAACAAGTGTTCTCTTAATTTCTTTGGATAGATGAGGTATAAATTGCATTTTTTGATAATGGTATATATTTCTATTTCTTCCACTTATCATGTCTATATTTATCGCATTATTGATATTACCTATAATTGTTTTTTTATTATTTTCATTCTGGTAAAGATCTGTTATAGTTTTTTGTTTAGGTTTTACTATTTATTGTTCATATTGTCATCAATTTTTGGTTTATTATTGATCAATTTATTGTTATTAACGTTAAGGTTTTTTGTCCTGGGTTCATTTTTAATTTCATTGTACTAGATTTAATTTATTATTTTTTTCGAATACATCTAATAACATTTTTATATACTATAGTTTTTATTCCATTTAGATAATCATTGTCTGTCTGATTTCACAATACAATCCAGCTTCCTTGATATTCACTAGATCTTAAAATGTTTCATTATTAATTCTCAACGGTCAACTAATTATATCTATTATGGTATTAATATATATTAATCGGCAGAGTAAAACAATCATTTCAATATAATCTAACTGTCTCTGTCTAGAGGGTTAGGAGTTTTTAAATACGTCACGAATATGATGACGTCCCGCGCTAACCCATGTTAACTAACTCGAATTAAAAATTTGTTGGTGAAACTGGACAAAAACTTTAATCATGATTAGCTTTTACCCCGGGTTAGTTAACAGCAAAAGTTAACTTTAACACAGGCTGTTGGTGCAACCGGCCCGTAGGCGTCACAGAAAGGTCTAGACATGTTGTGGAAGGCGACTAGACGACTAGACCTTATCTGCAACAAAAAACTTAATATGACCCATTCTCTGATTCTCAACGGTTAGAGAGGAAAATCGAATTTTGAGTTTTTTCTGTTATCCAAATATAATAATTACCCAAATGTCTACTTGTTGCACACATAAGTAGTATAAAAAAATAAGTAGTATCAAATGCAAGAAAAGAAAATTCGCCTGAAGGTTAATTAACAATTTTTTTTGAGATAGAAACAGTTCTTTATTAAGTAATATTACAATCAGTCCAATTAGGACATTATTAATGGTGATAAAGTACAACATTCATACTACATTCACACGTTATATACAAAACAATAAATTTATATAATAATAATACAATATACATATATATAAAACAAAATCAATAAAAATATTATACAAAACAAATTCGATGAAAAATATTATACAAAACAAAATCAATGAAAATATATACAAAAGTCCCTCATACCTATAACAAAAATAAAAAAAATTTGTTTTACAATCAGCCCGAAATATACTGAATGTCTTATATACCATATGTTTTGTCTCGTCATAGTGTCTGCTTTCTTAAGGGGAACAAAATACTTGACGTTAAAGGAGAAAAAACAATTTTTTTTTTTTTCTGTTGCCTATGGTTTACATAAAAAAAATTATGGTTGATATGAGACTCATAAATGTACAGTCATATTGTTGGAGCAGATACGAGACCTCGCCTGGAACAGAAAAGTTTATTTGACCCATAGTAAAATCAAATTTTGGGTTTTTTTTTATTTTATTTTTTTTATCCGTGACACCACTATACGCCGGAAATGTTACAGCAACTTTTTCACTAAAATCGGCCGACCGGAAGTCCTACTTTATCATCATGCATTTAGCACTTTTTTAGGATTTTCTCAAAAACAGCTCAAACGATTTTAATTAAACTCGCTATATTGATGTAAAATTTGATGGGCTTTGATATCATGTAGGTTTCCTTCTGATTGAAATAGTCTGATAGGGCTTAAATATAATTATATTATCTTGTTACCATTGATCATTAAAAGCTAAATATGCAAGTTGAGCGAATTTAATAAACAACTAAAGGAGAAAAGTGCAAACATATTTTTTTGTACAATTTTTGTCTTTTCGAACACAAGAATAGTAATATAGATGAATAATTTACCATTGTATAGCTAAAGATCTTAGAAAAAATATTATCGTACGGAAAGTAATGAAAAGCTGATAAAACAAACTGGTTGTCGTAGATAATAATATAATAGATCATTTAATAAAACGCACGTTTCTTTTAAAATCCAATGTTAATAATTATTTGATAATTTATTTTCGATTCTAAATTTGTCTTACAATTGAGACGTTGATTTCCAAAAGCTACTAAAGGACATTTTTTACGAAATTGATATTTTTACATATTTATATTCTCCTCATTTAGTTTTATCTATATATTTTATTTGATGTTATCTAATGAATTCTCAAGTCCTTAAAAAACGCGATTTAGAAATGCGGTCGAGTTCTGCGCATGCGCATGAGTATAGCGGTCATCTTTCAAGTCGGCTCTTGGATTTCTTGCTTTTTCAATTGGATATCACTTCAGAACAGTCTTGAAAACATCACCAGGCTTCAGGATAACAACAACAGTAAATATTGGAGCAAACAACGGTAAGTTGGGTTACAATTTACACCGTAAAGTGAATGCTGAGTCACCTCTTCATATCAGCTGATTGCCAATAGCTAGACAAGGCTGGTCTTGCTTAATTTTTTTAAGTTATTTTTTTTCCCCCACATCTGGTTATTATTTAATTATTTTCCTTACATGAAATGCGATATTATCATCAAGTAATGTCCTCCAAAGCTTCAACTAAAAGATCTAGATCTAGTGGTTCAATCCCGTCTCCTACGAAACAAAGACCTCGCCGTGATACTAATAAAAGATTACAAGCAACCCCTTCGGGTACTAATTCAGAATCTGAACCACAACCTGGCACTTCGTCACAAGGGATTACTGACGAATCACCGTTTTTCACCCCAAATCCTTTTCAGATTTTACATAATGAAAAAGATAACATGGAATCTGCTCCTATACCTAGTGAACCACGACCCCCTCCAATATTTGTCAAAAATATTAAAAATTTCCAGTTGTTGTGTACACAATTGAACAAAATTACCGATTCTACCAGCTACTACTGTATGAGTAGAATTAATGACACCAAAATATCTCCTGCTACTGCTGAGACATATAGAAAAATAGTGAAATATCTAACTGATACCAAAGCGGATTTCCATACCTACCAGCTACGCCAAGAGAGAGCTTTAAGGGTTGTAATCAGAAACTTACACCCCTCGACACCAGTTGAAGCTATTAAAGAAGAACTAACGGAGATAGGCTATAAAGTGCGGCAAGTCACTAATGTCCTAAAGGATAAAATTCCACTACCTCTCTTTTTCGTGGACTTGGAGCCATCGGAAGGAGTTGAACAAATCTATGACCTCAATAGATTGTACTATACCAGCGTAAGAGTTGAAAAACCTTACATAAAGAAGGAGATAGTTCAGTGCCATAACTGTCAAGCATATGGTCATACTAAAAGTTATTGTCATCACATACCTCGATGCGTGAAATGCGGTGAACAGCACAAGTCTGTGGAGTGTACAAAACCAAAATCAACACCAGCTGTATGTGCTCATTGCCTCAAGGACCACCCAGCCAACTATAAAGGATGCCAAATCTATAAGGAACTGAGGACCAGGTTTCAAAAATCTCAAGTACTGGAGGAAACAGCAAGACAAGTAAGAAACAGAAGAGAACCCTCAAAACTTATTGATGCCAATGTATCATTTGCCCACCTACTTGGAGGTGGGAATCAAAGAACTGAAGCCGTGGCCCTGCCGGAACTACAGAATGTACCTCAATCCATTCCACATATAATTCTTCCTCAAAATGTAACCAATCCTAAAAATCCTAATCAACCACAAATCTCTCATATCCCTCCTCCTTCAAATGCCACAGACCTTACCAGTTTGATGACATCCTTTATCTCCGAAATTAAATCCCTTGTTATGCCCCTAATATCACTCCTTACGAATCTCGTATCAAATCTCATTCCTGCCTTGAAAAAACCATAAATGACTATACCTAATTCCTTATCCATTCTCCTTTGGAATGCGAATGGTGTTAGAACTAACACTGACGAACTTACAGCCGTACTGCCAGACAAAAACATTGATGTTGCACTCATTACTACGCCGAGCCAGAACATTATGGCAACGCACCCGCCACCCTGAGGATCGCCGCTCCTATAACTTTTTTTGTAGAAAATTAAAGCGGGAGTTGGTGATCTTCCGTTCCCAATCCTACAATACCTGCCTCTCCTCTCTCTCGACTCGTGACAATTCCCTGTGGAATGTCACGAAGAGAATCCTAAAATCCCACACCATTTCCCATCCTCTCCGGCGCTGTGATAGTTCCTGGACTGCTTCTGACAAGGATAAGACCGAGGAATTCGCACAGCACCTTTCCAAAGTTTTTACTCCTCATCCAGAGCTTAATCCTACCCACACGGCAGCAGTTGAAGAGTTCCTTATATCACCAATACCGCTTTCCTTACCACCTAAAGCTGTTAATCCCTCTGAGGTCAGATATCTTCTTAAAAAGCTTCCTCTCCGTAAATCCCCTGGATACGATCTCCTTACTCCTCAAATCTTAAGACAACTTCCACCTAAAGCCATTATATTCCTTACATATCTCTATAACTGTATCCTACGCACTACCTATTTTCCTCTCTTATGGAAACATTCAACCATCATCCTTTTCCTAAAAACAGGCAAACCTTCTAACAACACGTCATCTTACAGACCTATCAGCCTACTTCCGATCCTCTCAAAAATTTTCGAAAAGCTCCTACTAAAACGAATCCTAGCCAAATTTCAAAATTTTCCTTCACATCAGTTCGGATTTCGTCCTCAACATTCCACGGTTCAACAAGGACTCCGAGTTGTGGACCACATTTCCTTCGCCCTTGAGTGCAAGGAGTATTGTTCGGGTGCCTTTTTGGACATATCTCAAGCTTTCGACCGGGTGTGGCACCCGGGATTGCTCTTTAAGCTCAAAACCCATTTACCCCAATCCTTATACCTATTTATACCAACCTTATACGGTTTGATAGTCCTCCGATCCTATCTATCAAACCGCTCCTTCCGAGTTCGCTGTGGCTCAAAATTTTCCGAACATTATATTGTTGAGGCTGGTGTTCCTCAAGGCAGCGTCTTGGGACCCGTCCTCTACATCCTCTACACCGCCGATATCCCTACCGATCCCGATACCTTTCTGGCAACATTTGCTGATGATACCGCCATTTTGTCATCCAATTCCGATCCTGAAGCAGCATCGCTTAATTTACAAAATCACCTTTCCCTTGTCGAGGACTGGTGTAACGCTTGGCGTATTAAGGTGAATGAAAACAAGTGCTCACACGTCACATTCACTCTTCGACGCAAATCTTGTCCAACGGTTTATTTCAATTCCCTACCGCTTCCTTCCTCTGACACAGTCCGGTATCTTGGCTTTTTACTAGACAAAAGACTGACGTGGAACCCACACACAAGACTTAAAAGAAAAGAACTTAACCGGAGATTCGGCCAGTTATACAGACTACTAAACAGAAAATCTCATCTTACAGTTGACAACAAATTACTAATATACAAGAAAGTACTGAAACCAATATGGACCTACGGGCTTGAATTGTGGGGGACAGCTAAACATTCTAACATCAAACGCATCCAATCCTTCCAATCCAAAGTTCTCCGAACAATAGTTAATGCTCCTTATTACGTTACCAACTCTACCCTACACCACGACCTTATAATTCCGTTTATTTTAGACCTGGTACCATCCAAATTTTCCAAATTTCATCAGAACCTTAGTCATCATCCTAACCCTCTAGCACAATCCCTATCCAGTACCACCCATCCCTACAATCCTCCTCGAAGATTGAAACGGCAGTGGCCGCGAGACGTATTGTAAACGTTTAAATTGGAGTTCTGACACTGGTCAGATCCTCCACTCATGTAATGTATGTTTGTGGCTATTGCGCCCTAGTTCGGCCTCTACTGATTCACACCAGTGACGCGGCCGAGAGCGAGGGTCTAGGATCTTTTGGATTCCGCTTTTTCCTCCACAAGTGGAGGGAAAAGCCCAGTCTGGGGTCCCTCTATAGCACTTGTATATTTTGTATATAGTTATGTTTGTTTGAATGATGTTTGTTTATTTGCAAATTTATTTATCTCAATTATAGGTTAATGTTTTGTTTTGTTTTTATATTTATTATCATTTAATTCTATATATATCATTTATTTGTATTTATCTCAGTTATAGGTTGTTGTTTGTTTTCTTATTTTGAATATATATTATATTTTATTTATTTGACTTTATCATTGTATATATTGTGTGAATGGGTTCATATATCACTATTACTAATGTTCATATAGAAACAAATTGTAATAAATCTCAATAAAAAAAAAAAAAAAAAAAAAAAAGAAATGCGGTCATTTTCTAAAAGTACTAATTACGCATTTATTTTCGTTCCAAATCATTCTAAAAAAATTCATTTCATAACTTTAATATGATGTTGTTATTCTAGTAAAAAAATAATTCTAAATTTTAAGGCAGAAAGACCCAAATTAGCTAGTTTAATAATATAGTAATGAGAGATTTTCGTGCTTCCTGTAAAATTTCCTAGAATGGATATAGTACCTTTTGGAAATCAACGTCTAAATTCTCAAATTGATATCAATAACGAAGGTAAGTGAAAGTTGTATGTTGCACAGAGATAGATGCAGCTTTTTTTTTATTTCTTTCTCTAAAGCACCTTTAATTTTGTAGATTCGATAAAAATAATTATATTATCTTGTTATCATTGATAATTAACAGCTAAATATGCACGTTGAGCGAATTTAATAAACAACTAAAGGAGAAATCTGAGCAAAAATTTTTTAATGCATTTTTAGTGTTTTTGAAAACAACAATAGTAATATAGATGTATAATACGCCGTTGCATAGCTAAAAATTGTAGCAAAATATTATCTGATTCACAGACTTTTAAAGGTTAATGGAGAGTGATGAAAAGTCGATAAAAATAACTGTTTTTTGGGGGGTTCCCGAATGAAGCACAGCGCGCCAATCTTGTTTTTGAATATAAGAGCAGTAATATAGACGTATAATATACCGTTTGAAAGAGAAAGACTTTAGAAAATGTATTATCTTATACAAAAGCTTGTAAAATTGAATAAAGAGTGACAGAAAGCCGATGAAACTAACTGATTATTTTAGATAATAATATAATAGAGTTTTTAATAAAACACATGTTTCTATATTAATTCTATTTAATCAATTCTTTAATGGTTTCACTCATTTTTATGTCTAAATGAAGGTAAGTGAAAGTCACATGTTGCCCGCACCAGATTTTTTTGTTTGAGCTATTTTTATCCTTGCCTTCTCGCCTTGATTGACCAATAAAAATAAGTTCGTTGTACAGCATTTTAAAGCTAATTAAATGAAGAAGTTTTTTCGTGACCAGAGAAATTAAAAAGCTAACGTTAAAAGAGGAATATCTCCTTGTAATGTCAAAGTATTCTTACAAATATTAAAATTTAACGTTCTGCATCACGTTGTGCGAAATTTAATAATTTTAAATTCTGGCCTATTTTATTAGCTTTGATTTGCGTGGTAATTGACTTATGTACGTTTGATAGTTTCTGAGATAAAGTTCTTTACGTAAAACTTTTTTTTTCTTCCAAATATCATCTTTTTATTTGTCCAAAAATGTGCTGTGTGTTGCTCCTTCAATACCTCTGCAACTATTCATTTTAACAAGTCTGCGATTTAGTTGCTATTTCTCAGATTTTTGTGATAAACATGCGTTTTGAGATTTTCACAAAATATTTTTTCTCAATCTTACCTTCCTCTCTATAAGCCATGGGATACTTTTTTATCCCTTATTCTTTTTTTTATGTTGGGGTTAAACTCTAATATTGCCGTACTATATCCCTTACCACTTCCATCCTAAGGTGATAGCGCGCGCACCAGATTTTCCTCAATGAATCACATGATGAAAATATTGTTACAATTCATTCTTAATTTATTTTTCTGTTAAAGATTGCGTAGAACCTCCGAGACATTTCTGTAGAATGGGATTTACAACTCGGAGTTCATTCACAATTCTTTATGACTATTTACACTGTGATTAGGACTGTCACATGCTTTACGTCACCTTCACAGAAGTATACAGTTTACAGTATACAATTGTCGCCAAGTGGATTTCTCAAGAACTCGGTGACTCACTTTAGGAAAATCGCGACAAATCATCCAGATAGAGATAATACGATATTAAATGTTCAATGTCTTTTCATTATGCGTACTTCATAAAGGCGTATTGCATCAGTACTTAAAATGTTTGCGAATCTCAATTAAATTCTTACACTGTTATTGTTTTGGTGGGGTATTAGGTGTTATCGCCGCACAAGTAGTAAACAGTTTTACGTTTTTCTGTGAGGTCTACTCTACGCTTTTCTTTTATTAGTATAGTTAAACCAATCGTAAAATATTTCCTTGTAATCTGCAGAAAATAACGAATCAATATTTCTACCAAAAGCTTTTTATTTTATTTTTAGGTTCTTTTTAAATTAAAAAATCTGGTGCGGGCAACACACGACTTTCACTTACCTCCATTTTTAAAATCAATGAAAGAATTTTCAAATACAGTTAGAGATAAAAATACGTGAAATTATTAAGGAATTAATCAAATTTAATTTCTATAGAAACATGTGTTTGATTAAAAAATCTATTATATTATTATCTAAAATAATCAGTTAGTTTTATGTTCATTTCATCACTCTCTATTAACTTTTAAAAGCTTGTGTATGAGATGATATTTTTTCTAAAATTTTTAGCTTTCCAACGGTATATCATACATGTATATTACTGCTCTTATGTTCAAAAACGAAAAATTGCATTAAAAAAATATTTTTTCTGTTTTCTCCTTTAGTTGGGTATCGAATTTATTCAATTTATATATTTAACTGTTTTTCATCAGCGTTAACAAGATAATCTAGTTATTATTATTGAATCTACAAAATTAAAGGTACTTTAGGGGAAGAAAATTTAAAATATCGGCATTTAAGCCCTGTCAGACCATTTTTATCCAAATAAAACCTACATGATATTGAAGCCCATTAAATATTACATCGATATAGCGAGTTTAATCAAAATCGTCGGAACCGTTTTTGAGAAAATCGAAAAAAGGTTCAAAATGCATAGTATAAAGTGCCTCTTCTGGTAAGCTCATTTTGATGAAAAAAGTTTTGTCACGTCTCGGGCGTATAGTTGTCTTAAATATGAAATTTCAATTTCATAGGACTTACCGTTTCCGCCCGGGAGTTACCACACACACACACACACACACACACACACACACACACACACACACACACACACACACACACAGACACACACACACACAAGACACACACACACACAGACCTTTTTGCGGGACTCGGTTATTTGGACTCAGGTGAACCTAAAACGTGTATTTCCGTTGAAAACAGGAATTCGAAAATTTTCACGATCGCAATACTTCCCCTTACTATATATAGTAAGTGAAAGTAAAAAATTATGCTTATTTTTCACTCAACAATCCTTTTATTTTATTTATTCTTTCTTACGTTTCTGGTGAGCGGCGTGGTCTAGTGGATAGAGAGCTAGTCTGCTGTGCTCCGGGGTCTGGGTTCGAATCCCGGCTGTGGCGGAATATTATTTATTCTGTTAATTCAGTCGGGGGACGACCCTAGGGTATGGAGACCCTCCTGGGGCAGACCCAGCCTCTATAAAGTGGGCACCCAAATTAATTGGGGAAAAACCTGGCGGCTGAGCGTGATTAAGGCCTAATCACCTCATTGCACTGCCGTTGGCCTAGAAACAGTACGAATCTCTATATCTACTGAGCCCAAGACCCTTAATGGGTTGCAGTGGTACAGTTTATTTTTTTTTTTTTCTTCTTACGTTTCAGTCTTTGGCAATTTTCAAGGATCATTCAATCTGTCCTTTCTATTGCATAAATAAAAATATATATATGTCACATTATTATAAAATATTTAAAAAAAATCTATTTTCTATAAGTAAGAGTAAAATCTACTTTATTACAGTATGTAATAACAATATACTGTAATAACAAGCTGACAAGGCCGGTTTCAGCCTAAAGTATATTTAATTATAATGTGAAAATATAACAGCCTTTTCTGTCCAAGGTCACGAATCCGAACCCAGTTGATGGCTCTGGGATTTATTGAAAGGAGTAAAAAATCCTTGGTCATGCTGTCCTTTGAAGGGGACGTGAAATGAGTAAACAAACAAAGAATAATAAGTTAACAGATCATAATTGTTAAATAATATATGCAAATTTAAAACCGGTAATTAGGTAAATGATAATTCCAAAAATATATTCTCAGTGTTCTCATAATCAACATTTCTTTTTTCGATTAGCTTACCATTACTTACCTCCCTACGAAAATTTTTTATCTATTATATATATATATATATATATATATATATATTTAAGTTTCTGTTGTTTTCATGTTTCAGTCAATGAATAAACAACTTTATCTATGCGACGTTTCGAGAATTTATTGTTCTCATAATCATGCCTTAACAGTGGAAAAAAAACAGAACATTAATATTATTATACAATAATTAATATATGATGTTATTGTTAGAGATATAGAAAAGAGTACATTGAACAGTGAATACTCTTACAGTAGGTACATAGATATTTTAAATTAGGATTTACATTAAAGGTATTATTATAAAATTACCTACAATTTTGGACAAAATAGTGTCTTAATTAGACAGGTGTAGCCTACAAACTTTGAAAGAACACTGAAAATACAAAGGAATAGTTCAAGTATGGAAGATTTTTGTAGGAATTTATGATGACGTCAGGAGTCTGGGGTATTCTCCCTCCTATTGTTGAGTTGTTTTCGTTTTATTTCGTATTATTATTAAGATTATTATTATATGTGTTTATCAAATTTGAGTAACATGCATTAAGGTTTTGGACATCCAATTTTTTTATTTATAGCGCGATTTTTTATTTTTTTTATTCATATTTTATTGAATTTTACAACTGTATTAACATAAATACATTAACAACGTTTCGACCCACAATGGGGGTCGAAACGTTGGCAAACAATAAAATAGTTGAAACTATTCAGTTGTTTCATTTAATGACCGCCACCCGGACTAATTCCTTCAATAAATACATTAAGTAAAACTTTTGAATTAGAATAAAGGGCGTGAAAGGCTTGTGAAGAAACCACCGAGCGGTAGAACTTCGATGTTTATTTAAGTAAGTAGATCCCGAGGCCATCTTCTTTTCAATCGCCTAGGAGGGTTGTCAGGAATATGTGAGGTTGATAGGTTGCGGACAAGAGGGTTTATATGGGCTGGGAGTTTGGAATTAAAAGTGGTATATCTGGTACGAGAAAGGTCTGCAAGAAATGGGATATTAAGGTCGTTATGGATTATTTTATTTGTGACGAAATAAGGAGCATTTAGGATTTTGCGAAGGATTTTGGATTGTAAGGATTGGATACGGGAGGAATTAGATGACTTCGTAGAGCCCCAAAGCTCGATTCCATATGTCCAGATGGGTCTGATGACGGTGACATAAATGAGCTTTTTGTAATGAATTGGAAGTTTTGAACGTTTGTCGAGTAAGTGTTGTAGTAATCGGTATCTACGGGCAGTCTCTTGTCGTTTTAGTCTCGTGTGAGGATTCCATGTAAGACGTTTATCAGGATGGAGTCCTAGGTATCGGATTTGTTCAACAGGTATGAGTGGGGTATTGTTAAAGGATACTGTGGGGCAGGAGGTCATCGGTTTGCGACGAAGGGTAAAGGTATTTTGGTGGGATTTATTAGGATTTATTTTAATCCTCCAGTTCTGACACCATTTCTCAATGGCTGTGATGTGACGCGATTTTTATATTTCTATTTGGTAATAATTTCTTTAAAATTTCGTTTGAAGCTGTTTTTTTCATTATGAATAATTTTGGGTGAGAGAAATTTGAATGAATGTCCCGTTTTTCTGAAAGAGTAGATAATCAATTATCAACAGTCGAGAACTGATCAAACAACATATATATATATATATATATATATATATATATATATATATATATATATATATATATATATATATTTTCTTTATGATATAATTAGGGAGCGGTCCCTAGTGCAGATATCTCTAGTCTACTATTCCCGGGTTCCAGGTCCCGGTTGTGGCAGGATTATTTATTCTGTTATTTTAGCCGTAGTGCGACCAAGAGGCAGGGAGACATTCATCTGGCACACTCAGGCCCTATAAAGTGGGTATCTCAAAATCGAGGGAAAACCTGGGAATTTAGTGTGATCTAGGCATGCCACATTCTTAACGTCAAACAGTGTGTGCCTCTTTATTTACTAACTCCAAGACCCTTCATGGATTGTAGAGATACTGGTTTTATATATAGATATATACATATCATACATACATCATACATTACTTAATCTGTTTCAATTTATTTGTGGAACTTAGGCGTTCGGATTTTTTCTCTTTGTGTATTATTTGGGTAGCACTGCGCAATTCAACCGAAAATCCAATCTTTTTAATCGTTCATTAATATGAAAAACGAAAATTACACGTGTAGTGAACTTGTTACAAGTTAGAACTTAGAAAGGCAGTCGAGAAATCAATAAATACCATAATACTATGAATACAATTTATCTTGTTAATTCCCTTTCAGGGGAGAACTAGGCTGTAAATAACGCTCAAGAAACAAAAACCACACTGTTTATTCTTTTCTTTTTTCTACCACGTTAGAAGTCTTAGTTATAGTTATATTTAATGAAATAATTTCTTGTTTTTTACGATAGTCACATACCTTTCTTACAATTAATTAGCAAATGTATTACTAAATACAAATAATATAAGATAGCTATAATAATAATAATAAGTTATTTGATTTAGTTATTCTTAGAGGTTGTTCATGGTTTATTGATGTAAACCATAGTTGGTATCAAAATTTTGACCGGCACTGTATCTAACTAATATATATATATATATATATATATATATATATATATATATATATATATATATATATATATATATATATATATATATAAGTTATGTTTAGACTGAAATGAAACAATAAAAAAAAGGAGGGGTTGGGGCAGAGTAACGACACAGCTTCTAGAATACAACTAACTTTTATTCATCTTTATCTCATATATATAGGGAAACAATGTTTATATTACAATATCTATTGAGTCTTAACTAAAGTCTTACTTCTAATCCTTAAAGTCTATTTACACACACTTAACTCCCCCCCTCCAGTTCCTTCGGTAGGAGGAACTTAACGAAAAACACCGAACAAAACACAATCCCTAGAAATAACAACAATACAGGAGCGGTAGTACAGAACAAATCAAGAAATTAAATACATAATTGGCCTAGAAAAAAAAAAAAAAAAAAAAAAAAAAAAAAAAAAAAAAAAAATATCACTGAGTAACAAAAATAATAAAAATAAATAAAAACAAAGACAAAGTTATGGTGACTGGGCCGCGTCTGCCGGCCCGGGGGAGGACACGAAGTGGGGTAGCCGCAGCTCCTCGAGATGGACCGTACGAACGCGAGATGGATTTTCAACGTCCCGCACGGTGAACAAATTATACTCGCGGATGGTGATTACCTTGAACGGACCCTCGTAACGTGGAGCAGTTTTGTTGCGTGCCGTACGCAACCGACGATAGACCAGAGTGCCCAATGGAATCGGCCCACGCCTAAAAACCACCGCCTTGTTTACCCGTTTTGCCTTTTCGCGAAGTAAACGGTTGCGCACACGGTCCCACAGCCCCCGTTGATGTAGCCGCGCCCCCAACAGGCGATCCCGGAATGCCTGGTTGTGCGTCGTAAGTAGATCCCCACGATTGCGACGAGGTTGTCCAAAAACGATCTCCACCGGAGACAGCCCTGTCGCCGCGTGAATCGTATGGTTGTAGGCAATCACCGCTCGCGGCATAGCTTCATACGGCTCGAGATTCCTGCCCACTTTGAACAACCGCAGATGTTCCCCTATCGTGTTGTGGAATCGCTCCACTGCGCCCCTGCCCTTAATATGATGAGGTGTGTTAAATCGCCAGGTAATCCCCAGCCCCTTGCTCTCGTCACGAATTAACTTGTTGTCAAATTCTCTTCCGCAATCTGACATGATTTCGTCGGGAACACCGTACGTCGCACACCAGTGCAGGACGCCCTCCCAAATTGCCCCTGGAGTTTTCTCCTCGACGGGATACGCCATCGCGATCTTACTAAAGGAGTCGATGGCCGTGAGCCACGACTGGCCCTCGTTGGAGTACAGGTCGATCTGTACCGAGCGAAGGGGTTCCTCCGACGTGGGGGTGACGACCTGCGTCGCAACCGGCGGGTTCCGATCGTATTTTGCCCGCTGGCAAATCGTACATTGGCCAATGATGTCCTTGACCGTCCTATCCATGCCCTTCCAAAAATATAGGCCCTTCAGAGCGCGCAGCGTTTCCTCGACTCCCCTATGGTTCGTCTTACCCACATGGTGATCCGTCACGAGTTGCCGTTGCGTTTGTTGATCGGCGATGGTTTCCACCTGGCGTAAGCAACGAACTAACGGGTATCCAACGCCAATCCGCTCTTGCCGCCATAACCTCTTAATTTTGTCTGCGACGACCCGATTCCCAACATAGATGTGTAACCCCCGGCCCGGGACACTAAACTCTGAGAAGATGCGTTCCAATTCGCTATCGACCACCGTAATTGGAACGTGAACTAGCACGGACGATAGACCCTCGTATGTGCTGGCCTTAGTAACGATTCCTGGTCCTTGTTTAGAGCGGAGAATAAGCTGGAACTTCTTGCCGTTTATGATATCCTCGTTCTCCGGCAATTCCCGTGCCCGCTCGGCCGAACCCGCGCTGTCTTCCGACTCCTGCCGCACCAACGGAATATCCGGCCCACTTTCTGCCCACTCACGGAGGTATCTTAGGCCGAATGGTTCGCCCGAAGTCCCCTCTTCATCGATTGCGTTTGTTACAATGTCCCGCGACAGCCAGTCGGCTACCGCGTTCTCCACCCCCTTCCGATGCACGATGTGGAAGTTATATGGGGCAAGGCGCTCCTTCCAACGCGATATTCGTGCGGATGACTCCTTGAGCGTTCCTAGATATACGAGCGGTTTGTGGTCCGTGATTAATTCGAACCGTCGTCCGTAGACATACGGCCTGAAATACTCGACTGCCCACACCACCGCCAGGAGCTCGCGTTCAATTGCGCTGTATCTCCCTTCTGCCTCGTTCAACTTCCGACTGGCGTACGCAATCGGTTTTTCCCCCGCTTCGAAATTCTGCGAAAGGACCGCTCCCACCGCCACCTCGCTCGCGTCCGTCGTGATGCGGAACGTTCGTTGGAAGTCGGGAAAAGCTAGCAGCGGCCTGGTCGTCAGAACCTCCCGGCATTTGCGGACGCTATCAATCTGACCCGGCCCCATGCAAAATCGTTTCCCCTTCTTCAGCACGTCTGTGAGTGGTTGCGTCAACGCAGCTATCCCCGGAATGAATCTTCTGTAATAATTGACCATCCCTAAAAACCGCCGAACCCCGCGGATGTTCGTGGGTAAGGGGCCCTCCTGGATGGCTGTCACTCTCTCCGGATCCGGCTGTATCCCATTGCGTGAAACTACATGTCCCAGAAATTTAATTTCCCGGAGCCCGAATTTCGACTTCTCTCGAGACAATCGCAGCCCGAATTCACGTAACCTGCGGAACACCCGTGCCAAGTGCTCAACATGCTCGTTTTTGGTACGGCTGAAAACGATCAGGTCGTCCATATAGACCTGAGTAAAATCTTCCCCCAATCCTCTCTGAAACTCGTCCATTAGCCGCTGGAATGTCAAAGGTGCTCCCTTGAGGCCGAAAGGCATCCGCACGAACTCGAAGTACCCCCTTTCCCACGAAAATGCCGTCTTCGCCACGTCCTCCTCCGCCATCCGGACCTGGTGGTAACCGCTCTTCAGGTCCAACGTGCTAAATATCGTGGCTCCGGAAAGTCGATCTAAGATGTCCTCAATTCTGGGCAGTGGGTACCGCTCGTCTATGGTGGCTTCGTTCAATTTGCGGTAATCCACTACTACGCGATACTGTTTCTCTCCCGACGGCCCGTTCTGCCGCTTTTCGACAACCCACAATGGGCTATTAAACGGGGACGTGCTATTTCGGATGATCCCTTGTTGCAGCATCTCCCGCAGCTGCCTACTTATGATCTCTCTCATAGCGTGGGGGTACCGTCGGTCTTTTACGTAAACTGGGGTGTTCGTCGCGAGGTTAATTCTATGGACGGTTCGCCCCGTAGTCGGGAGGATTTCATTGGGTCCGTGAAACAGGTCCTTGTTCTGACGGACTACCCGTTCGATCGCCTCCTCCCCACAACTCACGACTCCTACCTTGATGTCCTCCACCGATTCCTCCATGACGGTGTTGTACTCCACCCTTCCGATCCGATACCGCCAGTTGTGGCCCTTCACTCGCATCCTCAGGCCCACCTTCCTCAGGATATCGCATCCTATGATTACATCATACCCTGGCATGAGCCTTTCGACTATGTGGGTTCTTACTCGTCGGTTACGCCCCGTCAGCAACCTGAGGTCAAACAACGTCTCCCCTAGGGTTTGGCACTGTCCGCTAACCGTAGATATTACGCACCCACAACCCTTCCGCGCGTCCCAGATCCCTAGCTTAAGTGCCCCTGTTCTACTAATCAATGAATTAGTGCTTCCCGTATCCAGCAGAAAGGATATCCCCGAATCCCCTAATCGCGCCACGGGCAACCTAGACCCTTTCCCCTTCCTCTCAAGATTATTAATTACCACCACATTCGATAGGTTGCCCCTCCCCGTACAGTACCCTCAATCTCTATCTGTCTGCCGCATCGTCACCTCGGTCCCCGAAACCGCCCTCTCCCATGGATTTTTCCTACTCACCTCATGTCTCTCCCGGGCCAGCACACTGCGTCCAGATCCCACGCTCTCCTCTCCGGACGATTCCTCACTGGAGTGATGTCCGCTGATTCTCCGTTGGTCTCGCGAGGTTCTCCAGTTTTGAGTGTTCACCTCCATCGGCTCCGGGTAGGGTTCGCGCTTGTGACCGCGCGACTTCTGCTTCGGACATTCCCGTGCTACGTGTCCAGGCCTGCCACATTCATAGCACCGAGTGAGCCGACACTGTGCTGCCAGGTGGCCAGTTTGGTTGCACTCGTAGCATCTTCGTTCCGGTCTCCTCCTCCTCTCCTCCGAGCCGCGGCTGTACTTCCTTCCGCCACGTCTGTCCACAGCGTTCCGCCTGGTAGGGCTACTATGCCTTCGTCTTGGGGGTTTTACCTCTACCCACTCTGTAGCTGGCTTCTCGAAACGAGCCTCCTTACGGCCATGGGCGTCGATAAGTTCATGAGCGCATTCTAGGAACTGCTTATCTCGCGGGAGAGAGCCAGGGCGGTCCATATAGTGGTTGAGCTGGACTTTAAGGATGTCGTTGACAAAACTCACCCGCTGGGCTCCTTCCGCTTGTCCAAATGTCTCCACCATCTTTTCAACTAGTCGGTTGTACATTACTAGCAGTTTTTCAGCGAACTCGCCCTCCGACTGGCCCGATGTCCTTCGCTCCTTCAATAGATAGAAAGTGTCCTCCTCAGGGGTCCACCTCCCTCCCCCGTACATCTTCTTCAGCCGCGTCTTTAGCGTCTCCCATGAGTGCGTTGTATCCCCCTGGATAGCGTTCAGAATTTGCCGTGATATTCTGCCGACCAGCGATGCCTCTAATAATACCACGTCTTCATCCGCCAGAGTTCCAGACGCCTTCCGAGTTGTTATTAATTGTTTGATCTGGTCCGCTCCTTTGATAAAATGGTCCAGATCTCCTACGACCCCGGTAAACGGCTCCAATTGGCTGATTACCTCATGCACAAAGGCGGAATTCTGAGTTTGAATTTTTACTAATTCCATATGCGTCATTTCCTTTGCCTTCAAGAGCTGGGCCGTCAAGTTCTTGTGTTCAGCAGCCGCCTGAGAAAGTTGGTCGGTTAAGCTCTTATGCTCCGCTGCCGCCTGAGAGAGCAGGTACTCTAGCCGTTCGCGCTCCTCCTTCGTCATATTTACTCGGGCTAAATTCACTGGATTTAATTTCACTTAATATCTTCCCGGAAAATGCTCCCGGGTTTCGGCACCAGTTATGTTTAGACTGAAATGAAACAATAAAAAAAAGGAGGGGTTGGGGCAGAGTAACGACACAGCTTCTAGAATACAACTAACTTTTATTCATCTTTATCTCATATATATAGGGAAACAATGTTTATATTACAATATCTATTGAGTCTTAACTAAAGTCTTACTTCTAATCCTTAAAGTCTATTTACACACACTTAACTTATATATATATATATATATATATATATATATATATATATAATATATATATATATATATATATATATATGATTTATATATAATGACGGAATATTGAACTTTTTTACTGACGATAATAAAACTCTAGTAATGGGGAAATAACTTGTCAAAATATTGTATTTGACAATTTTATACACATTTAACGTTGTACCTTGAAATATGAATTTTAAATTTACGATTCCTATTTTTTAATGACAAAACACTATGTAAGTAAGATTACCTGTGATAAACCTCTAATGTGAGTAAGATTACCTGTGATAAACCTCTAATGTGAGTAAGATTACCTGTGATAAACCTCTAATGTGAGTAAGATTACCTGTGATAAACCTCTAATAATTAAAACCTCCGAGTTGCTTACGATTCAAATATGCTTAAACCTGCGCAAAAATATCAGAAGATGTTACGTTGATGTCTCTTTTTGACAATTGTTTAAAACGCCATTTCTGCGTGTGTACGAGTTACCGGGGAAAAAAAAAAAGATGAAATAAAACAAATGGACAAGGGTCTGTGCTGTTTGGTATTCAAAACAAGAACCAATAAAATTATAATATTATTATCTATTAAATACAACAGATGTTTAAATAAAAACAGCTGTTGGAATTGTGAGAATAATAAAGAGTTATTAAGTATGGTTCCTAAGCGTGTAATTATTTAATAGGATTAAGCAGATATAATATTTAACATAATGCAGTTCTCATCTGCCTCTATATAATTTATACGTATTAAAATTTAATTTGTTTAAACTGTGGTGGGACTTCAATATTTATAATTAATAAATATTTTAATTTTGGAAAATTAACATTAAGAAAACAATTTTCTTAACGAAAAAATTAATGAACAATTAATCATTACAATGGAGTTGGATCGAATCTGGCTTAAAAAATAAATTATTTATAGCCATTAACGTTATCTTACCAAAATATGAAATATAGAGAAATCAATTGAAAGTATACTATGTATATAATTCTTGTATTTCTTACTTAATCGTTGTTTTAAATTATATAAAGTTGTAAATATCATAAAATATATATTAATATTTTTTTTAAATCTGGTTTGGGCAATACACCACTTTCACTTACCTCGGTTGTTAAAATAAATTTAAGAACTATTAAATTAACTTAAATACAATTGAAGTTGAAAAACGTTTCAGTTTAAATAATGTATTCAGTTTCGTTGGAAACATATGATTTAGATTAAATAAAATAACAATATTAAATTGTTTCTTATAATAATCAGTAATAAGTTTATTCTCCATTCTTCACTTAACATTACCTATTACAACTTTGTATATAAGATAACATTTTTTTTTCTAAAACATTTCTCTTTCCAACGGTATATTATACATACATATAATATATATTAATAATATAATATAATATAGAATAATATAATAATATATATATATATATATATATATATATATATATATATATATATATATATATATTACTGTTCTTATCTTCAAAAATCCTGTGCGCGTAACATACGACTTTCACTTACCTTCGTTATTGATATCAATTTGAGAACCGTAAGACATATTTAGAATCGAAAATAAATTATCAAATAATTATTAACATTGGATTTTATAAGAAACATGTGTTTTATTAAATGACTTATATTATTATTATCTACGACAACCAGATTGTTTATCGGCTTTTCATTACTTTCCGTTAAATTTAACAATAGTATGTATATGCTAATATTTTTTCTAAAATCTTTAACAAGCCAACGGTGTAGTAAAACAAAAATTTTACAAAAAAATAAGTTTGCACTTTTCTCCTGTAGTTGTTTATCTAATTCGGCCAACTTCCATATTTACCTGTTATTTATCAACGTTAATAAGATGATGTTCCAATTTTTTTTTAATCTAAAAAATTAAAGGTACTTTAGAGGAAGAAATTTTAAAATATTTGCATTTATGCCCTGTCAGACCATTTCAATCAGAATGAAACCTACAAGATATTAAAGCCCATTAAATTTTACATCGAAACAGCGAGTTTAATCAAAATCGTTAGAGCGGTTTTTGAGAAAATCGTAAAAAGGTGCAAAATGCATAGTATAAAGTGACTCTTCCGGTCAGCTGATTTTGATGAAAAAGATTTTATAACATCTGGGGCGTATAGTTGTCTTAAATACGAAATTTCAATTTCATAGGACTTGTCGTTTTTGCCCGGGAGTTACCACACACACACACAGACCTTTTTGCGGGACTTGGTCATTTGGACTCAGGAGACCCTTAAACGTGTATTTCCGTTGAAAACTGGAATTCGAAAATTTTCATGATCTTATTTCCCTATATATTATGTATGTATGTAGGTAAGTGAAAGTAAAAAAACAAAAATTACATAGAAAAATATATTTGTTCTTTTCTAATTTGCAAAATGCATGGTACAAAGTAATACTTTCAGCCAGCTGATATTAATGAAAAATTGATGTAACATCTCGGACGTATAGTTGTATTAAATTTAAATTTTAGTATCGTAAAACATTTTGTTTACGAGCTAGATTTACCACACATATTTTGCGGGACTTGGTCATTTGGATTCAGCTGACCCTTTAACGTGTATTTCCGTTAATAAGTGGAATTCTAAAATGTTCTTACTATATATTTCATATATAGCTAAATGTAAGTAAAAATTAGTGGCCATAATTATGATTCATATGTGAATGGTAACCCGTGCAGCAAACTACCAACCATCAATAATGTTTTAATTATTCCCAAGATAATATATATCTCCCACGGGACTGGCGGTCATAGGAAGTAATGCTGTCTTTGGAAGGGATGTGGTCTCGCATTCGGAGATAATTAGCTCTGAATTGGCAGTCATGAAGAGGAGAACACAATTGTTGATGTCGAAGGAGGCTGGCCTCGGTGTCCAATTCCATCTGTTTGCTCTCCGCTCTCGGGACTCGGATCTTGACCTCATTAGCAAAGGGGGGGCTTCGGGTATTTGGCTTCGTCCAAATCGAGACCTGGATGGGATTCCCGTCAGAGGTCGAGGATCCTGTCATTAGGAAATAAAGCATACGTAGCTTGTAATGTCTTCTCGGGTTCAGGGTCATCCAAGATAAGCTAAATATCTGCTGCGGGAAATACCTCGGTTGTTAGAATCAATTTAAGAATTTTTACCTTCACTTACCTATTTATGAAATATTTAGTAAAATTTAAAAAAAATTTTCGAGTTCCAGTACTCAACGGAAATACACGTTTTAGGGTTCTTAGAGTCCAAATAGCCAAGTCCCGAAAAAAGGCGCGTGTGTGTGTGCGTGGTAGGTCTGTCTCGAAAACGATAAGATGTATATACCTGAAATGTCATATTTTAAGAGCGACTATGCCTGATATGTTACAGCAATATTTTCCTCGTAATCAGCTGACCGCAAGGATACTTCTTGCAAACATTTTGCACCCTTTTAAGGTTTAACGATTTTGATTAAGCTCTACATACTGATGTAAAATTAAATGAGTTTTTTTTGTTTTGTTTTTAACGTTCCGATTGAAATAATAAGAGATATTTAAAGTTGTCTTCCTCTTAAGTATCTTTAATTTTGTAGATTTAAAACAATTAAACATATCATCTTATCAGCATTGATATAAAAAATGCGAAATATATATGTTGAACGAATTTGATGGCCAACTGACGGATAAAAGAGAAAAAGTTTTTTTTTTTTTGTTTTTTTTGTAAGATGAGAATGTTAATCTATATTAACATCTATATGTATAATATATAATGTATAATATACCGTTGAGGGAGCCCGTGGCTGAGTGGCTAGCGCGCTAGTTTCTCATGCTACAGGTTCTGAGTTTGAATCCCAGTCCCGGCGGGGCTTTTATAAGGATGTAAAAAAAAATGGAGATTCACTCACATCTCCTCCGGGTATGTGAGACCCGTCAGCCAAAGGGGGGCCACTCACAAATTTAGTCGTAGGGAGAGATAACCCTACACTAAAAAAAAAATGAAAGGTGAGTGTAAACTCGCAGGAGTTTACACCGTGAGGCCCAGGGCCTACACGGCCTATCGCGCCACTGAAAAAAAAAATATATATACCGTTGGAAAGCTAAAGATTTGAGAAAAAAATGATATGTTATATAGCAAGTTGTGGAAGGTGACGAATGAAGGTAAGTGATTACAGCGACGTAAAACAACTAATACAACTATAATATATATATATATATATATATATATATATATATATATATATATATATATATATATATATATATATATATACTTTTTTTTTTAGCATCATATAATACAATGACGTTATTACATCCCACACAGTACCACGGTGATTCAATTCAATGATTTTCCATATTGGAATTGATCCTTTGATGTGGTATTAAAATGTCTGCTTATATACATTATCATTATTGTTGACATAGATTTATAGTGGGAGCGTATTCAAATTTGATCTGTGTCTCTGCCGACTCCTTACATCACGTCCCGAACAGATGACAGGCGGTGTTTACTGAGGTTTATGGCTGTTTGATTTCAGAAGATTAATTAGAGTAAATATTTAAAAAAGGTTATATTGATAAGGAAGCGGCTGGTAGGAAGGCTTTGATCGTGAAGGGCAACACGGAATCATCACGTAATTCAGGAAAATATTTTCTAGCAATGGCGGATCCATGGAGAGGGTGAAGAGTGAAGAAGTTGAACTAAAATGGGAACCAGTGATCAAGAAATAATGAGAGGATATTACGTAAAACAAGGGAAAAGGAAGTTAACAACAAAAAATCTGGTGAGGGCAACACACAACTTTCTCTTACCTCCATTTTTAAAATCTATGAAAGAATTTTCAAATACAGTCAGAGATAAAAATACTTGAAACTTTTAAAGAATTAATTAAATTGAATTTATATAGAAACATGTGTTTTATTTAAAAATCTATTATATTATTATCTAAAATAATCAGTTAGTTTTATCTTCTTTTCATCACTTTCTATTAACTTTTAAAAGCTTGAGCATATGATAATATTTTTTATAAAAATCTTTAGCTTTCCAACGGTATATCATACATGTATACACAAAAAAATGCACTAAAAAATATATTGTTTCTGTTTTCTCCTTTAGTTGGGTATGGAATTCATTCAATTTATATATTTACCTGTTTTTTATCAGCGGTAACAAGATAATATAGTTATTTTTATTGAATCTACAAAATTAAAGGTACGTTAGAGAAAGAAAATTTAAAATATCGGCATTTAAGCCCTGTCAAACCATTTTAATCCAAATATAATCTAAATAATATTAAAGCCCATTAAATTTTACATCGATATAGCGAGTTTAGTCAAAATCGTCGGAACCGTTTTCGAGAAAATCAAAAAAAGGTGCTAAATGCATGGTATAAAGTGCCTCTTCTGGTAAGCTCATTTTGATGAAAAACGTTTTGTAACGTCACGGGCGTATATTTGTCTTAAATATGAAATTTCAGATTCATATGACTTACCGTTTCCACCCGGGAGTTACCACACACACACACACACAGACCTTTTTGCGGGACTTGGTTATTTGGACTCAGGGACCCTAAAATGTGTATTTCCGCTGAAAACTGGAATTCGAAAATGTTCACTATCGCAATACTTTCCCTTCCTATATATAGTAAGTGAAAGAAAAAAATGCAATGCAATATTTACTGTTTGTTTATATAAGGTCTATTATATATAGCTATATTATATATAGCTAAGTGAAGGGAGCGGCTCGCCCTAGTGGATACACCAATTTTATTCGGGTCCTGGGTTCGAATCCCCGCTGTGACAAAATATTATTTATTCCGTTAATTCAGCCGCGGTGCGACCCTAGGGTGTTGGGGTCAGCGGGGTAGTCTTTTGGATATTCTTTGTTTCTTGATATTAATTTATGTAATGCCAAATAGATAAATGGGTGATTGCAGAAGTAAATAAATGAGTAATTGCTAAAAGGTATAATAGGTAACTCTGGTACAAGGTAAAACTAGTTAGGTAATTAAAAACACAATAATTGGTAATAATCACACACTTTAAACCCATGACAACTAAGTAAAGACTGAATTGCTTCCAAGAGGCGAAATGCAGTGTAGATGAACAAACATTTTATTTTGAAAGCGGATTAATAATTGTTGACATTTATATAAATGAGTGATCCAGAAAACGTAACCAGTTTATCTTTTAAAGAAGAATCTAAAATTGCCTCATTCCTTAAATTTTGAAGGTTTGCGTTTCAAGATACGTAGATAAAAAATATAAAAAGAGATCCTATGTCCCTATGTCAGTGCTATGTCATAGATAATTAAATTAAATTATTATTTAGATTTTCTAAACGTATTTTCCTCATTTTTGAGACATAAGATTCTCGTTAAAACAAAAATTAATCCTATGTTCGATGGGCTGGTAATTTCGATGTAATTGATCACTTAAAAATAAAATTAATTAGCTGCTAAGTAAGAATTTGAGGACCGCAAGAAATGCATTTTTGTAATAAGTATGGTAGAAAGAAGTTTTTTAAAATATTCCTAGATACATGTCGGATGAAGTAACCAACCATGCTCTTAGACTACCAAGAACTGCCTGTCAACCCCAAGTTTGACTTACGTCTGATGAATGGAAATGCATGATCCAATGACGTAAGAGAAACAGTAACTTTTTGCATTTCCTCAATATTTAAATATAGAAAGCAGGAAAAATGCCTGCTGAGTCTAGCGGTTATTTCCTTCAGGGAAAGATTACACTTTCGTTGTCAACTATATGGAGGGGCACATAGAGCTGGGATATACTGTATACGAAATCATTTGGGGTCACCTGTGGAGTAGTCGTACGCATAACAGTCTTCTTCAAGGGTCAAATACTCGCAAATGAAACTAGAATTTATTCAAGAGAATAAAAAATCCTGTCCTGAAGAAACATAGATAGATAAAATTTAGGACTCTCACTGTAGTATTGACCGATTTACCATAGTAGCATAAAACGTTCTTTAAAAGAATAAATAAATATTATATTTGTAACAATTTGTTTCTAAATGAACAGTAGTAATTGTGATATATATAGTGATATATGATATAGTGATAGATCACATTCATACAAAATATAAAGAAAATAATGATAAAGTCATAAAATATAATATTTATACAAAAAAACAAAAAACTAAACAACAACCTACAATTGAGATAAATACAAAGTAAGAAATAAATTAAAATAATAAAAAATAATTCTTTTTTTCTCTTTTTTTTGATGGAGTTACAAGTTTTCATATACATTCATATACAATACATTGCTTTCTTCTGTGTGTTTTTATTATTATTTTTATCGAGCTTTACTGATTCTATAAAATATTAATCAATTTTTTCTCCATCTTCAAAAAATAAATGAGTTTTTCATTTGTTTGTTTATTTATTTAACATCGCTTTATGCTGCCATATCTAAAAAAAAAAAAAAAAATGGGTGGACAGCTGACGGATTTTTTTTTATTCATCATTCGGGTTATACGCATCATGAAACCTAATCACTCAAATTTTGAGATTCTTTTATTTTCGGGTCGATTACAAAAGTTCATTATTGAAAACGATATACCAAAAGTTTTAATATCGAAATAAGTTAAAGAAAATCGTAAATGTGTTGAATTGATATTTCCATCAGATTACTAGTAAGGAGTATGCCTGCTTTGTCGACTGTTGTTAGGCCAACGATTGTGCAAGGAAGCGATTACGTCGAGAACAAGTTGAATCGTCAGGTTTTCCTTAAGTTTTCGGAAGGGAACTTTATGCTTTGACGGGCACCAGTAAGCCCTTTCTCCTCAAGGTTAGACCCCTGGAAATTTTTTTTTTTTTTACTTATTCAATAAACTTTGATATTGTTATATTAGTAAAGGATATTCTTAAATGGATTGAGTCGTTATTTCCTGCAGCTTACTAGGAAAGATTACATATTTCTTGTCAATTATATTTATCCAAGACAAGCCTCTAGTAGTAACACTTGGAGAGAAATCACAAACTGTTTACTGTTGTGTAACGATAACACCTGATATCCCATCAAAACAATAACACAATAAGAATTTGATTGAGATATGCAAACATTTTTAAATCTGATGCAACTCAGCTTTAAGTGCACAATAATTGAAAACACAATATAGTATAAATTATCTTTGAATGATAAATTGTTGCGATCTTTCTCAGATAAGACCATGATTAATCACAACTCAAGAATCTACGCTGGATTTTCGCTAAAATGAGAAATTGGTTTGAAATTATAGCTTATTTTTTATATTTACACTTTGAACTCATGAACATAAAAATGTTAAAAAAAGTACCTGCTTAGAATTAAAAACAAATTTTAAATTTTTTCTCATATCTTATTTTATTGTATTATCTTCTATTTTTGGATTTTTAATTTTAGTAATGGACCTTTGTAACCGGCCAAAAAAATTGAAAAAAATTACTCCCCCTCAAAATTTTAGGGTGCAGATTTCAAAATACGTAGAACCCGAATAAATAATTTTATCTTTAGATCATAAATATATATAATAATAAATTCTTTACTTATTCTAGGAGTCCCTTTAGAATAATATTACGAATTTTACATAAAGAAGTTTAGTGTCTTAGAGTATAATAAAACAAACAAAATAATAGAAATAAAGACAAATATGATCTATTATAATAAATTAAAAGGTTTTGTTTATTTGTTTATTTATTTAACGCCACTTTATGCTACTATGGCTAATCGGACGATGCTACAGTGGGAGTCCTAAATTTTTCCTATCCAGGTTTTATTAGGATAGGGATCTTTAGCGAGTACCTTACATCGCACAGGCTCGGGACCACCTTTTAACGTCCCCTTTGGCGTAACTAAGGATTTTTTACTCCCATTAAAAAATCCTAGGACCACCTGCGGGTTTGAACCCGTGACCTTTAGCATGGGAGGCTGTTACGCTAGCCACCCAGCTACAAGTGATCCCTAATATAAATTAAAAGGTACCTTCTAATAATTAATAACTAAACTAGAAAAAAAAATATCAATATATATATATATATATATATATATATATATATATATATATATATATATATATATATATATATGCAAATCTTTAATACATTGATAGAACTTTACAATATTGGTGAAATAATACAGTAAATGTGCAAATGCAACACAAGTAAAATATTATATTTAGATTATTGTTTCTATGTTTTTTATTGCTTTTTATTTGAATTTTCGAATCAATAGAAAGAAGTGACTGAATAGACGAATTTAAAGGAAGGAAGAGTATCAGATTGACGAATATATGAAGGAATAGAATTCCATACGGACGAGGAGATTTGACGGAGAGGAGGATCTGTCGAAAGCTGTGGTTCGATGAGGCGTCATATACAGGTCTGAATGCCGCGAACTAGTGTTTCGGGAGTGGACGGAGGATTTGAATGAAAACATTTCTGAAATGTAGGATGGGTGGCGGAATCGGAAAACTTGAAAGAGGAAGGTTGCCAAGAAATACTTACATCGATAGGAAGGGGAAGGCCACTTCAACTCCTCATAGAAGATGGTGACAGAAGTGTCCCTGGATATCCCGAAGATGAAGCAGTTGAATAATCGTTTTAGTTTTACTTCAAGATCCCCAGAGACACACCCACACACCGCACAGCAGTAGTCCAAGTGGGGGAATATTAAGGACCAAACCAGGGATCTACGGGTTTCAAATGGAAGAAGGGGACGGTGATGATTTAAGAGTTTTAAGGTGGATATGGTGCGTCGAGAGATTTCAGAAACATGGTTCTTCCAAGAAAGAGTTATTGGATTATATTAGCTTTTTCTTAATTATTGAATAAACACCAAATTTTTTTCACCAAGTTTAGTCTTTGGTGCTAAGTCATAGAGCATTGAATGTCCTACGAAATGAAAAAAGAATCATTGATATTGGCCCAAAACGAGCAGAGATGAAGTGAGGAGTGGCGATATAACATTTTCCTCTGGATTATTTATTGCTTTTCGTATTATTTAATTGCCTATTAAGAGCTATGCCCTAATATAGGTATTTGGAAATAATAATTAGCAGCGTTTTTTAATGATTGTTGCCTTAAAAACAGTTGACTACGTAGGTAGAGATGGGCACTCACGCAAAAACAGTTGACTACGTAGGTAGAGATGGGCACTCACGCAAAAACAGTTGACTACGTAGGTAGAGATGGGCACTCACGCAAAAACAGTTGACTACGTAGGTAGAGATGGGCACTCACGCAAAAACAGTTGACTACGTAGGTAGAGATGGGCACTCACGCAAAAACAGTTGACTACGTAGGTAGAGATAGAGGTTAGCACCTCTACGTAGGTAGAGATGGGCACTCACGCAAAAACAGTTGACTACGTAGGTAGAGATGGGCACTCACGCAAAAACAGTTGACTACGTAGGTAGAGATGGGCACTCACGCAAAAACAGTTGACTACGTAGGTAGAGAAGGGCACTCACGCAAAAACAGTTGACTACGTAGGTAGAGATAGAGGTTAGCACCTCTACGTAGGTAGAGATAGAGGTTAGCACCTCTACGTAGGTAGAGATAGAGGTTACCACCTCTACGTAGGTAGAGATAGAGGTTAGCACCTCTACGTAGGTAGAGATAGAGGTTAGCACCTCTACGTAAGTAGAGATAGAGGTTAGCACCTCTACGTAGGTAGAGATAGAGGTTAGCACCTTACGTAGGTAGAGATAGAGGTTAGCACCTCTACGTAGGTAGAGATGGGCACTCACGCAAAAAACAGTTGACTACGTAGGTAGAGATAGAGGTTAGCACCTCTACGTAGGTAGAGATGGGCACTCACGCAAAAATAGTTGCCTACGTAGGTAGAGATGGGCACTCACGCAAAAACAGTTGACTACGTAGGTAGAGATGGGCACTCACGCAAAAACAGTTGACTACGTAGGTAAAGATGGGCACTCACGCAAAAAGTACCAGTACTGTACTCAAATAATGAATCATTTGAAGTATAGAAAATACTTTTCACTAATTTGCCTCTGTCTGTTCTGAGGTATATTAATAATTTATTTAGACAATATTTAATTTTTTTTTATTTATCGATTTGAAAATCAATTATTTTATACTCTGCAGATGTAATGGATATAGGGGTCTACTATTATATTTTGTTACTCGTGGAATCGCATCGCACTACCACTATATCAATTATACCAAAAGAGCATAGAATAATCGATACGCGATCGCGCGATCTTAAAATCGATAGTACCGTGTGATTCATTGAGTAAAAATAAAATAAAATAATTATAGATTCCAATATAAAATATATCTTGATATTTTAAAATCGATAATATGATGAAAGGTAAACGCTTCAAATTATTACACAATGGTTTATTATTTCCAAATAACTATATAAAGGTATGACTGTTTATATAGCTGTTAATAGCAAGGAACTAATAAGAAAAGGAATAAATAATTCTAAGGAAAATGGAATATTACCGATGCTAACTTCAAAACGCTAGTTATGCTTATTTGCAGTGTTTTATTTTTATTTTTTAAATTTATCTCAATAAATTTCTGGCGATCAAAATCTTTCGATAACTCCTGTAGGTATTTTACTTGTTCACACTTACAATCATTCATGTATAGCGTATTATCACATCAGTTGCAGGATTGTTCAAAATATGTTTGCCAACATATTGGATATAATTAGTTGACCGTTGAGAATTACTAAAAAGAATTAGTCCGGGTGGCGGTCGGTGAACGAAACAATTGAGTAGTTTCAACAGTTAATTTTTTGCCAACGTTTCGACCCCCATTGTGGGTCATCATCAGGGCTAAAACGATACATTTAAAATAAGATTAAATATACTATTTTGAAAACTATTGTGCTAGAGATGTCACTATTATAACATAAAAGGAAATAGATGTGTAAAGAAATTAATTAATTAAATTACAATGACAAAGGTATAATAATGAGAGGGCTATACAGAGCAGATAATGACTAAAGATAATGCACAAATATATAAGAAAAATTACATGAAATAAAAAACATTGAAAAATGGAGTACAGTGGAGATACGTACCGTCTGGTAGGCGAGTGGAAACTAGGTACAATTTGGTAGTATGGAATATAATCAGGTAGATAGGAACGTACGTACGAATGGTTGGGTAAATGGAAAATGCGTGCCCTGTCTAAAAATGCGGTACGTATTTTTAGCCCTGATGATGACCCAAAATGGGGGTCGAAAGATTGGCAAAAAATAAACTGTTGAAACTACTCAATTGTCTCATCCACCGACCGCCACCCGGACTAATCCCTTTCAGTATATTTGCCAACATTTAATTCATAACTCTATGTGGCCCCAGGACCTGTAAAATTGAATAACGCGTTGTTTATTTGAAAGATAATGACTGAGATATCTGTTAATATCACAATTGAGACGGTGATTTTCAAAAGGTACTCGAGGGAGCGCAAAAATCTCATTAGTATATTATTAAACCAACTTATTTTATTATTTTCGTATCGAAATGGAGAATTATTTTTTACTATATTAATAACACTATTTAAAATTTACGCAATGAAATTAATTGTGTAATTAGAATCTTTAAAAAATGATTGCATTTCTAAATCGCGTTTTTAAAGGACTTGAATGTTCATTAGATAAAATCAAAAAGAAGATTTAGATAAAACTAAAAGATGATAATACAAATATGTCAATATTTCGATTTCGTAAAGAATGTCATTCAGTAGCTTTACCCTTCGACTACCGCCCTCCGGAATCCGTTTCCGAATCCCGGCTGTGGTAAAAAAGTCATTTCTCCAGTTAATTCAGTCATAGCCTTTGGGTCAGAGGACCCTTTCTAGCGGGTATACCCGGCCCCTATAAAGTGGGTATTAGAAAATTGAAGAAAAAACATAGAGGCTGAGCGTGATTCAGGCCTAATCGCCTCCTTGCACACCATTTTATTCCAGGAAACAGTAATAAGCTCTATATGTACTCATCTCAAGGCTCTACATGTGCTATAGAAGGATAGTTATGATAAAAACCGTTGAAAGTGAAAACATATTTAGCACAAAGATTGTAGTTCTAGTAACTAGTATGGATAGATAGATAATATTATATCAATGGAATACTTTTTAACAGATACTAAGACGTAGACGATTCCAGCAATTAATGCAGCAAAATGTTTTTGACGCAGATACTCATTGGCACAAATGATTATAACCTTGGCAAGTGCGCGAACAACTTCTGGATTTGAGAGTGAAATATATCGTTTAAAATGGCACTATTAGTAGATCGGTTTTGGTAAAAATATTGCGGTAACATCCGAGGCGCACATTTGTCTTAAATATGACATTTCTGTTTCGTTTCACATTTTTGTTTTTTCAGTTAGGCTTACCACATACCTACAGACCTTTTTTGCAAGGCTTTATAATCATAATAGGTAACCCTAAAACATGCATTTCCGGTGAAAACTCAAATTATTTTTTAATATTTTGTTTAAATTTATTTATCGGAATGTACAACTGTATTTACATTAATACTATAAATCTAGTAAATGTAAGCAGAATAAAAAAACAAATCCATGATACTTGCGTAGAGAAATTATTCATTGGCAGTGCTTCATTAAACGTTCTAAATCAGAAGGTCTCTTGATCATCTTCTTCTCAGACGTCTCGGAGCATTATCAGGAATTGAAGAGAAAGGAAGGATTGCAACTGATTGGTTAAAGTGGTAATGGTGTCAGTCATAGAAGGAATGATATCTTGTCGGACCAAATCAGCCAGATATCAAGCATTAAAGATTTCTCCAAGGATTTTGGATCGCAAGGATTGGATACGAAAAGGACTCGATGGCTTAGTAGAACACGAAAGCTCAATTCCGTTAGTACAGAATGGTCTGAGGATAGTCATGTAAATGAGCCTTTTGTACTTAAGTGAAAGTCTAGTCTAGTAAGCGTTAAAGTTGCCAAAACTATTGCACTTTCTTTTCTTTTTAGTTTTGTTTGAGGATTACAACAATTTTTCGTAGAATTTTGGACTTAGACGTTTGTATTTGTTTTTTCTATATTTAAGTGTTTAACAGAACCTTTTCTACGTCTATTAATTCCTATACCCAGGTCATCACAAGCTTAGAGATCACAAATAGTTTCCATTAAGGTAATATAATAAAATTATGGAATGACGTCTCGCGGAACAATCTGGCGTCACATCCTCTGCGGACCCCCAGGGTGTGCGGAAATACTATCGAGTTAGGAACCACTGCTCTAAATAATGGTATCATCTTTATTATAGTATTAAAAATATACTTATAAAAAACGCTGATAATTATTAAACAACTGTTTTTTTATTTTCAAATATGTATACTGATAGATAGATAACTGTTTTTTTATTTCATTAAGCATATTACAACAACAAAGCAAATATTATAAGTATAAAAAACATTTGTAGAACTTTGGTCTTTTAGACCGTCAGTCCGGAGCCGATCTGTAAAGTTTTACTAATTATATAATATTCAAAAACAGGTCACTCACTGATTCTTATTCAACTTCTAACTGTATTAACTTATAAATAAAACAACAGTAAAAAACAAATAAAATAACAATAATCAAATAATATCACATATTAGAAAGTATTTTATTTTAATTATAATTAAATTCTTTAATAAGCCTATATCTATAAGGCCATGCTATTTTACAAAAATTGTATACAGACAACCAGTTATCACCATTGAGACATTTTATTACATCATCAACTTTTAGAGAATTCTTTCCAAAACAATTTTTTCTAATTTCAGACAGAAACGGACATGAAGAATAGGAAATGAAATGTATTTTCTGTTACTTTTTTATTGCACAAGGAACACATCACACTACTATTTGAATAAAATCTGTTATAGTTGAGATGAAGAAGTTGACATCGAACTTTGAATATCCATTTAACCCCATTAAAGTTTATTTTATTATCATCAAGATAATGTGTTCCATAATCATAATTTAAGTTTTTATACAGATACATTTTTTTCCGAAACTGAAGCCTTTTGTACATATTTTAATTTGCAAATTTCTGTTAACGATACTCTAAATTCCTGTAGGATTAAATTCCATTTTTTTCAAATAACTATATTAGGGTATTACTGTTTATATTTCAGTTTATAGGTGATTGAGTAATATTAAAAGCAATAAACAGTTCATAGGAAAATGATCAATCACCACAACTGATTTCAAAACGATATAGCTCTGCTATTAATAAACCGATTTTAATAATCCTTTTCGTTTTGTAGAAAATTTACTTCTCTACCGAAAATAAATAACAACTAAAAATTGTTGGTATTTATTCAATTATTTTACTTTACTTTTACTATATATAGTAAGGGAAAGTATTGCGATCGTGAAAATTTTCTAATTCCAGTTTTCAACGGAAATACACATTTTAGGGTCTCTTGAGTCCAAATAACCAAGTCTCGCAAAAAGGTCTGTGTGTGTGTGTGTGTCTGTGTAGTAACGTAACTCCCAGGGGGAAACGGTAAGTTCTATGAAACTGCGATTTCATATTGAAGACAAATATACGCCCGAGACGTTACAAAACATTTTTTATCAAAATGAGCTTACCAGAAGAGGTACTTTATACCATGCATTTTGCACCTTTCTTCGATTTTCTCAAAAACGGTTCCGACGATTTTGACTAAACTCGCTATATCGATGTAAAATTTAATGGGCGTTAATATCATTTAGGTTTCATTTGGATAAGAACGGTTTTGACATGGCTTAAATGCCGATATTCTAAATTTTCTTTCTCTAAAGTACCTTTAATTTTGTTGATTCTATAAAAATAACTATAATATCTTGTTACCACTGATGAAAAACAGTTAAATATATAAATTGAATGAATTCAATACCCAACTAAAGGAAAAAAATTGAAAAAATATATTTTTAATGACATTTTTTGTTTTTGAATATAAGAGCATTAATATACATGTATGATATACCGTTGGGAAGCTAATGATTTTAGAAAAAAATATAACTTTATACTCAAGCTTTTAAAAGTTAATAGAGAGTGATGAAAAGCCGATAATACTAACTGATTATTTTAGATAATAATATAATAGATTTTTTAATAAACACATGTTTCTAAATAATTCGATTTAATTAATTCTTTAGTAGTTTCACGTATTTTTATCTCTAAGTGTATTTGAAAATTCTTTCATTGATTTTAAAAATGGAGGTAAGTGAAAGTCGTGTGTTGCCCGCACCAGATTTTTTTGTTGGGTAATTATATATTTATCTTGAAAAATAACTGAATTATGTATATCGGTGAGATTTCTATCTATAATTGATGGAGGCGTACTGATTCTAAAATTATCCCTAGACTTTTTTCTCTATCTTTAAAAATAACTTCAATTATTTTCCTTTTCTCTTTTTTTTAATTCTTTTGTTTAAAAAACAATAACAAATTGTTTCTCTTTCTCCAGAAATAACATAGTTATGGGCGTTATCATATTTATCGGTCGCCATTTGAAAAATAATCGGCGGATATGAAAGTCGGGTGTTACGGTCATCATTGGATGCGATAGTATTTTTGTGCCGTTTAAAAATATCGGTCCAGTAGTTTCGGGAAAAAATGCAGACGGTGTACAGTGGACGGCGGACGAACGATAAGGTATAAATGGTCATTATCGAAAATAAGAAACCGAAAAACGAAATACAAATGAAAATACAAGAGATAAAGTAATTATAAACCCCATTAAATGAGCTAATGGTAAACAGATTTGTTGATATCGGTTTCTCAAGTGCCTCAACACTTATAGAGATGAAGTGTATATCACACACCTACAGCAGGTGTCTTCGTAAGCATTTATCTAACATCCCAAACCTTATACGAAATTTTATTAAATCATTTAATTATTTTCGAAAAATATAGATAAAATCTTTTTACAAATTGTAAATAACCTAAGATAAAAATATGAGGAAAATAAACACGACTAAATGAGAGTTTGTTTTATTTATTTGAAGGTAATATTGTTTTTACTAAATAACTAAATAAGTATCGCAACATTGAAAGCTTCTATAAATAGCAATTATCCGATTCAAGGATCCTGATAAATATTCCATAGATCGTTAATAGAAATATTGAAAATTACTTGAGAATCAAATTGAGTAGGTGCCTATGAATATATTATCGGTAACATGCATACACACCTACTCAATACTAGGCTAATCATATATTAAGATAGACATATTATATAATTCTAAGATCAACTTTATATAATTTTATTTATATGCATATATATATATATATATATATATAATATATATATATATATATACATATACATACGTTGTTTTCTTTTTCCGAATCTCATCAAAATTAATGATGGATTACTTATGCCCCTTACAACAAGATATCGTAAAATAAATTATTAAGTATATGAAAAAAAATCATTTAAAGGCTGTAAAGAAATTATTATAAGCGAAATTATAATATTAGTGATACTTAATTTATTATGTACAATATTTAATTAATTTATTTTTTTCACATTTACATGAAATATTAAAAGAGTGTACAGCGGCCATAAATACTTTTGAATTTGAGTTTTCAACGAAAATACACGTTTTATCAACCCATGAGTCCAAATGACTAAGTCCCGCAAATAGTCTGTGTCCTTGATTTTCATCCTGATAACAAAAGATTCTTTTATTTAAATGTTAAATAAACGTTCTTAACGATTCAATTATAATATTAGTGACACTTCAATATACGATTAAGATATTAAAAGATTTTTTTTGTTTTTCAAACGACTTATTGGAATAACCACTTTATACTGTTCATATTGCATATTTTTATGATTTTCTCAAAAACTACCCCAAAACATGTTGACTGAATTCACTATAATGGATTAAAATTAAATGGGCATCAAATTCATGTGGGTTAGATCTACACTGAAATAGTCGGGCATGGCCTAAATGCAAACTTTTTATCACGTCTTCATCCAAAGTGTCCTCTATTTTGTATATTCAAAATAAGTAACCTTTTTCTGTTATTGTAGTTGCTAAAAAAATGTTTAGACGAGAAATATCAAAGAATTTTATTATTAAAAAAAAAATTAATTTTAATTGTTTTTCTTATTAATTCCTGCTAGAATATTAATAGGGATCACCTGTAGCATAGTGGTCACATAACAGCCTTCTCTTCCAAAGGTCATGGGTCAAACCCGCTAGTTGTTATAGGATTTTTTAATGGAAGTAAAAAATTCTTGTTATGTCGTCCTTCAGAGGGGACGTAAAAAGGTGGTCCCGAGCCTGTGCGATGTAAGGTACTCGTTAAAGATCCCTATCCTAATTGTACATGGATAGACTAAAATTTAGAACTCCCTCTGTAGCATCGTCCGATTAGCCATAGTAGCATAAAGTGACGTCAAAAAAATAAACAAAAAGAGTAGTAATATAATACACCGTTGGAAAGCTACAAAATTTCCATACAAGTTTATCTAACCAAAAATGTTGTTGAAACTAATAGAGATTGACAAAAAGCGTGTAAATATGTCATTGTTATCTATGATAATTTCTATTGTCACATTATTAATATATAATATTATCATTTTAAAACATTATATTAATTTTAAACTAATTTTTTATTTGCTTTTCAAAACGTGATTGGAAAATGGCATACCAGAATCAAAACGCAATATAGCTATCATTCAATATATATATAATCATATCCAATTACGACGGTTTAGTTCCTGAATAAAAAATAAAATAAAATAAATCCATGACTAATCTTTTTAAATCCTACAATTCGTGACGTATATAAAAATCCTCTTCTTATGATCTTTTAGACTAGGGATCGCTTACGGCATCCTCAGAAAATTCTGATTCAAGATAATAACCATCATTCTTTCAATGTTTCTTTTTTATTTCACTAATCTCCAAGATATTATTTAAAACTCAAGTTAACATTTTTTTATTTTTTTTATTATTTATTGAGATATATTACAATTTGTTTCTATATGAACATTAGTAATAGTGATATAAGATCCCATTCACACAATATATACAGTATACAATGATAAAGTCAAATCAAATAAAATATAATATATATACAAAATAAAAAACAAACAACAACCTATAATTGAGATATATACAAATAAATTAAATAATAAATACAAATAAATGATATATATATGAATGAATAATTTTATTTGCTTTCGGACTAACCCGATACAAATAGAGATGGCTACATAACAAATATAGAATAAAAAACATACTACAATAAAAGAGTTAACAAGACACTAATTCACTACGTTATCAGCTCTAGGTACATTGAATAGTAATGAATTACAATAAAACTTATAACAAAATAACTCAAATACAATATATGAATAATATAATAGTTTACAATATAATAAATATATAAATATATGTTTGACATAATATGGCGAAACACGATAAATAATATGATACAGTTAACAAACATGTTTATTCATTTATTATAAATGATCTGATTTGGCAACATTGCCTTGCATAATAATAAATATTTTTTAATTCATCAATATCATCGGTGGTAAACAGGGCGATCAAATTTGTAATGTTCATATTTAAGGCCCTAGGGATGTAATGGGTTCGGAACGGTGCGTATATGGGACATCGAATAAAAATGTGGAACAAGTCCTCTCTTTCGTTGAGGTTACATAGCGTGCAGTTTTCCTTGGGTTTAAAATGGTAGTATATATTGTTAAATGTTAATTCAATATTGTAATTTCCAGAGAGTCTTAATTGTGCAAATATTTTTATGACAGGGAACGGTGCGTTTGATAATAAGTAAGCTTGAGGTTTATGTCTATTGTTATGAATGGACGGATAGAGTGGGTTGTATTTACCGGGAGTGATTAACTTTTGTTTATCTATTGTCTCCATATGATTTGATTTGATATATGTATATAGAATTAAATAATAATAAATATAAAAACAAAAACAAATAAAAACATCAACCTATAATAACATAACTATATACAATTTATACAACTGCGGCCTGGGCTTGTCCCTCCCTACACTTGTGGAATCCGAGATCCTAGCGCCTCGCTCTCAGCCGCGTCACTGGTGGGACTCAGTAACCAAGTTAACATTAGGTATTAAATTTTATAGCCTTGTTAATTGTATAGTTTGAATCCTAATTACCTTTTTCACGGTAGTTTTTGGGGAAAAAAACTATTCCGATAAAGGTGTTTAAACGGTTTAGAGACGGAAAACGTTATTACAAAGAGTCAGTAATAAAGCCTTCAAAGAGCCAGTAATAGAGAGTCAGTAATAAAGAGTCACTAAAAAAGCCTATAAAAAATATGAATGATTCTTCAGGCCTAATAAACACAGGATATATATACCTGTGGTAAGAATGACCACGGAAAGAATGAACGAAGAAATATTCCAGAAAATTCGAGGATACAAAATCTCCGGAGGACACACCAAGCAGGCGAAGGAAGAAACGGACCAGGAATTTTCGGACCGATAGCAGGAGATAGGAAAAGACTAAAGGAAATCGAGGTTCTTGTGGGAAAGAAAATATTGAAAAGGGGAGTTGCGTGGACATAAGAAATAAAACAATAGCACGCAGAGATAATGAGTAGAAAATAAAAGGAAATGATTAAAAATAACCAAAATTAATGATATACACGCGGTCTGTAAAACCAATCCGTGAAAAAAAAGAAATATTGGGTTGTTTCACATGAAATGTCCGTTTTTATAGTTTCTTAAATATATAAAGGATTTTGCAGGTCTCTGTTGTTTTCTTCCGAATGTTTACATATTTAAAGCAAACAGTTACTAATCCTCTACCTTTGTATTATAAACATTAGCTTCCCAATCCAACCCCACTTTATAGTATACCTCCAAATATGAACATGGAAACACGCAATTTTCGAGTAATATTTTTGTACGAGTTTAAACTCGGCCATTCAGCAGCTGAGGCCGCTAGCAATATTTGCAAGCCGTTTGGGGAAGGGAGTGTTAATGAAAGGACCATTCGCCGTTGGTTTGCTAAGTTTAAATCCTAAAAAATTGATGGTTACAGTATGGTGGTCCATGGCTGGGATAATTCATTATTTCTTTTTACCTAGAGGTGAAACCATTACCTCTATCTACAACGTACTGCAATGGAATTGACCAAGTGCACACAAAATTATTAAAAAAACAACCTGGATTGGTAAATCGAAAGGGTCCTATACTCTTTCTTACACGCCAACGCTAGACCCCATGTTTCAAAACATACCTCCGAAGTTCTTCCGCACCCACCATATTCTCTCGACTTGTCTCCAACAGATTACCACCTGTTCAGGAATTTAGACAACTTCGTCAAAGGAAAACTTTTTGAAAATGATGATCAAGTGAAAAATGCGTTTTCAGATTTTGTTTCACTTCAAAGCTCAGAGTTTTTCAGTTCGGGGATAAAAAAGTTGGTGTCACGTTGGAAAAAAAATGTGGAGAAAAATAAGGTAAATACTTGGAATAAAATTATCTTGTTTTCATATCGTATTTTTAATAAAAATCCTTTACCTTGAAAACGGACATTTCATGTGACACAACCCAATAGAATAACAATATTAATAAGGTATGATTGTAGAACAATTCAATCACAGTAATCTATAGGATATGATACAAAAAATATTCAATAACATAGTCTATAGAAAAATAAATATATAAACATAAGAACAGAACAAACTGAAGTAAATTTGGCAGGGACGAAGTATCTTATCAGAAATGTTTTATTTGAATTTTGAAATTAATATTTCTGGTTTCTTATTTTTATTAATAAACCATTCTAATCGACCAACAACTAATTAATAAACCTCCTTAAATCTTGACGTTTTGCGTGTAAAGAATCTTAGAATGGACATACTGGCATAGAATTTTTTTAAAAAAATGTAGAGGGGATGGGGGAAAGGTGGCAGAGATGCAAAGAGGAAATAGGTATTGAGGATCATTTAGTATCTATAATGTCAAGCTACTTCTTTGGATTGGGTAAGCTAGGCCGAGGTAAACTAGACTACTGCTCTCCCTGCCAGAACAGAATAATTATTCAATCTATTATTTCCTCCATCTCTGACTCCCTTAAAATTATCGACCCAATATATTCGATTGTGTTACATGAAATGTCATTTTTCAAGGTAAAGGATTTTTATTAAAAATACGATATGAAAACAAGATAATTTTATTCCAAGTATTTACCTTCTCTTTCTACACATTTTTCCCAATGTGAAACCAACTTTTTTATCCCCGAACTGAAAAACTCTGAGCTTTGAAGTGAAACAAAATCTGAAAACGCACTTTTCACTTGATCATCATTTTCAAAAAGTTTTTGTTTGACAAAGTTGTCTAAATTCCTGAACATGTGGTAATCTGTTGGAGACAAGTCGGGAGAATATGGTGGGTGCGGAAGAACTTCGTAGATTCGTTGCCGCTCAGTGAGATCATGAGGTACCCATGTATCGAGCTTTTTTACTTTCCCAATACACTTTAAATGTCTGGAAACGGTAGAAGCACTTGCATTTAGTTGTGCTGAGAGTCCTTTAACTGTTTGGTAGGGGTTTCCTTCTACTGTATGTTTGAGAACATCGTTGTCTATTACGGACGGAGGTCTTCCTCGGGGCAAGTTTCCCAAGTCGGTACCCCCAGGTGAAAACTTAGCGAACCAACGGCGAAAGGTCCGTTCATTAACACTCCCTTTCCCAAACGGCTTGCAAATATTGCTAGCGGCCTCAGCTGCTGAAAGGCCGAGTTTAAACTCGTACAAAAATATTACTCGAAAATCGCGTGTTTCCATGTTCATATTTGGAGGTATACTAAAAAGTGGTTAATTGATTGGGAAGCTAATGTTTATAATACAAAGGTAGAGGATTAGTAAGTGTTTACTTTAAATATGTAAACATTCGGAAGAAAACAACAGAGACCTGCAAAATCCTTTATGTATTTCAGAAACTATAAAAACGGACATTTCATGTGAAACAACCCAATAATATATAAATAAAACTATGTTTAATAAAATAAAGACCTCAATTCTCTGGTTTACATCTCAGAACTCATTCGGTAGTTTTACAATATTACTGGTACCAAGTATGAAATAACAGTATAATAATAACAAATAATTATTCTATATAGCTTGGATTCGAATCCAGAACTAAGATAACTATAATCTATACTCTATCCACTAGAACAATGGTTACCAACCAAAATATTTCGCGAAGCCCTTCATAGAGTCGTTTAGATGGTAAGGACCAACTCCCTAAATATTAGATATGTTATGTGTTCAGATATTTAGTGGGCTTCAGGTTAATTGCCTGCGAAATACCTCTGCCGGAACTCAGTATTCTAGAAGTTGCCTAGTTGAGGAAATAGGAATGGGGAATAAAGAACCAGGAGCTAGGAGTACGCGAAACAAAATGTCGGTCATTCAAAAAAGGAATATCACGAAATATCACTCTTTTCCAACACTATTATGGTTACTATCATGGAAACAGCTGTTCCTAACAATATAAAGGTTCTAAACTATTTTACCAGGCATAAAATTAACTTTAATTTGAGTAGTAATAGAAATCTGTTAGTCTAATACTCACCGACATAATGCCAGTGCAATGGTTACTTGGATCAGAATTCGTATCAGTGCCTAGTGTTATAAGGTCAAAAGGAAAATCGTGGTCAAATGTGTCAGAATTTCCTTGGTTTTTTTTCCCTTTTTGAATGGCCGCCATTTTGTAATCCACCCGTTTTATGTTGGCAGACGTGTATTTTTTACTTCACCATAATAGATACTTTGCATAAAACATTCTAAACATTTTGGTCAAATCTGTTGCACTTTTCGTTGCTGGCTCACTGGCTAATACTTTACATACCCAACAGTTGTAGAGGTGAGAGTTATTTATGTTTATTAATTTCAAATATGCAAGATGAACTGTTCGTAACTTGGTAATTGGCCAGAGTTGGAAAAGTCGTTCTCAATATTTAGGCGTGGCAATGAGAGTTGTAATAGGAGTTTGTCAAAGAGATTTCAGAATTAAATGGAGCCTGGAGCAGAGCAACGACTAAACTTTGAACAGCAGTTGTTTGATATTCACCGGCGGGACAAAACTTATCTTCAACGGGAGCTTTAATGAGATTCGACTTTTGTGCTTTGCATTATGTAACTGTATTCTCTTTCGATTCGGCTCCGGAAAAGCTTTAAAAAAAAATCTGGTGCGCGCAACACATGGCTTTCACGCACCTCCGTTTTTAAAATCAATTTAAATAGTTTTCAATAACTTTTATGTAAACCTAGAGATAAAAGTAAATTGTTAAAGAATTAATAATGTTACAATACCAGTATAAGAAATGGAAGTTAAAAATTGATTATGACAAGTGACAACATGTTACATTTACCCTTAGACGCGGAACCTGCCCTCCAGTTTATATAGACAATCACCCAATACCACAATCAAATACAGTAACGTACCTAGGACTTATTTTTGACATGGGGCCCACACGTCAAGACAAAACGCTAAACTTCTGACTAAGACTTTTATATTCGATACTACACAGACGTTCTAAATTATTCACCAGATAGAAACTTAACTTATACACTTATTTGTTAAAACCAATATGGACTTACGCTTGCCAAATATACGGACCTGCTAAAAAAACACACATACGTAAAATTCAAATCTTTCAATGGCAATTTTTAAGACTGGCAACGAAATCACCACCATATGTTTCAAACGATACCCTTCATACTGACTTACGTATTCCAACTACAACAAATCACATTCGAACAACTACAACGATTTTGCGACAAACTAAATGGACACATAAATCAACTTGTGCAAAACATGGCTACAACTGACATACCAGAAAGAGCTCGGCGTAGGCTGAAAAGGAGTTGGATGAGGGACCTCCTGACCTGAAAATATAGTCGTGCTTAATGTCTGGAGGATGCACCGTTGGGTGCTGTCTCCCTCATGCCTGCCCACAATTTTTTTTTTTTTTTTTATTTTTATTTTAGCACATTTGCTTATTGTGATTTGTTTACTAAAATGTTGAGTGAAAAAAAAAAATTAATTATATTGAATTTCAATAGCAACATGTGTTTTATTAAATAATCTATTATATTTTTATCTACGACAATCAGTTAGTTTTATATAATATTTTTATGTTTATATTTCGGTTCAAATTATATATTCATCAATTTTTTTTGTCATTACTAAATTGATGATGTAGTTATTCTTATTGATTTTACGAAATTAAAGGTACTTTAGAAATAGAAAATTTAAATTATCGGTATTAAAGCCCTATCGAACTATTTCAATCAGAATAAAATCTACATTATATTAAATCCCCTTAAATTTTACATCGATAAAAGGATTTCGATCCAAATCTTTTGAGGCTTTTTGAGAAAATCGTAAAAAGATGCTAAATGCATGGAATAAAGTGGTTCTTCTGGTCTGATAATTTTATGGAAAACGTTGCTGTAACATCTCGGGCGTATAGTTGTCTCAAATATACAATTTCAGTTTTTCTTAAATAAATATACAGTTACGATTTTTCTTTATATATATATATATATATATATATATATATATATTATATGTATATATATGTACAATTTTTTTTTTCAAAAAACGTGATCGTCACGTGGCATGCCATAGAAAAACATGTACATTTACGACTGTTTAATAATTTTATAAAAAAAAAATAGAGCAATATATCAATAATCTATTTAAATCCTCCAATTCGTGACGTATTAAGATTCTCTCCTTAAGTTCTTCTAGACTAGTAATCACTAACGGCATTGTCAGTAAATTCCCTTCCAAGATTATATTCCATAATTCTCTCAGTATTATTTTCTTTTTTTGAATCCACTAATCTCCAAGGCAGTATTTGAAACTCGATTTTCATTGAAGCATTAAATTCTATCGTGTTGCTATTTCGTTTAGACATCATTTTATTATTTCGAAGAATATGAGCGAATTTTAATATATTGGGTTGTGTCACATGAAATGTCCGTTTTCAAGGTAAAGGATTTTTATTAAAAATACCATATGAAAACATGATAATTTTATTCGAAGTATTTACCATCTTTTTCTACACATTTTTCCTAACGTGGCACCAACTTTTTTATCCCCGAATCGAAAAACTCTGAGCTTTGAAGTAAAACAAAATCTGAAAACGCACTTCCCACTTGATCATAATTTTCAAAAAGTTTTCCTATGACGAAGTTGTATAAATTCTTGAACAGGTGGTAATCTGTTGGAGACAAGTCGGGAGAATATGGCGGGTGCGGAAGAAATTCGTAGCCCAGTTCTTTCAATTTTTGCACGATATGTTTTGAAACATAAGGTCTTGCTGACGCTTAGTGAGATCATGAGGTGCCCATGTATCGAGCTTTTTTACTTTCCCAATACACTTTAAATGTCTGGAAACGGTAGATGCACTTGCATTTAGTTGTGCTGAGGGTCCTTTGGTCTTCCTTCTACTGTATGATTGAGGACATCGTGATCTATTACGGATGGAGGTCTTCCTCGGGGCAAGTTTTCCAAGTCGGTATTCCCAGCTGAAAAACTCAGCAAACCAACGGCGAATGGTTCGTTCATCAACACTCCCTTCCCCAAACGCCTTGCAAATATTTCTAGTGGACTCAGCTGCTGAATGGCCGAGTTTAAACTCGTACAAAAATATTACTCGAAAATCGCTTGTTTTCATGTTCATATTTGGAGGTATACTAAAAAGTGGGTAATTGATTGGGAAGCTAATGTTTATAATACAAAGATAGAGGATTAGTAACTGTTTACTTTAAATATGTAAACATTCGGAAGAAAACAACAGATACCTGCAAATCCTTTATATATTTCAGAAACTATAAAAACGGACATTTCATGTGAAACCGCCCAATATTATAGACTGTTTTATTTTTTTTATTACGGCCAACAATCTCGTTAAAATGATTCTTGAAATTTACATAGATCGTAGCTAGAATGCGATTCAAAATGGAAATTTTTTTTTAACAAGGTTAGCGACTTTAACTTAATAAAATACGCTGCAAATTATTACACAATTATTGCTGCAAATTATTGCAATAGTTTTTTATCTCCAAATAAGAATGTTAAGGTATAACTGTTTATAATGCTGTAGAGAGGCAATTAAGTAATATAAAAAGCAATTTATAATTCAAAGGATAATGTCATATCAATACTGTTAATTTCAAAACACTATATCTGTGCTAGTTCTTAACCAATTTCAATGATTCTTTTTCCATTTTGTAGAAACTTTGATTTCATATTATAATTCCTATTGTTCTACGCATCTTGAAACGCAAGCTCTCAAATTTTGAGAGGGGGATATTTTTTTGTTTTTGGTCGATTGCAAATTTTCATTATTGAAAATAATTAAAACAACCCTTAAAATATTAAAATCGAGCATAACCTTCGAAATATTAATAGTCCTTTTCGTGCGTATGAGTATGAGGATAACTAACACACAATACAATGGTTTCTCTATCTTTTAAAATAACAGTTATGGCTGGATTTATGAAAAATTAATTATTATTTAAAAAAACACTTATAAAATCTTCAAAATATACTGAGTTAAAAGCGAATCTTTGTGAAAGATTTCATTTATTTATTTTTTCTATGATTAGCCGTTCCTTGGTTTGAAAAGAATGATACAATATTTCTCTGTTTTCGAATATATCTGAATTAGAAGGCCTGTACTGTTTCAGTATTTGTCTTGCAATTGGTTTATTTGTTACTGGTAGAAGAATACGAATCGAAATATTTCAGTGTTACTGAGAATAATAACACGTTACTGAATGTTATCCATTTCATCCAATCAGTTCGATATGACGTACTTCAATACCAAACAAATTTATTGTATAAATACAATATCAATAATAAATTATAAAAATCGAAAAACTCTATAAAGAAAAACTAAATTGCGAATATAACTGAACGAAGAAAAAAAATCTGGTACGACGCAATTTACGACTTCCTTTTATCTCCATATACTTACATATGTTTAAAAAAAACAACCTAAAAACCTTAAAAAATATGTTTGATCCTTTCTTCTTTGGTTGCTCATCTAATTCGTTCAATGCGGCTCTCGATGATTATGATGATTATTTTGAAAAAGTTTCTGTAACATCGCATGCATTTACGTTTTTTTTATTTATTTATTTTTATATATTTATTCAGATTGATTACAATTAGTTACATAATGAACAGTAGTAATAGTGATGTGATACGCATTTCATACAATATATACAGAAAATAATGAAAAAGTCAAGTTACATAAATCGGAAATGAATAAATTCAAATACATACAAAACAATAACAATTAATAAAACAAAAAAGAAACAACAAACAAATCAAAACAACAACCTGTAGTAGAGATAAATACAAAGTTGGGAAATAAATAAACATCATACAAACAAACTTAACTATATACAATCTGCTAAGGGGACCCCAGACTGGGCCTCTCCCTCCACAAGTGGGGGGAAAAGCCGAATCCAAGAGATCCCAGCACCTCTCTCTCGACCGTAAGCCAGTGGAGGCTAAGAGTTACGTTTTTAAAATATAAAATTTAATTTTAGGGACTTAGTAATTTAGACGCAGGGGAAAACGTGTTTTTTCCTGTTAAAACTCGAATTCGAAAAATTTTCACGATCCTAATACTGTCCCTTAGTAAACAAGTGAAAGTAATAAAATAATGATTTCTTTATTTGTTTTTAGTGTATTCCCTATTCAATTGGAGGTGGCTGGCACAGCACAAATAATCAGATATATCGCCAGCATACAACTTTGTGAACTATGAGGCAGAATGTCATTTGTTAATGATTGGTCAAAAAAGTTTCCATACACTTTCAATATTAATCCAATTTGTCCTACTATTACCGTATTTCCAGATATATGTATAAATCTTTTCTCTATAATTAAATCTTAGTTCAGTACTAACTTTACTTGCGCCTGGGGAACTGATTTCTTTTCAATATCCGCGTTTTACCTTATTAGGAAGAGCTTATGGTTCACAAAGCTTATCTATAAGAAAAAATGCATATTGGTTGAATAAGTCACATGCTACTGTATAGTATTTACTAAAAATACATAGAGGTTTTAAATCTTTGGAGGATAGAACACGTGCTGAAAGACAGGAGACTGGAGCATCGCCAGAGACGAGCCATCCTTGCTGAAGTCCTTGTGAATCTCCACAAAGCCGCAACCTCAATGGTCATCACAATAAATAGGGACTATGGCATCCAAGTCTACCCAGAAACAGTTAAAAATATTCTAAGAAGGGAAGAATAGAGTGGTCGAGTCGCTAAAAGAAAGATAAACAGGAAGTAACGGTTGTAATTTGTCTTTGTCAGGGTAATTTATAAACAAATCCAAACATTTCTAAGAAAGGGCCATATTCTCTAAGTAATCCAGATTTAATATTTTTGGCGTAAATGGAAGGTCAAAAGTGTAGAGGAAATAGAATTCCTTTATTTGCATTTATCCAATTATATTTGGGTATATGGAAACTTTTTTGAGGAAGTGTATATATACTCACATATAAATGACAAAGATTGAATAAACCAATTCTAATAACCATCTGTCAGTAAAAATTGCTCGGTGAATCGAAAAATGACGGTTTCCCGGGAATCACCCTTATATATTGATGCGATGCCTATTAAAAATCCCAGCAAAGCTTGAATATGGATAACATACGGGCGAAGATAAGCCATTTCGTTACACAAAAGCTCTTTGCCATTAAGTATTCAGATTTATGTGGCCCCGATTCCGAGGAATATTCATAGGGAGGGGAGGGGAGGGTGTCACGTGATACTGGGCTAATAGGGCGGAACCTGGCGGACAATGGGGGAAACTGGGGAAAGAGAAGTTGCCATCCCTAAGTCATGTAGTTTGGGGTTAATTTAGTGGCGTTGCCTAAGTGGTCTGTAACTACCTTGGATCTGCATACTGTGCACTGTGTCTAGTCAGGTCTTTTATAGTTCCCAGCAACTGTCGGGTCGGGCCGACTGATACGGGCTATTGGTCTCCAGTACTGAGGGACCGGGGGTAGGCGGGTACCTCTGGGAGGGGTTCTGGCGTTTTGGATTTTTTTTTTTTTTTTAAACATATTTATTTATATTTACAACTGTATAATTATATAACAAGTGAATGTGATGGATATAGTAATCTGACATGAAATACATAAAGAGATGCCACCTATCGGCAGCACTCTAAAAATATTTTAAACTAGAAGGTCTCGGGGCCATCTTATTTTCAGACGCCTCGGAGGATTATCAGGAATATAAGAGGATGATAGGATAGAAACTAGTGGATTAGAGTGGAAATGGAGTTTTTCATGGAAAGATTGATATCTAGTTCGGGCTAATTCAGTAACATATGGGATATTAAGGTCTTTATGGATGAGCTTATTCGTGACAAAGTAAGGATCGTTAAGAATTGGATACGAGAAGAATTTGATGGTTTGGTAGAGGCCCATAGCTCTACTCCGTAAGTCCATATCGGTCTTATGATGGTCATATAAATAAGTCTTTTGTAATTAAGTGAAAGATTGGAGCGTTTGTCCAATTAGTGTTAGAGTAGTCTAAAACGTCGGGCAGTTTGTTGTCTTTTCAGTCTTGTATGGGGATTCCAAGTCAGACGTTGGTCAGTTGGAGTCCGAGGTATCGAATCTGTTCAACAGGGGCTAGTGGAGTGTCATTAAAGGATACCATGGGGGAGGAAGTTATTGGTTTACGGCGAGAAGTAAAGGTAGTTGGAGTCCGAGGTATCGAATCTGTTCAACAGGGGCTAGTGGAGTGTCATTAAAGGATACCATGGGGGAGGAAGTTATTGGTTTACGGCGAGAAGTAAAGGTTATTTGTGGGATTTGTTAGAATTAATTTTAATCCTCTATTTCTGACACCATACTTCAAGGTCTCGGATGTGGGATTGAAGAGTGTGGGAGGAAGTAAATGGATCATTATCTACCGATAGCACACACGTGTCATCAGCATAAGTAGAAAGGAAAGTGTTAGGATGGGTTGGGATATCAACTCTATGAACTGTATAAAGGACAGGTCCTAGGATGCTGCCTTGGGGAACACCAGCAGATTGAGAAAAAAGGGAGGAATAGGAGCTGTGGTGATTTATTTGGAAAGATCTATCAGCAAGGTAGGACTTTATAATAAGAAAATAGACGGGGCTTGTAAAGCAATCCCGGTTGCCAGACTCGGTCAAAGTATTTTGGGGTTAAAAATTGAATGTACCATCAAATTTTTCTCCCATCAACACAATAAAAAAATCCTCTAAAAATACTAAATTCTTCTCATTTCATCATCAGCGAATTCATCCTTAAAGAAGACCATCCTTCATTTGTTGCACTGAGAAAATCGGATTCAGAATATGATGAACAATTTTCGAAAATATTTCATCATTTAGTGCTCGCCTCATTGGCGCCATTTGAGCACTTCTTGCCTTGAGTGTCAGGTTTTCCCAGTTCGAGTCAAGTAAGAATTTTGGATTATTGTTTTCAATAATGAACCTTTGTAAGCGGAACCCCTCCCCCCTTCAAAATTTGAAGGCTTACGTTTCTAAATACGTAGAAACGTTTATTTGTGGGGGAAAAAATATTTGTGTTCTTTAACGAAAAAAAAAAACGCGATAATTATAAAAAAGAAAGAGAAAAAAAAAAGAAAATTGAAATATTACACATAAATACTCCCATAACTCTGTTATTTATGAAGATAGAGAAAAACATGTAGAGAGATTTAGAATCAGGAAAGTGCGATTAAAAAATAAAAAAATTGAAATCTTGCCTATATATGCTGCTTGTAACTTTGTATGTTATTTTTGAAGATAGGGGAAAAATATTAATGTTTTTAACCAAAAAAACGGGAATAGTTGTAAAAAAGAGTAAATGGAAAGGAAAAAATTGAAATTTTACTCATGTATAAAGTTTTAACAGTTAATAAACAGATTTGTTTTATTAATTTCTTTATTCGCTCTAATTATTAACAAATATGACTATCATAAAATGTGCTGAAGAAAACTTGAGTAGCAAAGTATAGTAGTGGTGGGGTAAGATAGTGATGTAGGTAGCACCTCTAGAGGCCTAGGCTATGATTTATCACAGGTCTCTCATCCAGCTTCTTTTCAGCCTTCTTTAAACGGGCATTTCACGTATTGCTGTCACATTTATAAGCCTCTTGTCGTGTCAGGTAGTTCGTTATGAACACACAAAAACAGTCCGTATATATTGATCAATTGAGACATTTTTTACAAAATCGAGCTTTTTACATATTTGTATTCTTATCAATTATTTATATCTAAATCTCCTATTTGATTTAAATCTAATGAACACCCAAGCCCTTTATAAACTCAATTTAGATATATAATTATTATCTAAAGGAAATAATTACACATTTAATTTCGTACCAAATTATACCAAAACATCTCATTTCATATATTTAATATGATGTTCTTTAACGAAACTAACAATACTAAAAAAACAATTCTGGATTTTAATGCGAAAAGAATCAAATTAGCTAATTTAATAACATAATAATTAGTGCTTTTCGCGCCCCCTGTAAAATTTCCTGGAATAGATATTTTGGAAATCAACGTCTCAATTGTTGGTTGTTGTAAGTTAGTATGTTGGGTATTATTGTTCACATACCATCGCTCAGATTAATAACTAGAGACCGGAATTCCATGATTTTCCACGTTCTGTTTGCTTGCGTGTATCAGATTCAAACCCGGACAGGATATATCGTTCATGTCTTCGGGGATAATATGAGTATATTGTTTTGTTCTTTTGCGGATAAATTCCAGGATTTTTTATTTTTATTGCATTCAATTGCATTTTTTAAACTTTTGAGCTAAATTTGATTATTAAATTTTAATATCACAATTGATCGAACCGAATTTTCTGTAATAAAAATACAGATATATACTAATAAATGCTTAAATTACATAAATTAAATAAACTTCAAATACTTGGGAAAAATTATCGAACCAAATGGACAATAAAAACAGTCACAACAGACAAGAAATACAACAAAAGATCAATCTCAACACAACTCTACAGAACTGAAATAGAACCGATGGCACTGTACGCAAGTGAAACACTGGCACTGAACTGCAAAGGACAAATCGAAGAACTAGAGAAAGAGGAGAGGAAGATCATCAGAAAGTTACCAGGACCAAGAAAAACAGAAGATGGATACAGAGTGCTAAGCAAGAAAACAACAGAAAAACACGCCAACATCGAGACAGGCATCAGGAAAAGAAGACTGAAATTCTATGGGCACATACAAAGACTACCAGAAACAAGACTGACACGGCAAATACACGAAGCAACAGCAACACACAGAAGCACTAGGAACTGGATCAAACGGACACGAGAAGACTTACGAAGAGCAGACATAAGACAAGAGGAAATCCAAGACAGGAAGATATTTAGAGACAAAATAAAGAAATGGGAAGTAACACTAGAGCAAAACAATCAGGAACCATACAGACCCAAATGGTCAGCAGAAAGAAAAGAGAAGTTCAGCCAAAGAATGAGATAATACTGGCAAGACAAAAAGAACAAGAAATAAGAAAATTGAGTCATAAGTGCTTAGCGCCTTCCATTTAGAGAGATATCGCACTAATAATAATAATCATAATAATAGGCTTAGCGAACCCGAAGGTTCGATGCCGATACCACCAAATTCCGCCTACACAGACTCGTCCAATGCTCACCATTCAAGCCCAAGCTCCCGAGATCAGCCTTAACGCAATCCTCCCATCTCCGCTTCGGCCTACCTTTCGGAAGCCTACCAGCCGGATCAGCAAATACCAACTTTCTCGGAATCCGCTCGTCATCGAGCCCAACAACTTTACTCGCCCATTTGAGTCTCCGCGATGCAATCAGCTCAATTATATTCACAGGATGCAAGTTCCGCAATTCCGCGTTATGCAACCTTCTAAACTCTCCAGTGGCCCCATCTCTCTTTGGACCAAATATTTTACGCAATACCTTATTTTCGAAAACCTTAAGCCGTTGTTCATCCTTTAAAGTAAGCGGCCACGTTTCACATCCGTAAAGAACCGTTGGAAGAATAATAGTTTTATAAATTCTAATCTTTAAGTTTTTAGATAGAAGCCGCGAACTAAGTAACTTAGCAACTGAATAATAACACGCATTTCCCACCTTTAACCGGGACTTTATTTCTTCCTGGATTTCATTTTTTCTAGTTATAATTGAACCTAAATACTTGAATTTCTCTACGTGTTCAAAAGTATGACCTGATACATCAATATCACCAAGATCGACACCGTTTCTGCTACTAATCATATACTTCGTTTTATCGGTATTTAATTCGAGTCCTATTTCTTTACCGGTTTTTATTAACACACTTGTATTTAGTTGTATGGTTTCCGTGTCTTCACCTAGCAATACCAGATCATCGGCATACCCCAAAACCGGAATCTTGTCACCCATATTTAAGCCTTTCTCGGTACACATCACCTTTTCTATGACATATTCTTTTTTTTTTTTAGAAACAATTCTTTATTGAACAATATTACAATCTGTCCAATTTAGGACATTTTTAATAGGGATAAAGTACAACATTCATACTGCATTCACACGATATATACAAAACAATAAATTAATATAATAATAAAACAATATAAATAAATACAAAACAAAATCAATAAAAATATATACAAAAGTCACTCATACCTATATACAATTCACAAGCATACACCACGTGAGTGGAGAATCTAGCCAATGCTAGAACTCCAATATACATTTTACAAGAGGTCTCGAGGCCACTGCCGTTTCAACCTTCTAGGAGGATGGTAAGGATGTGTGGAGCTGGATAAGGATTGAGCTAGGGGATTAGGGTGATGGATAAGGTTCTGATGGAATTTAGAGAATTTTAATGGTATAAGGTCTAAAATAAATGGAATATTTAGGTCGCGGTGTAAGGTATGGTTGGATACATAATAAGGAGCATTAACTATTGTTCGGAGGACTTTTGATTGGAAGGATTGAATGCGTTTGATGTTAGAAAATTTGGCTGTCCCCCACAGTTCAAGTCCGTAGGTCCAGATAGGTTTCAGTACCGTCTTGTATATTAGCAGTTTGTTCTCGATAGATAATTTAGAATTTCTGTTCAGTAGTCTGTATAATTGTCCAAATCGTCGATTAAGTTCTTGTCGTTTAAGTCTAGTATGTGGGTTCCAAGTTAGTCTTTTGTCCAGAAGGAAGCCAAGATACCGGACTGTGTCGGAGAAAGGAAGCGGAACGGAGTCAAAGAGAACTGAAGGGCAGGATTGTCTTCGAAGGGTAAAGGTGACATGTCTGCATTTGGATTGATTGACTTTGATTCTCCAGTTGTTACACCAGTCTTCAATTTGAGAAAGGTGTGTTTGGAGGCCTGTAGATGCAATTTCGGGATCTAAGTGAGAGGATAGGATAGCTGTGTCATCAGCGTACGTTGCCAGGAAGGTATCAGAGCAGAGAGGAATATCAGCCGTGTATATATTATAGAGGATAGGACCAAGGACACTGCCCTGAGGAACACCGGATTCGACTGGATAATAATTGGAATATTCTGCACCACAACGAACTCGGAAGGAGCGGTTTGATAGATAGGATCGGAGGACTAGGTATAAGGATAGGGGTAAATGGTTTTTGAGCTTAAAGAGCAATCCCGGGTGCCACACCCGGTCAAATGCTTGCGTTATGTCCAGAAATGCACCCGAGCAGTACTCCTTGTTCTCAAGGGCAGAGGAAATATGGTCAACGACTCGGAGCCCTTGCTGAACGGTTGAATGTTGGGAACGGAATCCAAACTGATGGGAAGGAATAGTGTGGGGTTCTAATAACGGTAATATTCGTTTGAGGAGGATTTTTTCAAAGATTTTTGAAAGGATTGGGAGTAGGCTGATAGGTCTATATGATGTCGTAGTGTTAGGAGGTTTACCTGGTTTTAGGAAGAGAATTATTGTGGAATGTTTCCATAAGAGAGGAAAATGAGTACTGCGTAGAATGGAGTTGTAAATATATGTAAGAAATATAACGGCTTTAGATGGAAGCTGTCTGAGAATCTGAGGAGTGAGGAGATCGTATCCAGGAGATTTACGGAGTGCAAGTTTTCGGAGAAGATATTTGACCTCAGAGGGATTAACTGCTTTAGGAGGTAATGAAAGCGGGATTGGAGACTGAAGGAACTGTTCCACTTCTGCAGTGTGGTTTGGATTGGATTCTGGATGAGGTGTGAAGACTTGGGAAACGTATTTGGCAAGTTCCTCGGCTTTGTCTTCATCAGACGCAGCCCAGGAACCATTACTACGACGGAGGGGATGGGAAATATGGTGGGATTTTAGAATTTTCTTGGTGACATTCCACAGGGAATTGTCACAAGCCGAAAGAGAAGAAAGGAAGGAACTAAAGGATTGGGAACGGAAGGTCGCCAGCTCCCTCTTTAATTGTCTAGAATAAAAGTTATAGGAGCGGCGATCTGTGGGGTGACGGGTGCGTTGCCATAAGGATCTGGATCGGCGTTTGGTGCGGATGAGGTCTATGAGGTGTTGTGGTAAATGATTTTGGTTATGAGTTATCTGGGAATGCTTGGGAGAGGAGGCAGTCCAAACAGCTTGTTGAATAGCGATGGTGAAGGAGTTTACGGCATCGTCAAGGTCATCTGGAGTTTTGAGTTTCACTCTGAGGTCAATATCACTGGTCAGGATTTGGCGAAAAAGGTCCCAGTTTACTGGTCCTCTGATTAATGACGGTGGGGTGGGTTTAGGAATAGGAATTAGGGATACTTTAAGGAGCAATGGACTATGGTCAGAGGACAGTTCATCAAGGCGAGTCACCGACATGTTTAGGGAGCCTAATCCGCTGTGAATGAAGAAGTCAAGGATGTCAGGATTACGGTTAGGATCAGTTGGCCAGTAGGTAGGGGAGTCAGGAGGCAGGAGGTTGAAACGTCTAGAGCTGAGTGCAGACTGTAAATTCCGCCCACGACAATTCGTGGATCTGCAACCCCATTGTTGGTTCTTAGCATTCATGTCTGCACCCAGAATGAAGTGGTTTCCTAAGGAATTAAGGAAGGATTCGAATAGAATGTTGGAGATGGAATGTTTAGGAGGGCAGTACGCTGATGCGAGGGTGATCGGAAAAGAAAAAGTCTTGATTACTATGGCGGTGCATTGTAGGAAATCATAGGAGGGAACTGGGAGTATATGGTGGGAGAGGGACTGGTGCACAATGACAGCAGTACCGGCATGGGCTTTTCCGTCTGGGTGTTCTATACGGTATGTTACGTATTGAGGTATTTTAAAGAGTTGTTTAGTGGTTAGTCTAGTTTCAGTAATAAAGGCTACATCAACGTTTTTGTCTTGCAATAAAGCTGTAAGTTCGTCAGTGTGATTTCTAACACCATTCGCATTCCAAAGGAGAATGGACAAGGAATTAGGTGTAGTCATTTAAGGATTTTTTAAGGAAGGGATTAAATTTGATACGAGATTAGTAAGTAGTGATATTAGCGGCATGACAAGGGATTTGATTTCAGTGATGAAGGATGTCATCAAACTTGTAAGGTCTGTGACATTTGATGGAGGAGGAATATGAGAAATTTGATGCGGATGAGGTTTTTGAGGGTTGGGTAAATTTTGAGGAATAGGTGGTTGTGGAAGGGGTTCAGGATGTATGCGTTGTTCCGGCAGGGCCTCTTTGTTCTGGTTCCCACCTCCAAGTAGATGGGCAAATGTTACATTGGAATCAATTGTTTTTGAAGGTTGTCTTCTGCTTCTGATCGGTTCAGCTGTTTCATCCAGATTCTGAGGTTTTTGGTATCTGCTTTTGAGGTTCTTGTAGATTTGACATCCCTTGTAGTTAGCCGGGTGGTCCTCGAGGCACAGAGCACATACAGCGGGTGTTGATCTTGATCTTGTGCATTCTTCTGATTTATGTTGCTCACCGCATTTCACACAGCGTGGTGTGTGGTGGCAGTAAGTTCTCGTATGACCATATGCCTGACAGTTATGGCACTGAACTATTTCTTTTTTAGTGTAAGGTTTCTCAACTCTTACACTAGTATAGTACAACCTATTGAGGTCGTAAATTTTTTCAACTCCTGCTGATGGTTCCAAGTCCACGAAGAATAGAGGCAGTAGAATTTTATCTTTTAGGACATTGGTCACTTGCCGCACTTTGTAGCCTATCTCCGTCAGTTCTTCTTTGATAGCTGTAACTGGTGTCGAAGGGTGTAGGTTTCTAATTACAACCCTTAAAGCTCTCTCCTGGCGCAACTGATAGGTATGAAAATCAGCTTTGGTCTCAGTCAGATATTTCACTATTTTTCTGTAGCTTTCGGCGGTAGTCGGGAATATTTTAGTATCACTGGTTCTGCTTATACAAGAATAACTATTAGGATCAGTTACTTTGTTTAAATGCGCACACATCAGTTGAAAATTTTTAATATTTTTAACAAATATTGGTGGAGGTAGTGGTTCCCTGGGTATAGGAGAAGATTCCATGGCTTCTTTTTCATTTTGGAGGATCTGAAATGGATTCGGTGTAAAAAACGGCGATTCATCAGTTAATCCTTGTGATGATGTGCTAGGCTGTGGTTCAGATCCTAAAGAGGAAGCTGAAGCGGTAGCTGGTGGAATCATTTTTTTATTATTTTCACGGCGAGGTCTCTGTTTTGTAGGAGATGAGTTTGAACCTGCAGATCTAGATATTTTACTTGTAGCTTTTGAGGACATAACTTGATGAAAATATCTCATTGATTAAAAAAAAAAAAATAAAAAAAAAAAAAAAATAAAAAAAAAATAAAAAAATAATAAAATAAAAAATAAATAAATAATGAGATGAGAATGAGAAGGAAAGATAATAAAAGAAAGATAAGTTAAAGAAAAGCAAGCCCGAGCTTGCCGAGCTAGCGGCAATCAGCTGATCAGTGACCCTCCTTTCACTTTTCGCGATTCTACAAAGTAAATTATAACTTTGCTTACCGATATTTCTCCAATATTCACTGCTGTGGTTTTCTTGAAGTCTAGTGATGTTTTCCAGACTGAACTCAAGCGAATTCCTACTGAAAAGAGCGAAAATCTGAGAGACGAAGTAACGTATGACTGTTATCATCGAGCGCATCAGCTGTTCTGTTGACATATTCTAAAGCTATATTAAATAACAGAGGTAAAAGGGAGTCACCCTGTTTCAAACCCGATCGCACCTCAAATCTCTCGGAGTAATTATGACCGATTCTAACTTTATGGAATGTTTCCGACAAACACATCTCTACTAGGTTTACTAACTTTCTAGGTATTCCCTGTTCAATCATGATGTTATATAGCTTCTGACGGTCTATTGAATCATAAGCCTTTTTAAAATCGATATAAAGTTGATGGACTACACCGTTGTATTCCAATTTTTTCTCTAATATTTGACGTAAGGAAAATATTTGGTCAATAGTCGAGCGATTCCGCCTAAAACCACATTGGTAATCTCCGATAATTTCCTCAGCGTATTCCGTGATTCGACTAGTTAGAATTGACGAGAATATTTTATAGCATACTGGAAGAAGAGAGATCCCACGATAGTTGTTACAATCCGACCTCGGTCCTTTTTTGTGAATCGGAATAAGTATTGATTCTTTCCATTCTTCGGGCATTTTTTCAGTTTCCCAGATCTTTTTAACTAAAAAATGTATTTTGGAAACGCCCGCTTCTCCACACGCCTTGATTAATTCACTCGTGATATTATCATTTCCTGCGGCCTTATAACGTTTTAATTTTCCTATCGCCATTGCGACTTCCTCTTTACTCGGTGCGTCTATCCATGGTTCAGCGCTCTGATATTCAGAGAGAGGAGATTGATTATTATTTTCCGTATTTAAGATGCCGTCAAAGTGTTGTTTAAATTTATTTAATATCTCAGAAGGATCCGCAATTATATTGTTATTTGCATCTTTAACCGCATTCAATAGAGGTTCAAATCTTTTACGCGATTTGTTTATACCTTTGTACATCTCTCTTACGTTATTTTCGTTTCTGTGTTTTTCTATTTCTATTATTTTGCCTTTAAGATACCCTCTTTTCTTATTTTTTAAGAGTTTTGAAGTTTCATTCTTTACTAACCGAAAATAAGCCACATTATTATCGCTTGGATTATTTAAGAAATTTAGTTTAGCGGTTTTTCTTTTTTCGCACATATTTTGACAATCCCTGTCTTGTTCTTTTTATTTTCGATTTTTCCAAGACATAAATTACCGACCTATTTAATATTATTTCTGATCCCTTCCCATAGTTTGTTTACATCTTTGTGTTCCTCGTCTGAAGATTCCAAAGCTTCGAACCGATTTTTTACTTCTATCGCGAATTGTTTTCTAATTTCGAGGTTGTTCAATTTAACCAAATCAAAATTCTCGGGACGAATATAGTTCGGTGTTCTCTTTTTTGTATTTAGTTTTTGTCGAAGTTTCGCGATTACTAATTCATGATCAGAACCGCATTCTGCACCCCGATACGATCTCACGTTAATTATGCTACTTTGCCATCTGTTTTGTATTAAAACATGATCGATTTGATTCCGTGTTTGTCAATCCGGCGATGTCCACGTATACTTATGAATATCCTTATGTTTAAATGTAGTACTTTTGATTACTAGGTTTTTCGAAATGGCAAAGTTTATTAGTCGGGTCCCATTATCATTACTATATTCGTGCAAACTTTCTTTACCGATTGTAGGACGATATACTTCTTCCCTTCCAACCTTTGCGTTCGCGTCGCCTAGTATTATTTTAATGTAATTTCGCGGTAACTTATGGTAAACCGACTCTAGTTTATCATAAAATTCGCATTTTACTTCATCATCACTGTCTTCGGTGGGAGAATGAATGTTTATAAACGCGATTTTAAACCAACGCCCTTGAAATATAGCAACCGATATTCTTTCACTAAAGAACTGTACGTCCCGTAATGCGGAAAGAAATCTATTCCTAATCAGAAACCCGGTACCTAGACAATAATTTATCATTGACTATATTTATTTATTCGCTATATCGATATATTTACTGCACGATTTTGCGCGTTTCGAGGTTTTTACTGCACGTTTTCGTCGTTTTACTGCACGAAAATCCGGTTTCTAGTTATAAGTTTTACTTTAATTTTAAATCATTCTCTACACATGGGCATATAAATAGTTAGACTTTCTTTAGCTTTTTGATTTCTCGAAAACTGCACAATCTCTACATTAGGGGTGGGCATAATTGAATGATCGTCATAATCGGATGATCGGACTTCGGTTATTTAAATAATCGAATGATCGAATGATTAATATGCATTTTAAGATAATATATGCCACAATTAACCGATTAATACGATAATCGATTAATTCGAATGATTGAAATAATCGAATGATCCCATAATCGTCATTCGACTGTATCGAATGTATGGGACATGCTTGGAAGACGTGTCCACGCCCAAGACCCACAAAATTTGGCAGATTTAAGGGAAATGTTAGTGGAAGAGTGCAACAACATCCCAGAACAACATGTAAGAGCCCTGGTCGCTGGAATGGGCAGGAGAATGGAAGCAATTATCAGAGCTAGAGGTGGGAATACCAATTATTGATCGTTTTCCTCGAATTCTTCCTTTTTATTCAGTTTTGTTATTTCATTTCATTTCAAAGATTTACTTTTTCATTTTGAGACTGTAGGACATGTTTATTTTTTGATTTGTTTTACTATTAAAAATTTCTAGAAAAGATTTTTTTTATTTTTTATTACCCTTATAATAAAGTGTGACCTCCAAAGAAAAAACAATATTTTCAAAAATACCCTATACAGTTCAGTAATTTCAAAATATTGAAGTGATCCTTTAATTTTGTCCGGCAGTGTATATTTTCTGTAACCAAGTCATAAAAACATTATTTTTGAAACATAAGTCTTAATATAGGCGTATAATATACTGTTGGAAAGCCTAAGGATTAAGGAAAGTTAATATACAATAAAAGAAATCGTAAGAGTTAATATAAAGTTGTAAGCCCATTAACTTATGAAGATATGTTATTGGTAAAGTGGGATATCATAATAGTTGAATGTTGCCAATGTAGTGCATAATTGTGCGAGTTGTATTCTTCTATTTAGCACATAAGATTTTAGAAACAATATCTCTACCCCTACTCTACATGCTTATAAAATATATGCTTGATAAATAAATATAAATTTTCTACATTACACTATTTTCATTATTTAAAAAAATGTTTAATAATATGCTCATTATTTTCAGGTTTGTAAGAATCCTATGCTGATACAAGTTATTTGGAGATACACAGAGAGTGGCCATAGATTACAAAATAACGGTATTTATACTATAATTATATATTAATTATTTCATGAAAACGGATGTTCCACTGTAAAATATATCGGATTCTCTGGAAGATAAATTAGACCTATAAAATATATTTTAATTAGGTCATTTGAAATAGAAAATAGGAATAAACTGAATTGAAGCAAGAAATCTCTATTTTCTCTGGTCTTCATCATCATGCTAAAATAAAAATAAAAAACTGAACCAACTTTGATTTATTGACCTATTTCTGTCTATGATGAAACATAATAATAAATAGAAGTCATAAAAAAACATATGTCCTTTCTAATTTCACTTTTCTTTACGATACATTAAAAATCCCAAAGAAAAACTTTAAATCGGTGAGACATAGCTTTTTTTAAAACAATAAATGACACCTGATTCAAATTGGCCAGGTGCGAAGTACTTAAGTAAATCAAATGATCTCGGCCTAATAACCTCCCTGTACACCAATTTTGGCTTTGAAACAGTACCAATCTCTGTAAGGACGCAGTCAAAGAACGTTAATGGGTTGTAGAGCTGTAGATAAAAATTCTTAATTAGCTACATTTCGCTAACGCCTTGGGGAAAACCTCAAAGTCAAACCTAACAAACTCTGGGATTGCGTCAATGAAGTGGCCACTAACAGGTTAAATCTTTTCGGAGAATTGTTCTTTACATCCTTACTCCGAAATATTTTAGAGACCAAGTGAGTTTAAATTTGTGGTGACCTATTTCAAAGTTGTGTTATTATTCAGTTGTTAAATTACTTAGCTCGCGGCTTCTGTATAAAAACTTAATGGTTAGAATTTATAAAACTATTCTTCCGACGATTCTTTACGGATGTGAAACGTGGCCGCTTACTTTGAAGGATGAACAACGGCTTAAGGTTTTCGATAATAATGTACTGCGTAAAATATTTGGTCCGAAGAGAGATGAGGCCACTGGGGAGTTTAGAAGGTTGCACAACGCAAAATTGCGGAGCATGTACCCGGTGAATATGATTGAGTAGATAGCCTCGCGAAGACCGAAATGGGCGAGTAAAGTTGTTGGGCTCGGTGAAGGATCGGATTCCGAGAAAGTTGGTTTTCGCGGACCCGAGTGGTAGGCGTCCGAAAAGTCGATGGGAGGATTGCGTTAAGGCTGATCTCGGGGGCTTGGGCTTAAACGGTGAACATTGGACGAGTCTGTGCAGGCGGAGTTTGGTAGTATCGGCATCGAATCTTCGGGTTCGGTAAGCCTATTGTTATTATTATTTCAAAGATACAGTCCATTTGTCTAATAACTTAACTAGTACAGTATATCTTCAATGGCTAATTATGTTATTTTTTATTTTCTTATTTTCAAATTCATGATTCCTAATCTCCAGTATATCCTTGTTATGAGATACCGAATTTCTAATTTGTAATTTTTAACCGAGATGTATGATTCCGAATATCATTCCTGGATAATCTGTTTTAACTATTTTAAAATTGAACGATACATTTTGTGCTGATTGTATAGGTTTATTTTTTTTTTGTTAGATGTTTAATTATATAAAAGAAACAAAATGCAGATTACAAATAATGTTTATAAACTATAGTGTACAAACTATTTATTAATAACTATTTTGGTTAAAGAATTGATTTTGACACTATTTCTTGACCATTTTTTTTGCCTGATGTGGAACCATCTTTTACTTCATATAAATATTAAATAGTCGAACGCGTGATTACTATTAGAAAATAAGATGGGTGGCGGTAAAAAATGAACAAAAAATAATATGAAAACTATTTTTTAACCAACTCTTCGAGCCACGTTGAAGTATTACACCAGGTATTACACTATATACCAGGAAATTTTCAAAATAAAAGACTTGGGCCGAGACAAACGATCTCAATGAAGTTAAAACCTACACGATTATAAGCCCATCAAAAATCATATTGACAACGATTTACAATTACAATTCGTTTGAGAGGTTATCCAGAAAACGAATCTGCTTATAAAATTCAGAGGAACAAGTGACTTCCGCAAGTACATAATTGAATGAATTCCTAAATGCAACTTAAGAAAAAAGAGGAAATAAAATGTTTTTTGTTTTTTTGAACATAAGAACAGTAATATAGATGTATAATATACCGTTAGAAAGCTAAAAAATTGTAGATATAATATAATCTCATACACAGAATTGTAAAATAATTGGAGAGAGATGAAAAACTGATAAAACTAACTCATTGTTGCAGATAATAATATAATAGATTATTTAATAAAACACATGTTTCTTTAGAAAAAAATTTAATTAATTCTTTGTCCCTTTTACTTATGTTTCATCATTAACTGTATTTAAAAATCCTTAAATTGTTTTTCACAAGAGAGGTAAGTGAAAGTCGTGTGTTGTGAGCACCAGATTTTTATTTTTGTAATGAACTCCTAAAAATCGGCTGAGTAACGCAGTTAAAGAACTGAAATTCATTATTAAAATAATTAAATGGGATGTTATTGCAACTTTTTCATCAATATTTTTGCATATTTCTCAAACGGCTTTAGCGACTTTAATTAACCCGCTGTATCGATGCAAAATTAAATGGACTGTAGGTTTTATTCTGATTAAAATACTCAGACAATAACGATATATCATTACTAAGAGTTTTCTAAAATAATTGTTTCTATGTATTTACAATAAATATTTGATTAAATTGTTATTTGCTTTCTGCAAAGAACAAAACAAAAAAACAGAACTGTTTGCTATGGTCAAATATGTTCACTCTTTCACTATATAATTGAATCTCTAGACCACCGTCTTAAAAGCCACCAGGGCGGATGGTATGGATTGGTGTTGGATTTAACTGTTGGGGGTCGATGGGTTCATCTTGTAAGTCAGTCTGTCGTGGAAATTTTCGGATTGGAAAGACTGAATTATTTGGATGTTGGAGATTTTGGTCATAGCAACATAGATCTTTTTAATGTGCCAATATAGATTTGATGAGTACTTTGTAATCTAATTTTGGTTTTCAAGGATAATTTTGGTCGTTTGTCAAGTATCCTGGATAATAGTACAAATCGTTTGTTTCTATCAACCTTATTTACAATTTATTTTAACAACAGAGGTAAGTGAAAGTCATCTGTTGCGCGCACCAAGTATTTTATTTTTTTTTTTTTTCTGGAGGTTTTTCTTAATATTCACACTTTAAATGAGCACACCTTAACTTCCTTTTGTTAATTATTTATTTTATTTCATAACTATTTATATCATCTATCTACGTTTCGGGTTGTTTCCCATTCTCAAGACTTATTTTTTAAAAACACTTTCTCATATATAATTCATTACATCACTCCATAGCTTACTGCTATTCGTCTGGTTATTATTTTTTTTTCGTTTATTTATATTTCTTATTAATTTTGGGGAGCCCGTGGCTGAGTGGCTAGCGCGCTAGTCCCACATGCTACAGGTTCTGAATTCGAATCCCAGTCCCGGCGAGGCTTTTATAAAGATGTAAAAAAAATGTGGATTCACTCACCTCTCCCCCGGGTATATGAGACCCGTCAGCCAAAGGGTGGTCACTCACAGAATTAGTCGTAGGGAGTAATGACCCTACACTAAAAATTACATCGTGAAACGTGAGTGTAAACTCGCTGGAGTTTACACCGCGAGGCCCAGGGCCTAAACGGCCTGTCGCGCCACTGGAAAAAAAAAAAAATTAATTTTGTTCGAATCATTGTTACAATTGTTTTCGGCTGAAGCATCTTTTAATATTTATTCTTTTTTTTTTTTTACGTTTGTTTCTATTTATTAATATTTATTCTGTTCACTTGACGTTTAAAAGTGGACACTAAAAATTAATCAGCTCCTTGCACAGCTGCAGTACGAACCCAGATCCCATCTCATCGCCTCCTGTAAAGAAGAAGCACTACTAAGGATATTAGTAAAGAGGTCCTTAGAACAATCCTCTCCAAGGATAAAAGGACTAATATAAAAGAAGTGAGGCGCTTCCTGGCCCCACATTACATCCGAGATTAAACATTACAATCCTTGCCTATCTTTTATTCATGTCTTTGTTTTCCTCCTCTGAGTATAAAATAGCTTTTTCTTATCTCGAGAAATGTTTTGGTGAATTTCCGATTGAGCAAATCACATCAAGTTTTTGGACGTAGATAAATCTTTTGCCGAGAAATCTAGTTTTTTTTTAGCTTCGAAAATTAAAATTTTTGCCACTAGCTACTCTGGCTGTGTTAGTGATTCACAGATAGAATATTTGCCGACAGTTTACTCATCAGGAATTTAATAGAAAATATTGTTATGATATTAAATTTATCGCTGAGACCTTTTTCATGTTTTCCATCTTGGTTTAAAGTTTTCTTCTGCCCCAAAAACGTAACTTGTTTGAGGTGCTCATGTTTTTTGGTGTCGCTTGGATCGATAATTTGTTGGCAGTTTTATGAACAGAAATTTAATTTAGAATATGAATTGCGGTATAACGTTGTCCTTATTTTCTACTACTCATCAGATAAATTGGTTTGAATGAAAATGGAAACCAATGTCTATAAGTAGAAAGAGGATTAAAAATAAATGTTTATTCATTGTATGTCTTTTGTACCATTTTATCTCTGATGATGACCCACAATACGGAACTACGAACGTTGGTAGACAATAAATAGTTAAAACTATTTAATTTCTTGGAAGGAATTAGTCCGGGTGGCGGTCATTAAATGAAACAACTAAATAGTTTCAACTATTTTATTAGTTGAAAATAGTTGAAACTATTTAATAGTTGAAACTATTTAGTTGTTTCATTTAATGACCGCCACCCGGACTAATTCCTTCCAGTAATTCTCAACGGTCAACTAATTACATCCACAATATTTAATTTCTTCTTTTACTAACCACAACAAGGACTAATTCCTTCCTAAATACAGTAAGTTTCCATTCTCCCACTATGCGCCCTGATGATAACCCACAAAGGGGGGTCGAAACGTTAGCAAACAATAAGTAGTTGAAACTATTTAGCTGTTTCATTTAATGATCGCTACCCGGACTAATTCCTTTCAGTAATTCTCAACGGTCAACTAATTACATCCACAATAAAAATAGAAAGTTTGTAAACTTTCTGGAATTTAATGGAAAAGATTTTGTTTTCTTATAACATTTGTCGCTAGGAACTACAGTTAATTACTCGATTTCTTTACTGATCTATTTCTATTTTTATGTTGTACTCATTGACATTCTCTAACTCAACATAATATAAAATATTGTTTAACATTAATTATTATAATTAATATATACATATACCCTTTTTTTCCTGTATTCTGTTTAATTGTTCTTTCACATGTATCAACTTTGCCACACAAAAGTTTGTGACGACTTATGGTTTAAATCATGAAAAACCTCTATAAATACCTAATTCAAATATAGCTATCTTTTTGTTAACAAGAAATAATTTGGTCAAACATGATTATTACTGAGACTTCAAACGTGATAAAAAAAAAAAAAACTAGAATAAACGATGTGATTTTTGTCTCTATTTACAGTCTAATAATCCCCTAAGGGAAACTGAGATGGTAAATTTAATTTTGTTTGATTTATTGATTTCTTGACTGCCAAAGTTTTAAGAAGTTCACTTTAATTATCGTTTTTTCATTTAAGAATGGTAATAAATAATCAAATTTTCTATTGAATTGCGTAATACAAATAAAAGTGCATGGTATAAGATAGTCTTCCGGTCAGCCGCTTTTAAAGAAAAAGTTGCAGTGTGGACAAAAGGTATCATATATATTATTTATTAAAAATCTGCTTTTTAAACATTCCACTATAATCCTCTTACTAAAACCAGGTAAACCTCCTAACATTTCTACATCATATAGACCTTATTAGCCTACTCCCAATTCTTTCAAAAATCTTTGAAAGAATCCTCCTCAAATGAATATTACCTTTATTAGAATCCCACACGATTCCTTCCCATCAGTTTAGATTTCGTTCTCAACATTCAACCGTTCAGCAAGGGCTCCGAGTCGTTGATCATCTTTCCTTTGCCCTTGAGAACAAGTAGTACTGCTCGGGTGCATTTCGGGACGCAAGTATTTGACCGGGTGTGGCACCCGGGATTACTCTTCAAGCTCAAAAACCATTTACCCCAATCCTTACACCTAGTCCTCCGATCCTATCTATCAAACCGCTCCTTCCGAGTTCGCTGTGGTGCAGAATATTCCAATTATTATCCAGCCGTATCCGGTGCTCCTCAGGGGAGTGTCCTTGGTCCTATCCTCTACAATATATACACGGCAGATATTCCTGTTCGCCCTAATTCCTTCCTTGCAACGTACGCTGATGACACAGCTATCCTATCCTCTCACTTAGATCCCGAAATTGCATCCAAAGGCCTCCAAATGAACCTTTCTCAAATTGAAGATTGGTGTAACAAGTGAAGAATTAAAACCAATCAATCCAAACACAAACATGTCAACTTCACCCTTCGAAGACAATCCTGTCCTCTAGTTCTCTTTAACTCCATTCCGCTCCCTTTCTCTGATACAGTCCGGTATCTTGGCTTCCTTCTAGACAAAAGACTAACTTGGAACCCGCATACTAGACTTAAACGACAAGAACTTAATCGACGATTTGGCCAATTATACAGACTACTGAACAAAAATTCTAAACTATCCATAGAAAACAAACTGTTAATAAACAAGACAGTACTGAAACCTATCTGGACCTACGGACTTGAACTGTGGGGAACAACCAAATTTTCTAACATCAAACGCATTCAATCCTTCCTATCCAAAGTCGTTAGAACCATAGTTAATGCTCCTTATTATGTCACCAACCATACCTTACACCGTGACCTAAATATTCCATTTATTTTAGACCTTATACCATCAAAATTCTCCAAATTCCACCAGAACCTTATCCATCACCCTAAACCCCTAGCTCAATCCTTATCCAGCTCCACACATCCTTACTACCCCCTTAGAAGGTTGAAACGGCAGTGGCCTCGAGACCTCTTGTAACATGTCTATCGGTGTTCAAGCATTGGATAGATTCTCCACTCACGAACTGTATGCTTGAGGATTGTATATGTATGAGTAATTTTTGTATATATTTTTATTAATTTTGTTTTGTATATATGTATTTTGTATTATTATTATATAAATTTATTGTTTTGTATATATCGTGTGAATGTTGTACTTTATCACTATTAAAAATGTCCTAAATTGGACTGATAGTAATATTACTCAATAAAGAATTGTGTCTGAGAAAAAAAAAATCTGTTTTTATTGAATGCAGCAGCAAAGAACGCTACAAACTTATTCCACTGCCCAATAGAAATAAACTCATTTTAATTACACGCTCTCTGAAATAACGAAGTATTGTTGCGGTTGAAGACAATGACATATCGCCGCGAAGACCCTCGCATGAAGTGGCATGCTGTTTGCCGAGGACAATTAGACAAACATTCTCCATTGGCTGACCACAGCACACCCCTTTCATCGCCCCATTCTGTATTCACAGCACCTCTCTCCCACCGCCGCTTTAAACAATACCCTCGTCCGACGACTGTCATGAATGCTCGAATCAACGAATGCTACAGTTCCGGATCCATTAGTAAATAAGAAATCAACCCCGTTTTTTCTTTTTCATTTCAAATCGGGCCACGAGCGTTATAATTCTCCCACTCAAAGAGGAGAATGAATTTTAATTGGGACTGCAGCATTGGGGTGCCCACCCACCGTGACCAGCCCCTCTCTGCTACTTGTTGATTCGCACCTGCGCTCCAGATAATGGGCGCGTAGATCATCATCATCATATTTATATATCTATCTATCTATCTATATCTATATATATTGCTATGTTTTTGACCGGCTGCTTTTTTATGGCAGCGGTAGCTTCAAAAACTAGATTGGTTAATATATTTAGTGTATTTAAGGACAATAATTTTTATAACCATTGGAGCTTTTTTTCAGAGGTGTCGTGTTTACCGATCCTAATAGGGGACATGTAGGGGGAGATTGATTTAAACAGGTTTCAATTAGAGCAATTATTAAAGATAACTAATACATATATTTTAAACTTAAACTCTATTTATATAATGTATAGAACTATGGATGAGAATACTTAGGGAATCGTTATTACTAGCTTTGCCACACAAAATTACAAAAAGTTACCTCAGGACACTTTAATCGGCTGGATTTGTCTTAGGCATCCCTCAGCATCCACAACTCCGCTCTCAGACCCCCGACGGATCTCTCTAGGATCTCTGACAGCCTCCGTGGAAGGTCTTCCACTCTTCCATCCTCTGGAGTACTGACCTCTTCTGCTTCTCTATTCTCACTCTCGTCACACATATTCCCTCTTATTTTTAAAAATACTGTATTTTGGAAATTTGCTATCTCCTATCGGACAAAATAGGGCGGGGCTGATGTGGGAAGTGTCCGATGCCGGCGGTCTAGACTTTGTCCACTCTTAATAGTCTTGCCTGCTTGTAGCTGGGGACTAGAAAGTTCCTGGGGTATCGCGGATCGCGGGTGTCCATGGGAAATTCAAGAGGGATAGGAAACGCCTTTTAAACTTTTGCCGACAAAGATTATTAATATTTATTAAATTATTTATAATAATTAACCAATAATGAATTTACATTCCTCAGGATTCTCCATACATTACAATATATGTTACTGTTTTTATGTCTAAAAAACTAAAAACTATTACAAATATATGTTTGCTCTTTTCTCCTTTAGTGGGATATCAAATTGTTTCAACTTGTTTATTTATCCGTTTTTTATCAATGCTAAAAAGATGATATTGGGCCACACCAATGGGGAAACCTACAGGGGTATGGAATCACTTGTAGCTGGGTGGCTAGCATAACAACCTCCTATGCCAAAGGTCACGGGTTCAAATCCGCAAGTGGTCCTAGGATTTTTTCATGGGAGTAAAAAATCCTTAGTTATGCCGTCCTTCGGCGGGGACGTTAAAAGGTGGTCCCGAGCCTGTGCTGTGTTAGGTACTCGTTAAAGATTCTTATCCTAATAAAACCTGGATATGCAAAATTTAAGACTCCCACTGTAGCATCGTCCGATTAGCCATAGCAACATAAAGTGACGTTAAATAAATAAACAATAAACAAACCTACAGGGTACGGAACGCCTCTTGTCCTTTTGCCGCCAGATCTTATTAATATTAAATATTCATATAATCTAATAATGAATCTATTGCCCTCAGTCCCCTCAACTATAAGAAAAAAAAAAAAAAAAAAAAAAAAAAAAAAAAAAAAAAAAAAAAAAACACCTGTACCACTACAACCCATGAAGGGTCTTGGGCGCAGTACATATAGTGATTCGTACTGTTTCTAGGCCAACGGCAGTGCAATGAGGTGATTCGGCCTTAATCGCGCTCAGCCGCCAGGTTTTTCCCCAATTAATTTGGGTACCCACTTAATAGAGGCTGGGTCTGCCCCAGGAGGGTCTCCATACCCTAGGGTCGCCCCCCGACAGAATTAACAGAATAAATAATATTCTGCCAGAGCCGGGATTCGAACCCAGGACCCGGAGAACTGTAGACTAGCGTTCTATCCACTAGAACACGCCGCTCCCCTACACACACACACACACATATATATATATATATATAGGAAGCGGTCATGGTCTAGCGGATAGGGCACTAGTTTACTCTTCTCCGGGTCCTTTGTTAACATCACGGCTGTGGTAGAATTATTTATTCTATTATTTCAGCCGTGGAGAGATCATCCTGGGGCACACCCAGCCTATAAAATGGGTACCGAAAATTGGGGGGAAACGTGGCTGAGTGTGGTCTGAGAAACAGTACGAATCTCTTTATGTTCTGAGCCCGAGACCCTTTGAGTGGTACAGTTTATATATATATTCTTTCAGTGGCGCGACAAGCCATGTAGGCCCTGGGCCTCGTGGTGTAATCTCCTGGGAGATTACATGAAATGTTTGTAAAATATAAACTTTGAACTTTTATGTAAGATTGTAATTTGTTTTAATATTGATTTTAAATTAGTATAATGAATATCCATTTTTTTTTTTTTTTTTTTTTTTTTTTTTTTTTTTTTTTTTTTTTTTTTTTTTTTTGTTCTTATAGTTGAGGGGACTGAGGGCAATAGATTCATTATTAGATTATATGAATATTTAATATTAATAAGATCTGGCGGCAAAAGGACAAGAGGCGTTCCGTACCCCTGTAGGTTTGTTTATTGTTTATTTATTTAACGTCACTTTATGTTGCTATGGCTAATCGGACGATGCTACAGTGGGAGTCTTAAATTTTGCATATCCAGGTTTTATTAGGATAAGAATCTTTAACGAGTACCTAACACAGCACAGGCTCGGGACCACCTTTTAACGTCCCCGCCGAAGGACGGCATAACTAAGGATTTTTTACTCCCATGAAAAAATCCTAGGACCACTTGCGGATTTGAACCCGTGACCTTTGGCATAGGAGGTTGTTATGCTAGCCACCCAGCTACAAGTGATTCCATACCCCTGTAGGTTTCCCCATTGGTGTGGCCCAATATCATCTTTTTAGCATTGATAAAAAACGGATAAATAAACAAGTTGAAACAATTTGATATCCCACTAAAGGAGAAAAGAGCAAACATATATTTGTAATAGTTTTTAGTTTTTTAGACATAAAAACAGTAACATATATTGTAATGTATGGAGAATCCTGAGGAATGTAAATTCATTATTGGTTAATTATTATAAATAATTTAATAAATATTAATAATCTTTGTCGGCAAAAGTTTAAAAGGCGTTTCCTATCCCTCTTGAATTTCCCATGGACACCCCGCGATCCGCGATACCCCAGGAACTTTCTAGCCCCCAGCTACAAGCAGGCAAGACTATTAAGAGTGGACAAAGTCTAGACCGCCGGCATCGGACACTTCCCACATCAGCCCCGCCCTATTTTGTCCGATAGGAGATAGCAAATTTCCAAAATACAGTATTTTTAAAAATAAGAGGGAATATGTGTGACGAGAGTGAGAATAGAGAAGCAGAAGAGGTCAGTACTCCAGAGGATGGAAGAGTGGAAGACCTTCCACGGAGGCTGTCAGAGATCCTAGAGAGATCCGTCGGGGGTCTGAGAGCGGAGTTGTGGATGCTGAGGGATGCCTAAGACAAATCCAGCCGATTAAAGTGTCCTGAGGTAACTTTTTGTAATTTTGTGTGGCAAAGCTAGTAATAACGATTCCCTAAGTATTCTCATCCATAGTTCTATACATTATATAAATAGAGTTTAAGTTTAAAATATATGTATTAGTTATCTTTAATAATTGCTCTAATTGAAACCTGTTTAAATCAATCTCCCCCTACATGTCCCCTATTAGGATCGGTAAACACGACACCTCTGAAAAAAAGCTCCAATGGTTATAAAAATTATTGTCCTTAAATACACTAAATATATTAACCAATCTAGTTTTTGAAGCTACCGCTGCCATAAAAAAGCAGCCGGTCAAAAACATAGCAATATATATAGATATAGATAGATAGATAGATATATAAATTTTTAATATTATAATTTTTTTTTTTTTTTTTTATTAAATGATAATTTGTATTGAGCCCTGAAGGTGTGGGGAAGGCTCCCGAAACGTTGACTCCTAATCATTCTTAAAGTAAAAATAAACTTTTGAGGAAGATTTAAGAACCATATATTTATCATCAACATATGTTTCTTTGGCATAATTAATTTTATAATTATTTTAATTTATTTTTTTTTGGTTCGTCTGAAAATTTAGATTTGACTTAAAAGCTTATACCTAATATTTCTATAGTATAGTCATTTGTATTATAACATTCTGTCAAACTATACTAATTTACTCTTTGTGGAAAAGTATTTATTTCCTATTATTTGTATTAGATAAAAATAATCTGGAGAAAACAAAAGGGCTGTTTACAAGAGAATTATCAAAGTCAATCTGGACTTGGGGACGTTTGCTTTGAAAATCAGTCAGTGATCGAGCGGCATGTGCGTCACGCTGTTATGTATATGTATGTATACAAAGTGTAACATTATCATGTAAGTCTTTAATTACGCCATCTTTGCAAGTTTAAATTGATCGTTTGAAGATTCGCGATCGATCCATTTTAATAGCATTCGTTCATCCTGGATAATTTAAGGTCTGTATATAAAAATGCATTGAGTGAAAATTTGAGCTGATTACAAACTGACGGTAGGGGTCATGGGTTCGAACCTGGAAGATGGCTCTACGATTTTTACTACGGTACTACCAATGTACTTTTTAAAAAAAATATTTATTGGGGTGTATTACAGTTTGGTACCTATGTACTACTTAAAAAAATTGGTCAAATGATAGATGATGTCACATAGGACTTTCATTGATATAGATAGATGACTGGCATACGTAACGCGAATGTAAGAAGCTTGTACCTTGAGAATATAATCGAGTTGATAGCATCTTGTGAAGTTGTTGGACTCGGTAAAGTACGAAGCTTGTACCTTGAGAATATAATCGAGTCGATAGCATCTTGTGAAGTTGTTGGACTCGGTAAAGTACGAAGCTTGTACCTTGAGAATATAATCGAGTCGATAGCATCTTGTGAAGTTGTTGGACTCGGTAAAGTACGAAGCTTGTACCTTGAGAATATAATCGAGTAGATAGCATCTTGTGAAGTTGTTGGACTCGGTAAAGTACGAAGCTTGTACCTTGAGAATATAATCGAGTCGATAGCATCTTGTGAAGTTGTTGGACTCGGTAAAGTACGAAGCTTGTACCTTGAGAATATAATCGAGTCGAGAGCATCTTGTGAAGTTGTTGGACTCGGTAAAGTACGAAGCTTGTACCTTGAGAATATAATCGAGTCGATAGCATCTTGTGAAGTTGTTGGACACGTTTAAGATCGATTTCTGAAAAAGTTAGTATTCGCTGAACCGGCGTCCGAGATTGCAATCATAATGACCTAGTCCATCAATAAGTCTGTGCGTGTGGTAAGTCTAGCACGAATACCAAGAGTCATACGAAACTGAAATTTTATATTTAAGATAACTGTAACCTTTACCCCTCGTCGTAAACCAATTACTTCCTGCCCTATAGTATCCTTTAATGACACTCCACTAGCCCCTGTTGAACAGATTCGATACCTAAGACTCCACTTTGACAAACGTCTAACTAGGAATCCTTGTGTGTGGATTGAAACGACAAGAAACCGCTCGCCGCTTTCGACTACTACAAAGCTTATTGGCAATCGCTCGAACCTTCCACTTAATTACAAAGCCCTCATTTATATGACCATCATATGACCTATATGGACTTATGGAGTAGAGCTATGTGGCTCTACTAAACCATCAAATTCTTCTCTTATCCAATCCTTACAATCCTAAATCCTTCGTAAAATCCTTAACGCTCCTTACTTTGTCACGAATAAGCTCATCCACTTTCTCAAAAACTCGCTATATACATGTCAAATATAAATGGCTTTAATATCACATAGGTTTCATTGTGATTGAAATACTCTGGCAGGCCTAAAACCCTGATATTTTAAATTTTCTTCCTCTAAACTACCTTTAATTTTGTAGATTTAAAAAAAAAAAAAAAAAAAGCATATTACTTTGTTAGCATTGATAAATAACACTTAAATATACTTGAGTTTTGAGCAAATTGATAAACAAATAATGAAGAAAAATGTACTCGTATTTTTTATGGAATTTCTGTGTTTTTCAAAACATAAGAAAAGTATTTTTGAGGTATAACATACCATTAGAAAAGTTAACATTTTAGAAAAAATATTATTTTATAAACAAAGGAGTAAAGGGCGATATTAACGAAGAGTGGATAAGAAGCCGATGAAATGGAATGATTTTTCAAAAAGTAATATTTGATGTTATTTTATGATTTTTTTTTTTTTTTAATATGCCTCCCCCTCTACTGCTTGCTACTTTCGTTAACTCTCACAATGCCTCGTTCTCACGAATTATCACCTGTCTCTTCTCTCATTGTGTTGCCTTAAATTACAAGAAAAGGGACAAGCTTGGAGCAGCTAGTTACCAAATCAGCCGCTAGGTACCGCTCGTGGAAGCGACAATTTTCCTAGGTTTTAGGCGCTAGTGGCCGCGACGTCGATGGGAGGATTGTGGTAAGCGTAAACTCGTTGGGCTTGGACTTGAACTGTGTAGGCAGAATTTAGTGCCATCGGGATTCAACTTTCAGCTTCATTATTATTATTATTAAATTAAATAATGGATTCGACAACGCTCAACAAGTTATGTTATAGTGGTTAGGCAGCCACAGCTGTAGCCATCTACCATTATTAATAATAGTTTTACAATGATTTTCTTCCAAATCAGTTTCTGATGATCCGCAATAAAGAAGTTTGAAAACCATTGATTACCTTCCGCCCAGGTCATTTTTCAAGACATGATCCTGGTAGAGCTCCAGCGTGCCATATATCACCCTGAGGATAATATACGACAGGCTGCGGAGGATAATAGGATGTTGAGATAGGACGGGGTAGTATATATATATACATATATGTACAATAGTACGGGAGGGAGGGGAGGCTGGTAGGGACACATAAAGGATGGGCAGGGTGCAGGCCGCTGTTATATTCCAATATTGTCCGCATCTTCTTATCTCGGCTATAACACAGGCCCAATGATACATCTTATTGTGCTTAATGAGGAAATTGTTTGTGAACTCAGATGTTTAAATGTAATAGATTTTTACTTTCACTTACCTATATATGTTTGTTTATTTATTTAACGTCACTTTATGCTACTATGGCTAATCGGACGATGCTACAGTGAGAGTCCTAAATTTTGCCTATCCAGGTTTTATTAGGATAGGGATCTATAACGAGTACCTGACATCACACAGGCTCGGGACCACCTTTTAACTTCCCCTCTGAAGGACGGCATAGCTAAGGATTTTTTACTCCCATTAAATCCTAGGACCACCTGCGGGTTTGAACCCGTGACCTTTGGGATAGGAGGCTGTTATGCTAACCACCCAGCTACAAGTGATCCCTGCCTATATATGAAATATATAGTAAGGGAAAGTATTGCAATCGTGAAAATTTTCTAATTCCGGTTTTCAACGGAAATACATGTTTTAGGGTCCCCTAAGGCCAAATAACCAAGTCCTACAAAAAGGTCTCTGTGTCTGTGTTTGGTAAATCTAGCGCGAAAACGATAAGCCGTATAAAACTGAAAAAGCATATTTTGAAAGGTTCTACGCCTGAGATATTACAGCAACTTTTTCGTCAAAATCGGCCAACTTATATTACGCATTTCGCACCTTTTTAAGACTTTATTAAAAACGGCTCTATCGATTTCGATTAAACTCGCTACATCGATGTAAAATATAATGGGTTTTAATATGGTGTAGCTTTTATTCTGATTGAAATAGTCCGAAAGGTCTTAAATTTTCTTTCTCTAAAGTAACTTCAGTTTTGTAGATTCGAAAAAAAATAAATATTTCATGTTATGTATACTCGTAATATACCGTTGGAAAGTTAAGGATTTTAGAAAAAAATATTACGTGATACACAAAGTTGTATAATGTAATGGAGAGTGATGAAAAGCGGATAAAATTAACTAATTGTTGTAGTTGATAATTTTATACTGTTAAATTATTTAATCTGAAAGATATGTTTCCATCGAAACTAAATAACATTCTTTAAACCTTATTGAACTCTATTTCTTATTTGTTAAGTCTTTTCTATTCAAATATTGTAGATTATATAGAAATAAACATGACTTTTGTTGTATTGATAAAAAACGTTTAAATATGTAAGTTGAGCGAATTCTACATTCAACTAAAGGAGAAAATGGCAAACATAATTTTTTATGCAATTTTACTTTCACTTACTATATATAGTAAGGAAAGTATTGCGATCGTGAAAATTTTCGAATTCCAGTTTTCAACGGAAATACACGTTTTAGGGTCCCCTGAGTCCAAATAACCAAGTCCCGCAAAAAGGTCTGTGTGTGTGTGTGTGTGTGTGTGTGTGTGTGTGTGTGGTAACTCCCGGGCGGAAACGGTAAGTCCTATGAAACTGAAATTTCATATTTAAGACAACTATACGCCCGAGACGTGACAAAACTTTTTTCATCAAAATGAGCTTACCAGAAGAGGCACTTTATACCATGCATTTTGCACCTTTTTTCGATTTTCTCGAAAACGGTTCCGACGATTTTGATTAAACTCGCTGTACCGATGTAAAATTTAATGGGCTTTAATATCATGTAGGTTTTATTTGGATAAAAATGGTCTGACAGGGCTTAAATGCCGATATTTTAAATTTTCTTCCCCTAAAGTACCTTTAATTTTTTAGATTCAATAATAATAACTAGATTATCTTGTTAACGCTGATGAAAAACAGGTAAATATATAAATTGAATAAATTCGATACCCAACTAAAGGAGAAAACAGAAAAAAAATATTTTTAATGAAATTTTTCGTTTTTGAACATAAGAGCAGTAATATACATGTATGATATACCGTTGGAAAGCTAAAGATTTTAGAAAAAATATCATCTCATACACAAGCTTTTAGAAGTTAATAGAGAGTGATGAGAAAAACATAAAACTAACTGATTATTTTAGATAATAATATAATAGATTTTTTAATAAACACATGTTTCTATATAAATTCAATTTGATTAATTCCTTAATAGTTTCACGTATTTTTATCTCTAACTGTATTTGAAAATTCTTTCATTGATTTTAAAAATCGAGGTAAGTGAAAGTCGTGTGTTGCCCGCACCAGATTTTTTACTTTCACTTATTATACATATATATATATATATATATATATAGTAAGGGCAAGTATTGTGATCGTAAAAATTTTCAAATTCCGGTTTTCCGCGGAAAAACACGTTTTAGGGTCCCCTGAGTCCAAATAACCAAGTTCCGCATAAAGGTCTTTAGTTGTGTGTGTGTGTGTGTGTGTGTGTGTGTGTGTGTGTGTGTGTGTGTGTGTGTGTGTGTGTGTGGTAACTCCCGGGCGGAAACGGTAAGTCCTATGAAACTGGAATTTCATATTTAAGACAACTATACGCCCGAGACGTTACAAAACCTTTTTCATCAAAATGAGCTTACCAGAAGAGCCACGTTATACCTTGCATTTAGCACCTTTTTTCGATTTTCTCGAAAACGGTTCCGACGATTTTGATTAAACTCTCTATATCGATGTAAAATTTAATGGGCTTAAACGTCATTTAGGTTTCATTCTGATTTAAATGGTCTGACAGGGCTCAAATGCCGATATTTTAAATTTAAAAAATTTGATATTTCAAGAATTAAATCATAATTTTTTATCCTGTATCATTATTATAATCATAAGTTAAATTTCATTGATTCTTTGTATGGTAGTATTAAGAATTTTAGTCATTGTTGTCAGGCCCTGTCCATAAATCAGTACGTATTTTCCATTCCACCTTTTCCTACGTATTTTCCATCCTACCTACCCCCCATCTACCAAACAGTACCTATTTTCCATTCTCCCACCATGCGGTACGTATCTCCACTCTACTTCATATTTTTATATTTCATATTTCATGTAAATTATTGATACCTGTGTAAATTTTGTTTAGTGAACATTTTTATTTTTTCTGTATAACACTTTCATTATTGTAATATGGTTTAATTAAGTTTTTTTACATATACAGTTCTTCTGTTATTTTTTCAATACCGACGTTCTCCAGCTAAATAGGTTATATAATATTGTATGTAATGTCATTGAAATTATATTCTTTTGTATCTTTTTAGCCCTGATGATGACCCACAAAGGGGGTCGAAACGTTGGCAAACAATAAAATAGTTGAAACTATTTAGTTGTTTCATTTAATGACCGCCACCCGGACTAATTCCTTCCAGTAATTCTCAACGGTCAACTAATTACATCCACGTATTTGAAAATTCTTTCATTGATTTTAAAAATGGGGGTAAGTGAAAGTCGTGTGTTGCCCGCACCAGATTTTTGTGTTTGTAAAGTTTTGTTACATTCAAAGTTGATTTAAACAAGGGACGTGAGTGATAGTCTCGTGTTGTGCGCACCAGATTGTTACTTTCGTAATGGACTCCAATAAATCGGCTGAGTAACGCAGTTAAAGAACTGAAATTTAATTATTAAAATAATTAAATGGGATGTTACTGCAACTTTGCCATAAATAAATTTTGCATTTTTTTACTATTTATATTACATAATTTTTTAATCCGATTTTCGTGTTTTTAACAAGGGCAGCAATGCAAATGTATAATATATCGTTGAAAAGCTTAAGATTTTAGACAAAATATTAACTCAGGCTCAAGAATGTAAAAGTTAATAGAGAGTGAAGAAAAAGATGAAACTGACTTATTGTCGTAGGTAATAGTATAATAGATTTCTTGTTAGATCACATCTTTTTAATGAAATTCAATGTAATTAATTCTTTAAACATTTTTATGTCACATTTTTTCAGCAGAGTGAAATTATTTTAAATTTTTTTTTTTCTTTTGTCATTTTATAAATTTCTTGATGATTTTAGTCGTAATATCAACAGGCCAAATATCTCAGAAGTACATAGTCAACAAATATCTGAAAGAATGAAAATATATTGGTCCATAAGTAAAGAGAAATGAAAAAATAAATGATGGATTAATTTTGTTTCAATTTGCTCAATCCGACAAAATAATAAAAAGGAAAGAACAAAGTTTAAGTCATGCCGCAAAGGTACCATTGAGGTAAGGGTTTTAATATGTATGCATACACTTGAATTTATAGTAATACATTACATCTCAATTAATCTTAAGGTATTATTAAAACAAAAAAAAGTATTTAATAGGTCTTTACTTAGAAGAACGTTTTAACTGTTTGTTTCTTGACAGGCAGGTTCTGTTATTACAGACAATAACAATAACAATGGCTACACAACAATCCTTTGCTAAGCTCTTCCAATGACCGGCATAAAACAACATAATCTCTAATTTTGCGTTTGAGGAAGATTTAGTAATGTTTGCTCCATGTTATATAAAGAGACATATCAAAACAAACACTAACCCCAACTACTGCAGTTCTGTACTCCACCATAACATTGCGGAACCAACACCAGCTAAATGACAATGGCAATAAAGATAAGGAAATAGATTAAGGTCTCAATAAATGACGAACCTTCTTCTAGATTGTCAATATTGTCGAATTCTCTTCTCTATTTTTTTTTTTACCCATTATAATGTTTATTTCAGTCTTGATATTCCGTTCATTGTATACAATAGAGCCTGTATAAGCAGTGACGGGTTTAAAAGCAGTCTTGACATCCCGACTAGGCGACCATCTTCGTGAAAAGGCAATGTTTTAGTGAAATAATATTTCTTTGACTTGCCTATAGGCCTATATATTTCACTCGAGTTTTGACAGAACTACTTGTTTCAAGTACTGCAAAATGGTCTCATAAAGTTATTGTATACACAAAGTTGTAAGAGGTAATAGTGAGTAATGAAAATGGTACAAAATGAACTGACTGTTGTAGATAAAAATATCATAGATAATTTAATAAAATACATATTTCTATCGAAACTCAGAGCAATTAATACTCAGACTTCTTTCAACACTAACTGCATTAAAAAATTCTTAAATTGATTTTTTAAAAAGGAGATAGTTGAAAGTTCTTTAATATATAAATTTTTTGAAGATATTTCAATGGGAACTAGATCAACTTTTTACTAGATAATTTTAACTATTTACATTTGCTTAGAAAATCAAATGCATTAAATCGGAGGAGTGAGTGAAAATTGAGTGTTGCCAAATTTAAAAAAAAAAAATTTAAACAAGAATTGGTAGGATATGAAGGTGATATATATCTTTGGCTTGCTGAATTCCTTCATCCCCTTGCGAAGGCTGTTCCTCCCCGAATCGAGAGTCCTAGGAACCACACCCCTTTGGCAGTAAAAGGAGTTCAGTATCTCATCCGGCCTTCATTCTCTCAATTATTCCTGAAACAGTAAACTGAAAGAAACAAAAAAACAACAAAAAAAATTTAAAATAAACTTTATTTCTGTATTTTAGAACGATATTGATCAACTTAGGAACATTAATGTAAAAATATAAGTGTTCTCGAGTTATCATGGAGGATATAATTAGTTGACCGTTGTGAATTACAGTAAGGAATTAGGGACGGGTGTGGAACCTCTTGATCAAGTCTGTGTCTAAAATACTAGTGTGAATTTATCCTCATGTACGATCCCAGATCACTTAATTAATTCCAGTGACAAATGCTAAACATGGTGTGCAAGTGACCTTACCTAGTTATTGTTACTTTCGTCTTGGTATTCCCATCGGAGGCATTCTCCTCACGTTGTACGTGAATTGTTGTTCACATACGTATATGTGAAATATATTATAAGGAAAAGTATTGCCATCGTGGAAATTTTTGGATTCCAGTTTTCATCGTATATATTTTAAATGTTGTTCCTCTAAAGTATCTTTTATTTTGTAGATTTGAATATATATTAACCATATCATCTTGTTAACTTTTGAATATATATTAACCATATCATCTAGTTAACTTTTGAATATATATTAACCATATCATCTTGCTAACATGAATAAATATACAGTTTTAAACGAATAAAATATCTAACTAAAGGATAAAAGAGCAAAAATATTTTTGTATGCAATTTTTGTGTTTTTAAAGATAAGAACAGTGTTATATATTACTGTATAATATACCGTTAGAAAGCTAAAGATTTATATAAACAAAGAAGGGCATACAATTATTGCTGATAATAAAAGTAACAATTGTATAATGCTATGTAGCTTAATCTAAATCATATGTTTCTAACGAAACTGAATAAATATTTATTTTAATTAACATAATTAAAATAGTAGGTTTCTATTATCTTCCAAAAAAGCTTTTACAGAAAAACTTTAACAAGTCAACGTTTTGGGGGCCTTCCCCATCATCAGGACTCATTAAAATACATCAATAATTAATAATTAACATCAAGATACAACTATTTAATATAATAACTTATAAACATTAACAACATCAAATAACAATGTTACAAAAAAACAAAACAATTTTTTTATTTATTTATCTGAGTTGTCTGACAAGTTAAAAATCCATTTTTATAATTTAAAAATGTTGTCAAAAACTCTTTAAAAATAAAATTATATTGCACAGGGAACAACAATCATCCCACCTCACATATTCTTTGGCCCCTTATGGATTAGGGTCATCCTATTTACTGTAAAGGTACACTGAATTATTATTTAAATAGGTCAACAATGCATTCTTACAATTTTAACTTTTCTATTGCATCTGCATAGTGAGAACTTAGGTGTTTTGAATCGGTTTTATAATTTATTGTATTTTTTATATTTTTGTTTATGTATATAGATACTATTGTTTTTCTATTAAAACTATTTTTTTTCTATTTCCAAAATATTAGGTTTTTCAAAATCAAATTTATGGTTAAGTTGTATACTGTGTTGTGCCAATGCTGTGATGTTTATATTTTTACTATTTTTGCAATTATTGCTATGCTGTTTTACTCTAGGTGTTATCTTTTTTGAGGTTTCCCCCATGTATTTTATGTAAAAGCTTTTTTTGGAAGATAATAGAAACCAAATATTTTAATTATATCAATTGCAATCTTCCCTTAGATTTGTTTTTATTATTTTAATTAACGTTAAAAATTTTAATTTAATTTTATTTTATAGTCCTTAGATTGATTTTAGCAGATGAAGTAAGTAAAAGTCATACGTTTTTCGTAGAGAGAGAGAGAGAGAGAGAGAGAGAGAGAGAGAGAGAGAGAGAGTGACAGATATTTCTTCACAAAATAATTTAATAATTGGTAAATTCTTTTTTATGATTTATTATTTACAAAGTGAACATAAATTGGTCATCATGCCGGGAACGCATCTATAAACTGGGAATATTGAGGAATATAATGTTTATAATGTATATATTGAATTGTAATGTCAAGTATTTTACATTAACAAAACCAAACATGGCTTAAAAAGCGTTTTTATATGAAAAAGGCATTCTGGAAACGGTCGTTTCAAAAACCCCACTGGAACACACTACTCGCAGAGTAAATAAATATTATCAAAGAAATAAATAGGGGTCACCTATAGTATAGTGGCTAGTGTAACATAGGGGTGGGCATAATCGAATGACGATTATCGGACCATTCGATTATTTCAATCATTCGAATTAATCGATTATCGGTTTGAAGAAACGAATGATAATTCGAACTGAATTGTTTAACGATAATCGAAGGATTATAAGGACGATAATCGAACGACTTTTTTATTTTTTTATTTTGCTCATCACATAAATTATATGAATATTTGCACCTAGGCTGAGCCAGTTTAGCCATCATAGAGACGGAAATTGTGGCATATCGTCTTTTAAAATGCATATTAATCATTCGATTATGAAATCATTCGATTATGCCCACCTCTAGTGTAACAGCTTTCTATGGCAAAGGTCTCGGGTTAAAACCTGCAGGTGGCCCTAGGATATTTTACTCCCGTTAAAGTTATACCGTCCTTCGGAGGGGACGTATAAAGCTGGTCCCGAGCATGTGCAATGTCAGGTACTCGTTAAAGATTCCAATCCAAGTAAAACCTGGATAGACAAATATAGGACTCCCAGTGCAGCACCGTCCGATTAGCCTCAGTAGCATAAAGGGACGTTAAATAAATAAACAAACAAAGAAATAAATACTCATTTGAATCGTGAAACAGCGGAAATGCCAACAAATGCTGATTGTTCCATCCATGAGGGAAGTAACAGATGAAATGACGCGTGTCCTCGTGGGCACATGTTGGATAGCGAGGAATGGATTTGGATTGGAGGGTAATGTCCCCCAGATGTTGGTAACAACACAGCCCGATCCTAGGCCAACCCCAATCTGTTAGGGCTATTAGATTCATAGTCAGCTTCTGTCTGTCTCGGTTAGCAGGGTCTAATCTTTGAGGGGAAATACACGGCGATAGCTTAACTTGCCAAAGTTTCTAAAGGCTGTTTATTTTTTTATTAATGAGACTTTTGTAAATTTATGAAATATATTATAAAATCACTTATCAGTATATATTTATTGTTAAAGTAAAATTAGAACCATTCTCTACTAAAATCATATATTTATTATCAAATTATTACAATTTAAAAAAAGATCGTTCAACTTTTATATATATATATATTAATATTTATTGAGATATATTACAATTTGTTTCATAATGAACAGTAGTAATAGTGATGTGATACACATTCATACAATATATACCGAAAATAATGATAAAGTCAAATTACATAAAATCGGAAATGAATAAATTCAAATATATACAAAACAATAACAATTAATAAAACAAAAAAGAGACAACAAATAAATCAAAACAACAACCTGTAGTAGAGATAAATACAAAGTTGGAAAATAAATAAACATCATACAAAAAAACTTAACTTTATACAAATATATATATATATATATATATATATATATATATATATATATATAATAGAAATAGAAAAATAATTTTTATTCTGGGACTGGGTCCCTTAAGAACAATATGATATGTACAATTAATATATACAATGTGTCTGGCCACAAGACCAAAGGATTATAATTAATTCTTATTTACAAAGCTTTAAGAAGGAAAGTAGGATACAATAATACAAAACAGTAAAATAACTAAAAGAGTAAAATAAATGAATAACTTCTGATTTGTTGAACAAAACTTAACATTGAAACTGATTCATAATAATTGATCGATATAGAAACATGAACAATAAATTTTCTTTTTGAATAGATATTTGATTTGAAATGTCAGGCTTGTGGAGCGTCTGTTTGACTTGACAATAGGTACTCGAACAGCTGAGACCTGAATGATGGTAGGGAAGAATCATGGCGGATATGAGTAGGTAGGGAAATCCAGAGAATAGTAGAGCGAAAAAGAAAAGAATGTTCAAAACGGGCAGGAATATAAAGGTCAGAATGGAGCGATCTTGTTTGGAGGGAGCGGACAGACGATTTAAATTGCAGAAGTTTGTGGATATTGGGAGGTAGCTGGGAGTTGACGGTTTGGTAAAGGAATGTTCCAAGGAAATATATATATATATATATATATATATATATATATATATATATATATATATATAATAATAATAATAATAAATTCTTTATTTATTCCGGGACAAGTCCCTTCAGAATAATGTTACAGACAAATTAAATTAGAGCTTCAAAGTCTTAAAGTAAAAAAAAAAAAATATATATATATATATATATATATATATATATATATATATATATATAATAAAATAAATAAATAAAAAGCAACAGAAATGAACAAAAAAATGAATAATAGTTATAAATTCATTGGTAGCTTCTTATAATAATTTAGAAAAACAAACAAATCAAATCAGACAAGAATAAAAAAATAAAAATATGTTCATATATACATTGCAAAATAAATTATGCATAAAAAAAAATTCATAAATCTTTAATATACAAAATAAAATGTGATAAATAATCGTTTCTCTCTGCCGATTTTTATTGAAATTTGCAAATCACTTGAGGTCATTTAAAATTGGATAGACAGGAAGTGTTTGAATAAACGGGATTTGAAGGTAGGGAGAGTATTGGAATGACGGATATAAGAAGGAATAGAATTCCATATGGACGAGGATCGGATAAGGAAAGATCTGTCGAAAGCTGCGGTTCGATGAGGCGTTATATACAGGTCTGAAGACCGTGAACGAGTGTTGCGGGAGTGGATGGAGGATTTGAATGAAAGTATATCAGAGATGTACGATGGACGTTGAGATCGGAGAACTTGGAAGAGAAAGGATGCCAGGAAGTACTTAGAACGGTATGATGGGTAAAGCCACTTTAACTCCTCGTAGTATCGGGTTACAGAGGTGTCCCTGGATATCCCAAAGATGAAACGTACCAGACAGTTAAATAATCGTTTTAGTTTAGCTTCAAGATTCCCAGAGACAGCCCCATACACCGCGCAACAGTAGTCAAAGTGGGGGAATATTAGTGAGCAAACCAAAAGCCTGCGGGTTTCTAATGGAAGAAGGTGACGATGGTGATTTAGGAGTTTTAAGATGGAAATTGTGCGTCCAGAAATTTCGGAAACGTGGTTTTTCCATGAAAGAGATTGGTCGAGGGTTACTCCAAGGTTTTTGACGGTTTGATGGAATTTTAACTTGTTGTCAGCTGCCCAGCAACTAATTCGGTTATATATATACATATATATATATATATATATATATATATATATATGTATATATATATATGTGTGTGTGTTTGTGTGTGTGTGTGTGTGTGTGTGTGTGTGTGTGTGTGTGTGTAAGTATGTATAACAAAAAATTATATAGCGTTATCCCATCGTTTTGGAATGACACTATCAGTACTCCGGTTTTTCACTCGTTTACTACAGACAGGCTTTTCCTCGACAGCCATCCGGATGACTGAGGCTCCTGGAAGTGCACTTGATCGGTGGACATCCCAAGAACAGCCGTCATAGGAGTCGAGACCTACCCAAATAGCGACCAGGATTCCCAAACAAGCGGGCCCAATCATGAACCACTTGGCAAACATAGCAACTATATGATCAACATATCTTAGCATAAACCAACACATGACCAAGGCCTTCTCTCAACTGCTATTGTATTGTCTTAGAGCCGACTCTTAGTATGTGCAGGTTACATGGGTAAATAGAAGACCCTGAAAGGCTTCGTATCCATTTATGATCAGGCATTCAGATTTAAAAAAAAATCTGTAAAGCAGGAAGATTGTACGGCGGGTTAGGTCATCCAAATCAACTTCCTCTTATATAAAGAAGAAATCATTTAATTTTTCTACTGTTGTTTTAGGTGAATTTTTGGTCCCCCGAAAAAAATAAATGAAAGAAAATACAAATATCAAGATTATATATTTACTTATATTAATAAAACCAACCATAAATAAGTAATAAAAAAATGGTATGTAAAAGATTTTTTTAAATATTTATTTATTGAAATTTACAACTTTCAACATCATTTATTTAAATAAACTGTGAAGTGCTAGCACTGGGTAGTTTCTTCTCACGCCCATTTGCCAATGATCATATTTACTTGATGTATTTTGGTTCATTATTTTCAATAATCAAATTTTGTAATCGATCAAAAAAAAAAAAAAATCCCTGCTCAAAATTTGAGAGCTTACGTTTCAAGATGCGTAGAATCTGAATAACGAATAAAAAAAAATCCGTTTGTCCGCCGTCCGCGGCATTTCTCCTCAACTACTGGACCAATTTTTTTTTTTAATTCGCCACAAAAATACTAGTCCATGCAACGACGTCTAACACCTAGACCTTGATATCAGCTGGTTAGTTTTGAACTGGGGCCGATTCAAACGTGATTTGATTCAATACTCCGTATTTTTGAAGATAGAGAAAAAATTAATCATTGTTTTTTAACCAAAAAAAACCCGAAGAATTAAATAAAGAGAAAAAAGAAAAGAAAATTTTTTTTTTTTAATTTTTCACATAAATACGCTCATAACTCAGTCATTTTTGACGATAGAGAAAAGTATGTATAGAGTTTTAAATCAGTAGAGCGCGTCTGAACAAAAAAAAAAAAAAAAAAATAAAAAAAAAAAAATACAAACCTCACTTGTATTAATCGTTATTTTCGAAAGTAGAGAAAAAATCATTATAATACCAAAAACGCGGTTAATTATAAAAAGAAAAAAAAGAAAAAAATTGAAATTTCACCCATTAATACGCTCATAACTTAGTTTTAATTTATTTCTATCTTATCCTTTCATCTTTTGAGCATTATTGCGTAGAAGGGCCTCGATCCAGCGCTGCCAGTTATCCCGGTCTCCGCTGAGTCGTTTCATTTCTACAAGGGTCTTGCCCCTGTTACTCCCAATCCTCTGGACCATATCCTGATAGGAAATTCTAGGTCGGCCAAGTGGTCTTCTTCCTGTAGGTCTTGCTTCCAGTGTCCTTCTGGTTCCCTTATTTCGTCTATGCGGCAGACATGACCAAACCATTTTAATTGCCTGTTTTCCATTATCGTCTTCAATGGTGGTACCTCGAGTTGCTCTCTGATTCTATTGTTCCGGACACAATCTCGCCTTGTCTTTCCCGCTGCTCTACGTAAAAATTTCATTTCAGCAGCAGTGATTCGGCTGATATGCTTGTCGAGCATTACCCAACTCTCGCCTCCATATGTAAGGACCGGTAGGTAAATGGCTTTATAGATGTGCATCTTAACATCTCGCCCTACTTCACAGTGTCCTATTATACTATTGTTGATCTGGTAGTACACCTGGTTCGCTTTATTGATCCTATTTCCTATCTCTTGGTCAATTCTGCCATATCTGTCTATAATGGTTCCCAGGTAGTTGAATTCATTTACCACTTCTAGGATCTTCCCATTGCATACCATTTCAACATTTTCTTATTCATTCCGTGAGAGAACCAGAATCTTACTTTTGGAATCGTTGATGGACATTCCCTTACGCAATAGTTCTGCCTCCCATTCCACTAGAGCTTGTTGCAGCTTTTCTTTTGTGTCTGCTAATAGAACAATGTCATCGGCATATAGGAGGCATTTTACCAGAACTGTCTGCATCTTCCATTTTCCTATTTCAGTCCATGCCGTTCTTCGCTTGCAGACTTTATGGATCTCGTCCATCAGAATCAAAAATAGGAGAGGGCTAAGACTGTCCCCCTGTCTGACTCCTCTATCAAGAGGAAATGATTTGGATTCTCTACCATTGGTTCTGACTACTCCCTTTGCATTCCTGTATGTTGATTGGATTGCCTGCATCAAATCTGATGGTACATTCTTTGCAGCAAGAGCATTCCATATTTCATATCTAGGCACAGAATCCAACGCAGCTTTGAGATCCAGGAAAGCCACATAGATACTTTTATTTCTGTCCCAAACCTTTTCAGAAATGTTTCTAAGCACAAAAATATGGTCCTGGGTCTGCCTTCCCGGGCGGAAGCCCGCCTGCTCCTCTTCGAGTTGATTTTCCACAATACTTCTCAATCTTCTCTCAAGGATAGAGGTGTAAATTTTATAGGCTACGGACAGCAAGCTAATTGGTCTATAATTCTCACATACGGTTTAGGAGCCTTTCTTATGTATGGGGACTATAGCGCTATATTCCCAATCTAAAGGGATTATCTTGTTATCCCATACAGTTTGGAACAGTCCTTGGAGTGCTTTTTTGAGATCTTCACCACCAAATTTCAGGAATTCAGGTGAAATTTAATTATAGTTTTAATTTAATTATTATAATTTTTCAACTTTCAATGTTTTGGAACAATAGCAAACTTCTTTGCTTAGAAAATAGAAACATAATCATGAAAAACCAAAGAGTCCATTCCATACACTTCACTGTAGATCCTTAAAATTCAACATTTACCTATTCTTGAATGTATACTGTTTATTTTTCAGATAGTTGGTTTGAAATGTTAAAATATTTACTGAGCTTTACTTTCAATATATAAGATTATAAGCTCAATAAAAATATATCAAATGTATAATATTTCTTTTCTTTTTTAATATAATTTATAAGTGCATTACTGCATTAATTTAATCAAGTTGAAAAATTATAATAATAAAATTAATTCTTTATAATGAAGTGAATGAAGTAAGGCGCTACTAAAAGTACTTATGTAACATTCAAAGCTGTAATTGAGAGTGATGAAAACCGCAAAAAAATTTAGTTATTATCGTATATACTATATTATTATGTTATTATTTATTTAATCTTATTAGTAATTTGATCTAAAATAAATCCTTTATGAATATTCATATAATTCTTTTTTCAATGCTAACTTTGTTTAAGATAAGAAGTAATATAAAGCCGCATTAGAACCCAGCATCGGAAATTTTACCATGATACCTGGCCTGCGACTTTGAGCATATTTAAAGAGGTGTGACAAACTTCTTAGAAATTATTGCAAGACTCAAAAGCAAATACAAATTTATTTGTTTTTCATTTTTCACAAATAAATACATTTTCAGAAATATTCGTTAAATTATTTCATTATAGAGAAGAGAACCGTATGAGAGTTGATATATGTTTATAAATAGATATTCGTATTTAAAAAAGTTATTTCATCAATATTTGAATCATATTTAAAAAAAAAAATTCAGAAATATTTTTATGCCTTTTAATATAAGATATAATACCACCGTATTCGAATTCACGCCTCTAAATGCGCACATATTGACTTGTACAGGCCCGTGTACGTTTTTAGACCAGTGGGAAAACGGCCCACACCAGTGGAATATGACCGTATCCCTTTCCATACCTGTGAAATTCGGGCGTATACCTTGTATATACCTGTCCACATCTGTGAATATATTCGTATTCGTATTTTTTTTCGAAATACGAATGCATTCGTATTCTTTTTTGAAATACCAATGCATTCTTATTCGTATTTACAAAACTCGATCTTCCCGAATGTATTCGTGTTCGTATTTCCGAATGGGATTTTGCCCATCTCTGCCGCACAGTGTACCCTAGGAGATATCCTTCCCGTTATTACTGTTTGCAGAGAGCTAATGAAGGGCTGAGGCTAAATTAGTCCACATGACTAACCGATTGCTAATTACCAGAGCTATCAAATTGAATCCTCTGCCTGATGGTCCACATTGTCAGGAGTTGATAATACAATACAATAATCAATTCGGAGCAGAATGCTAGGAGACTAGGTTAGGTGTCAGTGGGTCTCAGGTTTCATCTCCGGAGTTTGATGATAGAAAGTGGGGCTCGCTACGGGTCGTCGTGCTTGGTAGTCTCGGGCACTTCTGTAGTCTCGGGCAGCCTGTAAGCCAACTGTTTTTTGTTTTTATTCACTTACCAATATATTAAAAAATCTGATGCGCGCAACACACAGCTTTCACTTACCTCCGTTGTCAAAATATTTTTTTAATACAATTAGAGATAAACATAAATTGTTTAAGAAGTAATTATCTTGAATTTCAATAGAAACTTGCGTTTTATTATATTTTTATGAACAACAATCAGTTAGTTTCATCGGCTTTTTATCACTCTCCCCTTAACTTTTACAATTTCGAGTATAAGATAATATTTTTCTAAAATCTTTAGCTATCCAACGGTATATTATATACATCTTCATTACTATTCTTGTGTTCATAAACACAAAAGTTGAATAAAAAAATAAGTTTGCACTTTTCTCCTTTAGTTGTTTATCAAATTCGCTCAACTTTCATATTTAGATATCATCAACTTCAAAATTAAATGTACAAAATGGAGGAACAAATTTTAAAATATCGGCATTTAAGCTCTGTCAGACTATTTCAATCAGAATGAAACTTGCTTGATGTAAAAGCCCATTAAATTTTGCATCGATAATGCGAGTTTAATCAAAATCGTTAGAGCCGTTTTTGAGAAAGGGGTGCAAAATGCATGGTATAAACTGTCTCTTCTAGTAAGCTGATTTTGATGAAATAGTTTGTGAAAATAGTTGTCTTAAATATGCAATTTCAGTATCATAGAACTCTTCGTTCTCCCCACACACACACAGGCCTTTTTGCGGGACTTGGTTATTTGGACTCAGGGGACCCTAAAACGTGTATTTCCGTTGAAAACTAGAATTCGAAAATTTTCACGATTGCAATACTTTCCCTTACTACTTAAATATTTCATATATAAGTGGCTGAGTTGGTTAGAGCGCGTTGCCTAGCCACTACAGATGACAAAAAAAAAAGTGAAAAAAAATAATTACGAGTTCAGGTCTCGTCTCTGAGGGGACTTTTATCTCAGCATTTATCCTCTGCCCTCACCCCCTGACCCGAGAAATACTTACACTTACCTATATATTTCATACATATTGGTAAATGAAAGTAAAATCTGCTTTGAAAAATAACCATCTTCAGCAAGAAATCTTAAATTTTGCTCAAATCACTTAGCGCTCTGGTTACAATAGTTTGATTAGCTATCAGCTTACCTTCCATGTTGGCCATAATTGAGACATTGATCTCCAAAAGGTACAAAAGGATATTTTTTTCGAAATTGATGTTTTGTAGTATTTGTATTCTCATTTAGTTTTACCAAAAACATCTATTTGATTTTATCTAATGGGCACTCAAGCCCTATGAAAACGTGATTTATAAATGCAATTTTTCGCTAAAGGTACTAATTACGCAAATAGTTTCGTTCCAGATCATACTAAAGCATTTCATTCCACAAATTTAATGTAGTGTTATTAATATAATAAAAATCTGTTGCGGGCAGCACACGCCTTTCACTTACATTGGCTGTTAAAACCGATTTAAGAACTATTAAATCAACTGCTCGGTGAGGAACAGATTCGCTGAACCGACTGGTAGGCGTCCGAAAGGTAGGCCGATGGGAGGATTGCATTAAGGCTGATCTCGGGGGCTTGGGCTTGACCGGCAAACATTGGACGAGTCTGTGCAGGCGAAGTTTGGTGGTATCGGCATCGAACCTTCGGGTTCCGTAAGCCTATTATTATTATTAAATCAACTTAAAGTTTTTTTTTAAAAAGTTATTTAATTTAAAAAAGCTTATTCAGTTTCGTTTGGAAACATATGACTTATACTAAATAACAAAATAATATTAAATTGTAACGTATAATAATTAGTAATAAGTTTATACACTATTCGTCACTTTATAATACCTTTTACAACTTTGTGTATCAGATAATATTTTTTTCTAAAACCTTTCTTTTTCCAACGGTATATTATACGTATATATTACTGTTCTTATTATTAATACAAAACAATAATTATATTAAGAAATATTTTTTTCTTTTTTTCTCCTTTAGTTGGTCATCGAATTCGTCCAACTTGTATATTCATCGATGCTATTTGTATACTTTAGATGTATATATATATCTATATATATTATATATATATATATATATATATATATATATATATATATATATATATATATATTTACGTTTATAATCCGATAAGTAAATTTAAAGAGTTATTTAAAAAAACTCGGGTGCCCATTTTGGTAAAAGGCTTCAACGCGTTGCTCGTGAACCTTTCCATGGTTCGATTTGTCAAACACTAAAATAAAGAAATGTCAAATTAAGTTGGAAAAAAAAACTTGACGTTAAGGAGTGACTCACATTTCGGTTGGTCCACCCTGTTTAAGGAAACACGTTGGAGTGGACACTCGTTATTTTTCAATATGTCGCACCAACACGCCATAAAATCTGCCTAGACGACCCAAGCCCCCGAGAGCAATATGGACTAGAAACTAGATGATTCATAAATATAGAAACCGCACAGAGGTTGTCAAACCCACGACAATTGTGTAACGTGAAATGTCATAAATCCATATCCGGCATCGGCCGTAAAGTTGTATAATACTATACAATCTGAAGTATATTGTGATTTGATTGGTCGAGAGACTGACCAATGGCCCTTGACCTGATGGACAGATGGGTCCAGTGGTCAAGGCGTGAGTCAAACCCAACTGTCCGCTCCTGGGGGTGTCCGCTTTGTCAAGGATCGACCACCACTTGTTTTTTTGGGTGCGTTTTTTCATCTCTACGATACTCGGACAAATATTTGGGTTGCGTCTGATCCTATTGAGGGAACGGACTGGTCAGTGTCGATAAGTATGAGGGGTGCTGGTCATCTGTTAGTTATAGCAGATTGATACAGGTTTTGAAGGAGGCAAGTGAAGTGTTTGCCAATGTCATGGTTAAATCAATTGCGAAAACAAAAGGGAAACATTTGAATGGTGTATATTATTGGTACTAATAAAAATAGAATAAATGGACTGTAGAAAAAAAAATTATTTTATTTATAGTAGTATATAATCATGCACTATACATAGATAATACTGTACCAAAAGTACACCAGTATTTAAATTAACGATATAAAAACATAAATATAGTATATAATTTCTCATTGATATATGAAAAAAATCTGGTGCCCGCAAAACACAACTGTCACTTACCTCCGTTGTTAAAATCAATTTATGAATTTTTGAACACATTTAAGATGAAAATAAATTGTTAAAGAATTAATTACGTTGAGTTTAAATATAAACATGTGTTTTATTTAATAATCCATTATATTATTATCTACGACAATCAGTTAATTTTATCGGCTTTTTATCAGTTTAGGTTAACGTCTACGATTTTGAGGGTTCGATAATATTACTTCTAAAATCTTTAGCTTTCCAACGGTATTTAATTTATTTATGTTCAAAAAGTGCATACAAAAAATGTTTACGCTTTTCTTATTTGACCAGGATATAAGTTTATTAGAAAACAATTAAAATATAAGTTATCTAAAATAATTTTTTTTTTTAATTTAACGTCACTTTGTGCACCTATGGTTAATATAGTTAAAACTTTTGGTTTTCCAGTTTTAACTAGAAAAGTTATCTTTAACGAGTACCTGACATGGCACATCGGGACTACCATTGTCCGACCCCTCCGAAGGACGGCATAGCTATGGATTTCTTACTCATTAAACGAATTCTTGGGCCATCTTTCGGGTTTGAACTAGCGACCTTTGGGTATTAAAGCTGTTGTGCTGACCACATAACTTCGTGGAACCGGCTAACGAAGCTTGAACCAATAGCTTCTTCTGGTCTCCATCACTTTTGGTTATTATCTTGATCCTGGGGTACGGAGACCCTCCTGGGGCACACCCAGCCTCTATAAATTGGCTACCCAAAAATTGGGAAAAAAAACCAGGCGGCTGAGCGTGATCTCGGCCTAATCACCTCCATACACACAACCGTTGCTCCTAGAAACAGTACGAATCTCTACATGTACTGAGCCCAAAACTCTTCATGGGTTGTAGTAGTACAGGTTTTTTTTTTCTTTTTTTTTTTTAATAATAACAATCTCAAGTGTTATTAATAAGTCACGCCACCATGAGGCCATAGTGCACCTGCAGATAACACCATATTCCTTGAATCTTATTCAGCAGTCCTATTAACCTTTATATACCCTGTCCCTTCTCCCAGGACACACTCTCACACTCTCACTCACACTCGCACTCTCTTCAAGTCCTCGCAGTAATTACGGTACGTCAGACCTAGTATAGCCATATTGTTATTATCAAGATTGTCATTATTGTCTTTTAAAGTGTTATTATCGATATTTTGTAACTTTTGAATAAATAAAATATTTTTTTTTCAATAACGAGTACGAACACCAAAATTGGCGCCCAAATAGGGACTGCATATTTTTATCGCAGTTTTAAGAACCGAGTTTCCGCAGATCCGAACTTTTTCCGCAAATCCAGAATTAGGACTACCGCCTAGGATTCCTCACCTGTGAAGACTCAAGATTTTGGCTTACCTACCGAGGACTACCAACTTCGAGATCTTCAGATTCTGGACGAGTTCACTCACCCCGAGCATCTCGCAACGCAGGCAAAGTCTCTTATCTGCACTCAACCTTGGCCGGACTTCACTGTCGTCAGGTATCCAGCTCAAGGACAGATCTTCACACCCCGTCGAAGATTATTTTGACAGCGTACTCAATTTTTGTAAGTTAATTTCCTTTACTATTGTAATTTTATGTCTGATGATTATTTAAATTCTTTAATCCTGCGAGTAAATAATTTAACATTAACTACAAATATGGCAAGCTTTCAAATTAAATCGGCAGACTACGATCATATCCCTAATTTTAATGGAAATCCACACAATCTGTTAAAATTCGTGACAGTTTGTAGACAAGTTTACCAAATCGTGTGTAAACCGGACAACTCGTTTAAGGAACTAAACGAACAAAGATTATTAAGTAAACTTTTAGCAAAACTTACGGATGAAGCTGATTATATAAATACAACGTGCGAATTTAGTCGTGTTGAAGAATTACTAAATTATCTCGAAAGAACCTTCAGAGACAGCCGCTCAATTGAACAATTATCGCATGAATTATTTAATAACAAAATACATCATAAGGAACACCCTCTTGATTTCCTTCAAAGAATTGATAAGATCCGCACTTTAATAATTTCTAAACATCGGATAGAAAACACACCAAATAGAGAAACAATTATTAGCGCATTAGAGAAAAGTATTCTTTATTTTTTTTACACTAACATGCCCCTTCACATAAGAACATATCTTATGACTAAAGCAGAAAAGTTAAGAACATTAGATGATTTGAGAAATTTAATTCAGAATGAGAACCATCTACTCTTCGATGACCTCATAAATTCGGGAAATATGAGAAGACCCGGAGAACATGATTACAAAAGAGGCTTCGACCATAAGAAAAAGTTCGATAAAAAACATCACAAACGATTTAATAATTGGCAAAATCCCAATAACCCGTATAACCCACATAATCAAAGACAAGAGCATCAATATCGACAACAAGAACCTCCACAAGACTACCGGCAGAATAATAATAATAATAATTATTACCAACAATGGCCCCGTCAAGAACAACAAAGGTATTTCAACGGTTCAGGTCGATACCGGAATCAAAATTATAATAATAATAAGAAAGATGAAAATCCAACTGTATCCATGAGAACAGTTAGCGCATTCGGGAATAAACCGAAACAGCCTAATTTACAAATTCAGCAAGAAGACCCGAAAGACCAAGAAATCAGAGAATTAAGAGAGAAATTAGAAAAATTAGATCCAAATAATTCTTTTTTAGAGAAAGGCCCGCCAGACAATCAAAACACATAAAAGAAGAGAATAAAAGCCAACTGCCTTATGTTAAAGACCACGCGAATCGTAAATGGCTTATTGATACCGGATCTTGGAAGAATTATATAAGACCAGACATTGTACCACCAGATGTTGAAAGAGAAAAAGAAAATTTTACAATAAAAACAGCAACCGGAGAAGAACTTGGCACGGAATCTATTTCAGTTTATTGCAGAAATAATTTTCTTAAAAACCCCGAAAAAATAAAATTTTATCTATTTAATTTCAGTCCCAATTACGAAATACTACTAGGAAATGAGACAATGAGGGAAATGAAATTTAATATCGATTTCGAAACCAACAAAATAAAAACTCGCTATACAGAGTTTGATTTTATTATGGAAGACGAAGTTTTAAAATTAGTTTTGAAAGAAGGCGAAAATCAGATAAAAGTAGAACAAAATAAAAATCTATATTTTATTGACTATGAAGATGATAAGATTAAAATTAAACCTGGCATCTATGATCAAAATATAATAATCGACAGTAAAGTTAACGAAACCATATATTTACCTTTATACTATTTGCAAAAAGAAGAAGTAGAATTAACAGATTCTAATAAAAAAGGAAACCATGAAATAATAAAACAAATCCCCCAACTAATCAGAACCGACCATATACCTCCTCAAGAAAAATCAAATTTAATTAAATTATTATCGAAATATCCATCAGTATTTAAGACTGAAAATGATCCCCTTTCAGCCACTGATTTATTGGAGCATAAGATTAAAACAAAAACCGAAGACCCGATATATTCGAAAAATTACAGATATCCCCACCAATTCAAAGAAAATATTAAGGAAGAAATTAAAAAGATGTTAGAATCCAAAATAATAAGACCCAGCAATTCCCCTTACAATTCTCCCGTTTGGATTGTCCCGAAAAAGCCAGACGCATCAGGAAAAAGAAAAATACGAATGGTGATTGATTACAGGAAATTAAATCGAGAAACAACCCCGGATAAATTCCCCATTCCTAATATTGAAGACCTTTTAGGCAAATTAGGAAAAGCGACGATATTTACAGCAATGGACCTTTGCTCAGGCTTCCATCAAATAAAAGTCGAAGAAAGTTCTATCCCAAAAACAGCATTTTCTACAGATCAAGGGCACTTTGAATTTCCTTCGCATGCCATTTGGACTCAGTAATGCCCCAGCAACGTTTCAAAGAGCCATGAATATCATTTTTTCAGATTCTATTAACGTTTTAGTCTATATGGACGATATTATAATTTTTTCTGAAAATTACAAAGATCATTGGAAACATTTAGAAGAAACTCTTAAAAGTTAGAAAAACATAACTTAAAGATTCAGCTCGATAAGACAGAATTTTGCAAGAAAGAATTGTTATTCCTCGGACATATTATCAGCGAACGCGGCATAGAACCTAATCCAGAAAAGATAAAAGCAGTAAAAGATTTTAAACTCCCTAAAAATGAAAAAGAAATTAAAAGCTTTTTAGGATTAACTGGTTTCTATAGGAAAATGATACCAAATTACGCAAAGATAGCTTCCCCATTAACGAGATGTCTTCGAAAAGATCAAAAAGAAATCAAACCAGAGTTATATGAAAACGCTTTTGAGAAATTGAAACAACTTGTATGTAGTAGCCCCATTTTGCAAATTCCAGATTTCAATCAGGACTTTTTCTTAATAACTGACGCAAGTAATTTCGCCATTGGTGCAGTATTAGCACAGAAGAAAGATGGAAAAGAACTCCCTGTATGTTTTGCATCCAGAACACTTAATAAAGCAGAACAAAATTACTCAACAACGGAAAAGGAATGTTTAGCCATTATTTGGGCTTGCAATCATTTTCGACCCTACTTATACGGTAGAAAATTTTTCATATATTCAGATCACAAACCTTTAGAATATTTAAGAACGTGTAAAACACAGAACGCCAGATTAATTAGATGGAAATTATTGTTAGAAGATTTCGAATATGACATAAAATACATTGAAGGAAAGGCTAATAAAGTCGCCGATCATTTATCCCGTTACCCTATTGAAGAAAGGAAATTAAAAGAACCAGAATTTGATATTTTTCATACAGAAAATTCTCCTAATAACTATTCACAAGAAATCGTAGATTTATTACAAGAAATGGGAATAGAAGAAACCCAAGAAGAAGCTAACAATGAAAACTTAGAAGGAATTAATAATGATGAAAACATAGAAGAAAATAATAATGGTGAACACCAAGAAATAATTCAAGATGATATATCTTCTTTAGCAACGCAGCACTCCACAGAATCTTCCGATAACAGAATCTTAATAGTTGATGATAAATCTAGACCAGTAAATGTTGAGAAAAATCAAATAATAATAAAAAAGGGACACGCGAAAATTCAACGCGAAACAATATTCAATAATAAGCAAAGAACAACAATTGAATTTACTTGGCCTTATCATGAAAAAGATTTTGAAATAGAAGAAAAACTTTTAGAAATCTTAAGACCAAATATAACTTACGGCATATACTGCTCACCCATATCAGATTCTATAGAAAGTGAAAATAATTGGTATAATGCATTATTTAATAAAGTTGCATCACTCATTAGAGAAAAATTTCCCACAAATAGAATTAAAAGATATTATAAACTATTGCCAGATGTAAAGAACACGGAAGACCAGAAATTACTTATCCTTGATTATCATATCGCCAAGACATGCCACAGAGGTATAAATGAAACATATTTAGTTTTGAAAACCAAATTTTATTGGCCCAATATGAAAGATCATATCACAGAAATTATAAACAAATGTGACACATGTGGAAAAGGCAAATACGATAGAAGACCTATAAAACAAAAATTTAAAATTACTCCCACACCTGAGAAACCCTTTACAGATTTAATGATTGATACCTTACACATGAGTAATTATTACATTTATTTAATAGTAGATACTTTTTCCAAAAGAATATTTTCTTATTACGCAACGAGTTATAATGCCATAGAAAGCATGAAAGTATTGAAAAAATATTTAGCATATTTTCCAAAACCCCAAAAAATATCATGTGACAACGGAAGAGAATTCGACAATAACTTGTTTAAAGATTTTCTAAACTACTTAAATATTGAATTACATTATACTACCCCCAATCACCCTAACTCTCTTGGATTGCTTAATCGAGCAAGCTCTTCGTTATTAGAAATTTTAAGACTTATAAACATAGAAAACAAAGATGATAAAGAGGAAGATAAGTTAGAGCAAGCAACGACAGCATATGATAATTCCCTTAATCAAGATCTTAAAATGACCCCTAACGAAATAACTTTCGGTATCACTAATGAAACTTATAATGAATCCCCGGAAATAAAAGAATATCTTGTTCATGAGTACCATCGGAAAATGAAGCAGCTTTTCGAAATAACTAAGAAAGGTATAGAACAAAATAAAGAGAGAAAAATAGGCAAGTTAAATGAAAATAGAGAAGACATAGAAATCTCGGAAGATGTGTATATAAGAGAGACAACAGAAAAAGAAAATAGATCCTAAATACGAAAAAGGAAAGTATGTTGATAAAAGATTTCAAAATAGAAATAAAGGTAGAAAGAAAAAACTCCACCCTGATCAAGTCAAACGACCGAAAAAAGTCACCAAGAAAAAGAAATCAAATAATAATAATAATAAACCTAGTACAAGTCAAAAAAACCCAGAAATAACTGATGAAGATATTGAGAATGTCATAAAAGAAATAGAAACGTCTAATGTTACAGGAGTCAGCCAAGATGACTTTGAGTTCGACGACGAATTGTTTCAAGTATCTTCTGATCGCAGCGTTTACGGTTCAGATACAGACCCTGCTAATACAAGATTTATCTGACGGACCAGGAGCATCCATCGTACAAATTAATCCATCTTTTATAATTGAAGATTGGTACACATTTTTACATTATAAGAATCTTACAAATTTAACAAGAGAAATTCAAACCCTTAAGATTAGCATTGACGTATTAACAATTAGTAATGAATATAAAACTTTGCATAATATTATTGAACAAAAATATAACAAGATATTAGAAAAAATTAATCATATTGTAAATATAAATCGGAATAACCGATCAAAAAGAGGTTTAATTAACGGACTAGGCAATGCTATTAGTTGGCTCACCGGCAATATGGACGCCGATGACAAAGAAAAGTATGATAATATTTTAAATAAAATCGAGAGAAATATGTATCACATAGAGCATAATGAAAATGTTAGATTAGGATTAAATAAAGAATTAACATCTAAACTTAATAAAGAAATAATTGTTTTAAATAAATATAAGGATAGTATAGAAAAAATAAATAATTTTACAGATTTAGCTCTTACTAAGTTAATGTATCATGATTTATTAGCCGTATTAGATTTAGTAGAAAATCAATTAAATGATAAAAGAATTTTCCTTAGAACAATGTAAATTAGGAATTACCCATCCAAGCATATTAACGACTAGAGAACTAGAACAATTAAACATACCGTTCGGAGAACCAATCACAGAAAATGTAGAATTAAACTGGTTACTTAGCTCCACATTTTGTTCCCTATCAGATACAGGATTAATTTATTATTTTATTAAAATCCCTTTGAAATCATTGCCAAAAACAACTTATTATGCTATGTCATATCCAGTTACAAGGAATAATAAAGTCATTACTCTAAAGATTAAAGAACAACTAATCATTAGATTTAAAAATTCGTTTTACAATGGAAATTGTATTAAATTCAATAATCATCATTACTGTAAGGACATGATAGAGATTAAGGACAAATGTATTTTAGAATTATGTAAGAATATAGAATTAAATGATTGTAAAGCTGTAGAAATAAGAACAAACCCTATAATCAAACTTATACCCACATTACACCAATATTTAACCTTTAATATTAGCAATATAACAACTAGTGTAACAAACACACAAATGTATCATCTACCATCTACTAGCCTCCTTAATCTTAATGAAAATGAGAAATTTGTAAATATAAATGTACCACTTTCTTATGTTGACAATGTAAATATTCCTTTTATTTCCTATCATTCTGTTAATAATAAAACTATTGTATCAACAAATTTTACTTTTGAGGAATTACAACAAATAGACTTAAGTAATATAGAAATAGAAGAATTAGAACCTTATGATATAACTGTATCCCAATTTATTTCTTATATATTTTATGCAATATGTTTATATCTTTTATGTTATAATCTTTATCGTCAGTATTGTAAACTGAAATTACTGTGTTCTAATCCTCCAAATGATAATCCAAGTACCCATCCTCAACCACCTGAATATTTTGATGGCAGAGCCAGAGCTTGGTTTCAATATTTACAGAATAGACAAACCGTCCCAAATCCTTAAATTTAGAGTTCAGTGGGCTTCACTCTCATAAGGACGGAGGAGTCACGCCACCATGAGGCCATAGTGCACCTGCAGATCACACCATATTCCTTGAATCTTATTCAGCAGTCCTATTAACCTTTATATACCCTGTCCCTTCTCCCAGGACACACTCTCACACTCTCACTCACACTCGCACTCTCTTCAAGTCCTCGCAGTAATTACGGTACGTCAGACCTAGTATAGCCATATTGTTATTATCAAGATTGTCATTATTGTCTTTTAAAGTGTTATTATCGATATTTTGTAACTTTTGAATAAATAAAATATTTTTTTTACAATAACGAGTACGAACACCAAAATTATATATCTCATTCGCCTAGATTATCAAATTATGAGAAGGGTAATAACCATCCGATAATAATAATAATAATAATAATAATAGCTTTATTGGCATCATATTGACAAAAGCCTCTCCCATAGGGAGGAATTTATAGAAGTTGGCTTTAGTTAGAAATAATAAAATATTGAAAAAAAGCAAATAATCCAAAGAAAGAAAAAATACAAATACTTATAAAATACAATACTCTAAAAAACAAAACAAAACAGAGTCCTTGAAAAATACACTAAAATCAAACACAAATTAAATATTTTTTATAACGTTTATCCACCAGGATTTGTCCCTCGCAACCAGCCACCAGTTTTCGCCAACAGTCTGCGTCAATTCGTCCCTCCACCTGCGATGTGATCGCCCCCTCTGTCTGCTGTTCTCTCTCGGGATCCACTCCGTGCAAGCTCTGGTCCATCTTTCGTCTTTCAGCCTGGTTCGTCTTTCAGCCTGGAACCATCCGATATGTATTACTAAATGAAATACAAATGTATAACTAAAAAATCCGGTGCGCACATCCTTAGAAACAAATCCTGTACTAAGATGTACTATTATTTATTTTGTTGCAGGAATTGGCCATCAAGGACCACGTGAATATCATTCCGCCTTCTTCACATCTTTCATCTTCCTTTTTCTCCAATATTCTTTCATCTTCCTGGACTGTTCCTCCCGCTCTTCCTTTGTCCATTTTCTCCCCTGTCTCTTTGTTTTTCCTGTAAGAACCCCAACTTCTTCTATTTTCTTCCCGAAAAGCTCTCTATCTAAGCAGTTTCTTTTCTTGATTTTTAACCTATCGAGCCTTTTAACCTCTTTTATTTGCTTCGCATAACCGCCCATATTCTTATAGCCTAGAACTTTGTCAAAAATCTGTTTGCTCAGCCTCTGATTGTTCATTCTTACCATATGGCCATAAAACCTCAGTCTCCTAATATTGATGACTACTTCAAGGTTTTCCAAATTTCTATATATTTCTTCATTGGATTTCAGCCTGTAACCCTCTTGTGTTATTTTGGGTCCATGAAGCCTCCTAAGAATTTTTCTCTCAATCTTGAGAAATTTCTGTTGAAGCTCGAGAAGGCGAACTGCTTCCATACTACTATTATATATCCATGATGTACTATTGTTATATTTAAGATACTAGTGCTAGTGGAAGCTTGGCCCGGTGCGGTTGGAATGGAGTGGCATTTATCTTCGAAACATCCCTGTCTCGACCGATTTAGAGTGGATAGCTTTGGCAGTTTTAGTTGATCGCAACGGAAATAGCAATCAGCAAGAAAATGTGTTTATTTTATAACGGCTATTCATTATTATATTTAATCATCGGGAGAAATGAAATACATAAATCAAAATTGGCTAAGTTTATTTGTTTGCTATTTTAAGTGAAGCACAGATAACGGTAAATTTAACTATCCCATATAAAACTTGACTGCTATTGTATGTATTAAAAAACTACAGAAATAAGCACGGTTCTTAATTTATTCGGTTTATTTCTATTTTATATTTCTAACGAACTATTTAAATTACATTTTAAAAGTCAAATTAAGTTTTCATAGGAATCTCATTTAGGTCACAGTGAATTTTTTTTTTTAAATAGTATTAAGTCGAAATAATTTATAACGATGTTAATTATTTGATTAAAGTAAAACAACTTAGTTACAATTCGGTAAGTAATATAGTTTCTAAAAACTTAGGTAGTAAATGGAAGAATGAAACTTGCAAGATCCTGTACATTTAACAATTATAACCTTCCTCTTTACCAAGAATAAGTTATGGGCTTACAAAAATTTTATATTGACTTGTACGATTTCTTTTATTTCATATTATACTTATACATGGCTTTCCAAGTGAGTGCTGAGCTGCCCTCCTCCTCCTGAAGACCCCGGCCCGCCATCTCCTCTTCCACTCCGCATATCCACCTACTTCTAGGTCGACCTCGTTTCGCCTTCCCGGTGGCTGCCAATCCAAAACTCGTTCGGCAGACATTCGTTTTACACGGCCGTACGACCTTAGCCTTCGCGTCCTATCCGCTGGTTTACGGACCCAGGAGCCTCCATCCTGTCCCGAACAACCTCATTTCTCATTCGGTCCATCCTTGTGAAACGTAGACATCTTCTCCAAAAGTCCATCTCCACAGCTTGCACTTTCGAGTAGAGCTTTCTAGACATTGTCCACGTTTCCGATGTTATTAGATATTAATTTTCTAAAATCTTGCACTCTACAACGGTATATTATATGTTACTATTTATATTTCAGGTATAATTATTGGTTACAGAATATTTATTTTTCCCGTTTTAATAAAAGCTTAAATTTGCAATGTACTTTATTTATAAACTTTCAGGAAGGAATGCCCTTAATCATGGTGAAAACCGTGTCAAAATCCTTCTAGTGATTTAGAAGGAGTTAGCGGAAACCACGTGTTCAAAATTTCGCTGTCAATCGTCTTGTGGTTCAGAAGGAGTTAGCGGAAACCGTGTCAAAATCCGTCTTGTGGTTCAGAAGGAGTTAGCGGAAACCGTGTCAAAATCCGTCTTGTGGTTCAGAAGGAGTTAGCGGAAACCAAAATAGAAGAAGAAAACATTTCATTAATTACACTTTCATAAATAAATTCTTAAAATTAAACATATGTTACCTAAATGTATAAATTACTAATAACAACCTAATTTTCCGTCAGTCTCCATTAAGTTCTACAGCTTGACTCGTATTTTTTCAGGTAATTGATGTAATATATAGTAATTAAGTCTTGAGCTATCTAGCAATGTATTATACATCCACCTTATTGTATTTTTTTTAAATTATGGAAGTGGTAAAAAAAGATTAGAAAATAGTGAAAAACTATTCAAATAGTTTTATGAGTTAGATAAATTAATAGTTTAATTTATATAGCTCTTGGCCCGCACCAGGTATCAATCCTTCATGACAAACTCTATTCGCACTCTAAACCCACTAGTTTCAATCCTTTCTTCCTCTTCAATTCCGGATAATCCCCCGAGGCGCCTGAAAAGGAAATGGCCCCGGGACCTTCTAGATTAGAATATTTTTAGAGTGCTTCCATTGGAAGCTTCTCTACATCTATATCATGTCATTGTATTATATAACACATCACATTTACTTGATGTATTTTTTGTTAATATAGTAGTAAATACCAATAAAATGACTAAAAAACAAAAAAAAAAATTATATAGCTAAATATTTTTCACGGGCATTTAAATAATTATTTAAGCAAATGTAATTGTACACACTATTCAGACTCATTTTTAAAGGCGAAAATGAGACTTATTATTATGAACATGATGGCCAAAATAACGAAAAAAATAATAGATGAAGATTACATTTGATGTAGATATAATTTTATTTAATCTACTGGGTTAGCTTGTTTACCTTCAGCTCCTGTTATTGGAGATAACAGGAGTGCCCTACAAGAGCTTAATAAGGGCGATGAAGCTAACTAACTAGGGTATCAGGGTATAGGGTATTAGGACCCGGGTCCGCGGCTAATCCTACCTTAATCCTCGTCTGTATTATCGCCACGGCGGCTTATATCTACTAATATCTTGTCGTTATTTATTTCATCTGACCTCTTTACAGATTTCAGTGATGTCAGTATACCATGTCATACGTTTCAACATTGAAACTAAAATATTTAGGTTCTATGATAGCTAGAAAAAACTTCTGGTGCGCGCAACACACGAATTTCACTTACCTCCGTTGTTAATATCAATAAGGAATTTTTAAATACAGTTAGATAATAATAATAATTAAGGCTTACCGGACCCGAAGGTTCGATGCCGATACCACCAAACTCCGCCTCCACTGACTCGTCCAATGTTCACCGTTTAAGCCCAAGCCCCCGAGATCAGCCTTTACGCAATCCTCCCATCGACGCTTCGGCCTACCTTTCGGAAGCCTACCAGTCGGTTCAGCGAATACCAACTTTCTCGGAATCCATTCCTCACCGAGCCCAACAACTTTACTCGCCGATTTGAGTCTCCGTAATGCTATCAACTCAATTATATTCACAGGGTGCAGGCTCCGCAATTCTGCGTTGTGCAACCTTCTAAAGTCACCAGTTGCCTCATCTTTCTTCGGACCAAATATTTTACGCAGTACCTTATTTTCGAAAACCTTAAGCCGTTGTTCATCCTTCAAAATAAGCGGCCCCCGTAAAGAACTGTTGGAAGAATAATAGTTTTATAAATTCTAACCTTTAAGTTTTTAGATAAAAGCCGCGAGCTAAGTAATTTAGCAACTGAATAGTAACACGCATTTCCCACCTTGAACCGGTACTTTATTTATTTCTTCCTGGATTTCATTTTTTCTTGTAATCATTGAACCTAAGTACTTAATTTCTCTACTTGTTCTAAAGTATGCCCTGATATATCAATATCACTAAGATCGCCACCGCTTCTGCTACTAATCATATATTTCGTCTTATCGGTATTTATTTCGCGTCCTATTTCTTTACCGGTTTTTATTAACACACTTGTATTTAGTTGTATGGTTTCCGTGTCTTCCCTAGCACTAGCCAGATCATCGGCATACCCTAAACCCGGAATCTTATCACCAATATTTAAACCTTTCTCGGTACACTCACTTTCCTAAGACATATTCTAAAGCTATATTAAATAAAACAGGTGAAAGGGAGTCACCCTGTTTCAATCCCGATCGCACCTCAAATTTTTCTGAGTAATTATGACCGATTCTAACTTTATGGAATGTTTCCGACAAACACATCTCTACTAGGTTTACTAACTTTCTAGGATTCCCTGTTCAATTATGATGTTAAACAGCTTCTGGCGGTTTATGGAATCATAAGCCTTCTTAAAATCGATATAAAGTTTACTGACTACACCGTTGTATTCCAAATTTTTCTCTAATATTTGAGGTAAAGAAAATATTTGATCAACAGTCGAGCGATTCCGCCTAAAACCATATTAGTATTCTCCGATAATTTCCTCAGCATATTCCGTGATTCGGCTAGTTAGTATTGACGAGAATATTTTGTAACATACTGGGAGAAGAGAGATCCCACGATAGTGGTTAAGTCAAAATCTTTCATTTTACAGGTGAGCGACTTAAACTTTATGTAATACTCAAAATAGCATACAGCTTTCTTTCCACCTAAAATTTCTTCCACTAAGAAATTTCTTAACCAATTTAACACGGCGTGGGAGATGGTCTGAGGGGGCGATACGTGGAGTTTACTCATTTTTTATATAACTCGGGTTATCCAGTTTTTCACGACCGCGACAGATATTATCTTCGACAATCAGTTAGTTTTATTAGCTTTTCATAATTCTCCTTTAACTTTTACAGTTTTCTGTATGAAAGAATATTATTTCTAAAAACTTTCCAACGGTATATCATACATCTATATTACTGTTTTTATGTTCAAAAACCCAAAAATTCCATTAGAAAATATTTTTTCGATTTTTCCTTTAGTTGGATTTCTAATTCTTTCAACATATATTATTCGTTTTTTTTATAAATACTAAAAAGTTTATATGGTTATTTTTAAAAAAATCTATACAATTAAAGGTACTTTTTTTTTTTTTTGCAATCTGTTGGGAGACCACTATGGAAGATTAAATAAAAAAAACATAGGCATTTAAGCCTTGTCAGACTATTTCAATCAGAATAAAACCTATATGATATTGGAGCCCATTAAATTTTACATCGATATAGTGAGTTTAATCAAAATCAAATGTATAATGTAATAATCAAAATACATGGTATAAAGTAGCACTTTCGGAGTGCCGATTTTTCGTGAAAATGTTGTGTAACATTTCGGGCGTATAGTTGTCTAAAAAATGAAATTTCTAGACTTACCACACACACACATTTTTTCAGGACTTGGTCATTTGGACTCAGGACACCCTAAAACGTGTATACCCGTAGAGAGCTGGAATTCTAAAATTTTCTAGATCTCAATACTTTTCCATACTACATATTTCATATATAGTAAATGGAAAGTATAAAGCTCATTTGAAATATAAAATAGCAATAAATCGAATAAAACAGGAACCGATTAAGATAATGAAGAAATTAATTAGCTGAACCAATTTTGATTTGTCTATAAAATCTCGCGGACCCGCAGGGCCGTGCGTACAACTAACTAGCTGGCAGTCACTGGTATGACATCCGTAACGCAGGCTTTGAATGGCATTTTTTTTCTTTTGGTTTCCTCTAGCTATTTAGCTCCCGGGGATTCCCGCCTGCGTCCGAACTAAGAAAGTCGAAGAATCTGCTAATGGAAGGATCCTTCATAAATATGCATCCACTATTTTCCTCAAACGATCTACTATTAATTGTAGAAACAATTTGAGACAATTAAAGAAAAACATTCTGTAATATTTAACTGCTTTTTTTAGGGGAAAAACAACAACGGTATTTCCTAAGCTTCAGTTTAAAGATGGGCAAATTTTCTAATTAAATGAACGGAATATTTTACTTAAATTATCAGAAGTAGCCGAAACAGTCTAGGTCTGCATTCCCCCAAAGTACTCTCCTCGCTTCTCTCCTCACTACTTTGTAATTTATTCATGTACTAATTATATTTTAATAATACTGTATTATGAACGCAATTAAAAACAATAATATTAATTTTAGATTTATTTAAATTGAAATTCAAGTAGGGTGAGCCACATCCCGCACACCTGTTAGTTAGACTGTCTTTTGTTTTTCCAAATGTCCGGAAGATTTTGTCCCGGTCGTATTTTGTAGTCCGTGACGATATATGGTTACAAACGGCTACCGTTCACAATAGATGGACTTCAATTTAAGAATTTAGCATCTCCTAACTTTGTAAGAAAATATCTAAGAGCGCCTGAAGGAGACTGTCGAACCATAGCGGGCCCGTTCGAGAAGTCACGAAGCAGGCGACTTGGTAAGCAGTCTATCTTAAATTTCCCTTGTAAACTACTTTGGAGATCCCTTATTCTGGACAATTGTAAATTTAATGTTTTATTATTTTATGTGTTATACAGTCCCCAACAGGAGGTTTTTAATTGGTACAATTAGCACAATAATTTATTGTTCCTATTATATTATACTATTTAATTATTGGCTCATTATCAAATTGGAAGTATATTACATACCTATTTCTGATTTCTGATCTGAGAAATTTTTATAAAAATAATAAAAAAATTAATAATAAACACGAAATCTATAAAGGTTAGAATTTATAAACCTATATTACCTCTACGGTTATATACGGATGCTAAACGTCGTCGCTTAATTCGAAGGATGAACAGCGCCTTGAGATTTTCGAGCATTAATTGAGTGCAAATATTGAAGTGAGTCAAATATTTGGTCCAAAGAGAGTTGAGGCTACTGGGGAGTTCAGAACGCGGTGTTTTTACTGTGTGAATATAGTTAAGTTGATAGCATCCGGTGGCCCAAAGGGGCATATATAGATGTTGGGCCCGGTGAAGAACGTATTGCGAAAAGGTTAGTATGCGCTTAACTTACCAGTAGACGTACGTAAGATAGGCCGAAGCGTCGATGGGAGGATTGTGTGTTGGGCTTGAGCGGTGATCATTGGAAGAATAGTCGTGAGTCAGCGACGAAAAATGCGACCTATTTCACCATAAATTTTAGTATGTTTTATGCAAAGTATCTATCATGGTAAAGCGAACAATACACGTCTGAAGAGGCTGCGTTGAGCAAATTTTCTCACTGATGTCACTGATCAATATTAATCTCCATGTGAAGGGTAGTTATGTCTATGCCACGTTTTTAGATTTTATGAAAGCCTTTGATTCAATTAAACATGAATTTCTTTGGCAAAAGTTGTTTGATTTCGGTATCTGCGGAAAGATAGTGATAATTCTCAAATGCTTGTATGATACGACAAAATTCAAATAAAAATTAAAAATGAGACATCGGACGAAATAAAAATCAGCTGAGTTATTGAAATTAAATAACTTTTAATTGGCCACTATTTTAAAAATAACACGCGGCTTTCGACGATTCGGTGCTTGAGACATCGTTGCATGCCCTAGTATTTTTGTGCCGAATTTCAAAAGAGTTGGTCCATTAGTTTCGGAGAAATACGGCGGACGGCAGACAAAAGGATTTTTTTTATTCGTTATTCGGATTATATATATCTTAAATCGTCAAACCTCAAATTTTGAGAAAGAGGGAGGTAATTTTTTTTTATTTCTTTGGTCGATTAAAAATGTTCATCATTGAAAATAATAAACCAAAAATTGATACTAACAGGATAAAAAATGAATAAAAAGAATTCACAGAAGTAAAGTTAATCGTTTCAATAACACCGCGCAATTTTATGTGTCTCTGCAATGCGTGAGTTTCTTGTTACAAGCCAAGGCTTTCCAAATATTATTTTTATATGATTTAAAATAGTTTTCGAATGGCACCTCTCGGACCCCCTGGACATCACATGCGGACCACTGGTCTAATCGCAATATTCCGAATATATATCGTAACCCACTTCGAGCGATTCGAAGGCTCATAGCAGCTGGTGACGTGTGGCAAACTTTTCAATCACATGAAGCGATCAAAGGCTATCGATTCTAACCCTATCGAAGGTTGATTGATCGGGCCGTGGATGAACGAGCACTACCGGGTTAGGCTTTTTAGGAGCGGCGGCCGGGCGTCGAAAATAATAGTGACACGCGACTTGAGGGTTCTGAAGGCGGTACTCACTAATGTCGGTGTTGATTCACCCTTTCACCACAACGGCTGAGTCAACCTGTGGTTTGCTATTGTTAGTCTGCCTGGTTAGTTGTATCGATAATGGTTCTCTATAGCTACTAATACAAATACATATATAGTAAGGCCTGGTCAGGAACTCGTTTCCCAGAGTAGCTTCATAGCCTCCTCTATAGAGGCTGGGAGTCTACACAGGTAATAATGATGGGTAGAGTGAGGCATTGTTATTATCGAGAATACTGAGGTTTGTTAAGAATTACCACATAATATAACATAAAGGTACCTTTGGACATAACTGCATAATTGAGACGTTGATTTCCAAAAGGTACTATATCTATTCCAGGAAATTTTACAGGAGGCGCGAAAATCACTAATTATTATATTATTAAATTAGCTAATTTGATTCTTTTCTCATTAAAATCCAGAATTGTTTTTTTAGTATATTAATAACATCATATTAAAGATATGAAATGAGATGTTTTGGTATAATTTGGAACGAAATTAAATGTGTAATTATTTCCTTTAGAAAATAATTATATTTCTAAATTGCGTTTATAAAGGGCTTGGGTGTTCATTAGAAAAATCTAATAGGAGATTTAGATATAACTAATTGATGAGAATACAAATATGTAAAAAAATCAATTTTGTAAAAAATGTCCTTTAGTACTTTATGTACTTTATATATAATATATATATATATATATATATATATTATATATATATATATATATATAAACACATATACATATACATTATATTGTTCTTCTGTTAAACTTTTTCTATTTTCAAAATTGTTGGTTTATTAAACTGTGTACTATGTTGTGCTACTGTAGTGGTGTTTATATTTTTACTTTCACTTACCTATATATGAAATATATATTAAGGGAAAGTATTGAAATCGTGAAAATTTTCGAATTCCAGTTTACAACGGAAATACATGTTTTAGGGTCTCCTGAGTCGAAACAACCAAGTCCCGAAAAAAGGTGTGTGTGTGTGTGTGGTGTTGTAAGTCTAGCACGTAAACGAAAAGTCGTAGGAAACTGAAATTTAATTTCACTGTACGAACGAAATGTTATAGTCCAGGAACTGATGACAAATGACAGCCTCATCCAACGTACATTTAAACATATTTTTTTAAATTTCTTTTTGGAAAGTTACTAATGGTTTGTTCTACATCTGAAACATGACAATGTAATCTTGTATCATTATAAATAAAATTCTTTCTATCATACTTATTACAAAAAAGCATTTCTTCTAGTCCTAAAACTCTTATTAAGCAGCTAATTAATTTGATGAAGTGACCAATTACATCCGATTTCCTAGCCCATCGAACATACGATGAGTTTTTGTTTTAACTTGTCTGTTATTTCACAAAAATGACGAATCATTTATAAAGGTTTAGAAATCCTTACTCATGGCCGTCAGAACCGCAAATGTCCAAATCGACTCAAAATAAGACTAGATTGAGTTAATAATAATTATATTATTCAATATGATTGTGTAGGGCTAGCCTGGCTAGCGTGGCTGAGTGGCTAGCCTACCACACCAAAGGTTGTCTTTTCGAATCCCAGTCCCAGCGGGACTTTTTCAAGCCTAAAATTAACTGGAGATTCACTCTAAGTCTTCCTCAGGTATGTGGGACCCGTCAGCCAATCGATGGCTACTCACAAAAAGAGGTGTAAGGAGTGATAACCCTACCCTGTAAGATGTCGTAGAGTATCGAGGTGTGCCAATTTAAAAAACCATGCTGCATATTTATAGTATGATAGATATTGTGCAGAAAATAAAATTGTGAGATTATTATACCATTTTGTTAATTTATATCAAATTTTAATTTCGTTTTTGATGCATAATATCTAGCATTTTGTTATTACTTCTGCTGTGAGTAAAGGAATATATGAAATGTCAATATAATATTACGTACGGTAAGGCTGATTGAGGACTCCAAAGTCTTGAAATTGAGAAAGTGCCATAATTTTAATCTTGTAATTTTTTTTAAATAAAATGAATTTATTATCGTATGATATATTAAATTTATTTATATTTAAAAAAGTTAAACTGAAACAACATTCAAATTATGAACCTTACACCTGAGAACAAACTTTAAACAATACTTTATTTGAATTAACTCAATACACATAAGCTATATATAATGAAGCTTTAAATCCGATGGGAACCACCTTATTGGCAAATTATCGACACTATTTGGAAGTGGAGAGGATGCGAGCCGATCGGCAGTTGGAACACTGATTGATTGATCACTTCCCGATCGCTAACTAGCCATTGTATTGTAACCTATTGTGTCTCTGTCACCGGCTGTGGAACTTGGGACGAACCGATTGCAGTAGTCCAGGTCGGTGCTACTGTACCCTTCTTAGAGGTGTGGCTGAGCGGGTCCAAGGGTTGGGGAGTAGTAGTCAAGGAAAAGAGAATCAAAGAAAGGAAAAAGGGAGGAAGAGATATGATTAATTTAGGGAAAAAATAAAGAGAAAAAGTAAAATGCAAACAAATGTAACATATTTAAAATAAATAAACATTTTTTTCAGTTAATAAGAATAGTATTATAGATGTATGAAATATGTCGGGAACATAAAGACTTAAGAAAATAACCTGTCGCCGGCAACACACGACTGTTACTTATCTCGCTTGTTAAATCAATTTAAGAATTACTAAATAAAATTAAAGCTGAAAAAACGCTGCAAATGATTACACAATGGTTTATATTTCTGGTCGATTACAAACGTTCATTATTGAAAAGTAATAAACCAAAGGCACAAACTCCGTTACTATTTCCTTTTATTTTCTTTCGATTTTCATTCAAACAAAGGGAGCGGCGTGGTCTAGTGGATAGAGCGCTAGCCTGCTGTGCTCCGGGTCCTGGGTTCGAATCCCGGCCGTGGCAGAATATTATTTATTCTGTTAATTCGGTCGGGGGGCGACCCTAGGGTTTGGAGACCCTCCTGGGGCAGACCCAGCCTCTATAAAGTGGGTACCCAAATTAATTGGGGAAAAACCTGGCGGCTGAGCGCGATTAAGGCCTAATCACCTCATTGCACTGCCGTTGGCCTAGAAACAGTACGAATCTCTATATGTACTGAGCCCAAGACCCTTCATGGTTGTAGTGGTATAGGTTTTTTTTTTTTTTTTTTTTCATTCAAACAAAATTTTCTGATTCCAGAACACCTTACATTTTGTCTCTATCATCAATAATAACCGAGTTATCAGGGAATCCATCTCTTAGAAGTTGTGGCGTCGTCTTCATCTCGAAAATGTCTTAGGTTTTTCTTTGCCTTCAATCCCAACCGTTTTTTCGCTGGAATTACGCCTATTATAAATTGTGCCGTGAATACATAGATCAGCATTTTTTTTTTTTTTTTTCTGTAACGCGCTTTACTGATTCTAAAACTCTATATATTTTTCTCTAATTAAAAAAAAAAAAAACTGAGTTAAAGGGCGTACTTATAGGTAAAATTTTAATTTTTTTTCTTTTCTTTTTTTTTATGATTATTCGCGTCATTTTGGTTAAAAAGCATTAATAATTTTTGTCTCTATCTTGGAAAATAAGGGATTTACAAAACGTGTATATAGGCAAGATTACAATTTTTTTTTTCTTTCTCCTTTTTTGTTTTATCACGCTTTACTGATTTTAAAACGCCCAACCCAATTTATGGGTAAAATTTCAATTTATTTTTTATTTTTTCGGTTTTTTATAATTATACGCGGCTTTTTGGTTAAAAACACTAATAATTTTTTTCTCTATCTTAGAAAATAATCTGTTAACTTATACATCTTATTTTATTGAACATTAAATTTTTTTAAATGTTGCGCCCTCCAACAGTATATCATACGTCTATATTACTAATCACATTTCAGGGAAAACAAATCTATTACTTGATTACAAAAATTTAATTTCTCCATCTAAAGAAAAACTTTATTTCAATGTGTTTTAGTTATTATTTTTTGTGGAAAGAATGTCCTAAAACCGTATCAAAATCAGCCGTGTAGCTTAGAAGGAGCTCCTAACCAAGAATCGCGTTGTAATTTAATGTATTTAGAGATCGCTCCTCATGGCTTTATCCTTTTTCCCTTATAATAAAATATACCCCAACAAAATAGAAGGAGACACATTAGGACAGAACGTTAATCTGCAAGTTGGCCGGAGAGCTCTAGCTGTAGCAAGTTGGTATATCTTGCGGAACATCCCTCGGATTGGAGTTGGGAGAACTAACTTGGTCCATGTATCTCTGGAACTGGGGTACCAACTCCACAATGCATTGCCGACACGTTCCAATATCGTGGAGCTAGACTACAATAATACCACGGTGTCCCTCTTCTTCTTCTAATATATCTATATATATAATATATCTGCTTAATGCTACTAAATAATTACACGCTTAGGAACCACACATTTTTTTATTTAAAGAACGTTACAACTGTATTAAATCAATACAAGTAAATAGGCTTGTATATATGGTTAGGAAACAAGGTAGTCCTGTGAAGAAACTATCCATGGTAGCACTCCAATGTCTAATTTATAGTAGGAGGTCTCTTGGTCTTCTTCTTTTAAGGCGCCTCGGTGGGTTGTCAGAAATAGATATGGAGGAGAGGTCACGGATATTGTGGGTTTGAGTGGGCAGGGAGTTTGGAATGGAAAGAGGTATATCTGTAACGGGCCAAGACTTCAACAAACGGTAAAATTTAGGTCTTTATGGATTTTATTGGTAACAAAGTAAGTAGCATTGAGGATTTTTCGAAGGATTTCGGACTGCAAGGATTGGATGCGAGAGGAATTCGATGGTTTGGTAGACCCTTAAAGCTCAATGTCATAGGTCCAAATAGGCCTGATAATTGTTATATAAATGAGTTTTTTGTTTTAAGTAGGAAGTTTTGAGCGATTGTCGATAAGTGTTGTAGTAATCGGTATCTACGAGCTGTTTCCTGTCGTTTCAGTCTAGTATGAGGGTTCCATGTGAGGCGTTTGTCGAGGTGGAGTCCTAAGTACCGGATCTGTTCAACAGGAGTAAGTAGGATATTGTAAAAGGATACGGTGGGGCAGGAAGTCATAGGGTTGTAGGTGTGGGGTGAAGGTAATTTGATGGGATTTGTTAGGATTTATTTTAATTCTACAGTTTTGACACCATTCTTCAATGGCTGATGGAACATTATCAATCTTTATTATTCTCACAATTCGAACAGCTGTTTTTATTAAAACATCTGTTGTATATTGTTTGTTTATTTATTTAACGTCACTTTATGCTACTATGGCTAATCGGACGATGCTACAGTGGGAGTCCTAAATTTTGCCTATCCAGGTTTTATTAGGATAGGGATCTTTAACGAGTACCTGACATCGCACAGGCTCGGGACCACCTTTTAACGTCCCCTCCGAAGGACGGCGTAGCTAAGGATTTTTTACTCCCATTAAAAAATCCTAGGACCACCTGCGGGTTTGAACCCGTGACCTTTAGCATGGAAGGCTGTTACGCTAGCCACCCAGCTACAAGTGATCCCCTCTGTTGTATATAATATATAATAATATTATAATTTTATATTTTTTCACAGACCCTTTTCCATTTGTTTTATTTCATCTTATTATATTTTATCCCCGATAACTCTGTTACACACAGAAATGGCGTTTGAGCATAAAATATTATTTCGTCTTAAAGTATTAATATTTCTCTAATACTAGTTAGTATCTTTTAACTTTCACTTACCTACATATGAAATAAATAGTAAGGTAAAATATTGCGATCGCGAAAACTTATGAATTTTAGTTTTCAACGCATATACACGTTTTAGGGTCCCCTGAGTCAAAATAACCAAGTCCCGCAAAACGATCTGGGTCCGTGTGTTTGTAAGTAATGATTCGTATAAAACTGAAATTTTTTATTTAAGCCAACTATACATACATAATATATAACTAAATATACACCTACACCTGAGACGTTACAAAACCTTTTTCATTAAAATCAGGTAACCAGAAGAGACACTTCATACCATCCATTTTGAACCTTTATACGATTTTCTCAAAAATGGCCAAAACGATTTTGATTAAACTGCCTATATCGATTTAAAATTTAATAAGCTTCAATACGATGCAGGTTCTATTCTGATTGAAATCGTCTCACAGGACTTTAATGCCAATTTTGATGTTTTCTTCCTCTAAAGTACCTTTAATTTTGTAGATATTATAAAAACAACCACATCATCATTTTAGCATTGCTAAAAAAAAACAGTTAAATATACAAGTTAGACGAATTCCATATCCGACTAAAGGTGAAAAGAATGAACATATTTTTTTCGTATGCGATTTTTGTGCTTTTGAACATAAAAAGATGTAAAATATACTGTTGGAAAGCTAAAATGTTAGAAACAATATTATCTTACCCACAAAATCATAGAAGGTAACGTAAAGTGTTGTAAGATTAACTGATTTTCCTAGGTCATTATGTGATTGTTTAATAAAACACGTGTTTCTATTTAAACTCAATTTAAGTAATTATTTAACTACTTATTTTCATCTCTAACTGTATTTTAAAATTCTTAAATTGGTTTTAACAACGGATTAAATTTAAAATCGTGTGTTGCGAGCACCAGATTTTGTTTTTAAATTACATTTTCAAGTTGGTAAGTGAATATTATTGACAATTGTATATCAAAGAACAAATAGGTATTACTGACAAGACAATTAGTTCAGGAGACAAGACCCCATTTGCATACTCCAAGTAGATTACTAATTGTTCAACAACTAGGGCATCACACTGTACTAGGTCCTCTTCTGTGGGGGCTAATTTAGACTCTAACCGACCAACCTTCCAAGGATCCATCTTAAACTTTAGGGGAAGGGTGTACCTGGAGAAAATTATATTTATTTTTTCTTTATAAATATATTGATTTCTATTTGCACCTGTATAAAAGAATACAAGTAAATGTGATAAAAATATAAAATAATGTGCGGGCAGCACATGTCTTTTACTTACCTCGAACGTTAAAATTAATTTAAGAACTATTAAATACATTTAAGGATGAAAATAAATATTAAAAGAATTAATTATATTGAGTTTCAACAGAAATATGTGTTTTGTGAAATAATCTATTATATTATTATCAACGACAATCAGTTAATTGGGTTCTCATCACTCTAAGTTCACTTTTAGAATTTTGTATATAAGATAATATTTTTTCTAAGGTCTTTAGCTTTCCCATAGTATATTATAAGTTTATAATACTATTATTATATTCAAAAACACAAAAATTGCAGAAACATATATTGTTGCTATATTCTTCTTTAGTCAGATATCGAATTCGTTCAACATTTTTTTACAAACCTAAAAAGATGATATGAGTAATTTATCTGAATTTATAAAATTGTAGGTACTTTAGAAAAACAAAAATTTAAAATATCGGCGTTTAAGCCTTTTCGGACTGTTTCCATCAGAACAAAACCAACGTGACATTAATGCCCATTAAACTTTACATCGCTATGGCGAGTTTAATCTAAATCGTTAAGGCCGTTTTTGAGAAAATCGTAAAAAGGTGCAAAATGCATGGTATAAAGTGGCTCTTCTGGTTAGCTGGTTTTAATGAAAAAGGTTTTGTAACATCTCAGGTGTAGGTGTATATTTAGTTATATATTGTGTATGTATAGTTGGCTTAAATGAAAAATTTCAGTTTTATACGAATCATGATTTTTTCTTTCTCCAAAGAAACTTTAATTTTGTAGAGCTTATAAAAATAACTGCATAACTTATTTAGGACTTATAAAACACGGATAAATATATATATAATTTGAACGAATACGATATCCTGAAAAAAGAGAAAAGAAAAAAAATATTTTTTTTAATGCAACTTTGTTGTTTTTTTTAACATAAAAGTGGGGCTCCACTAAACCATCAAATTTTTCCCGTATCCAATCCTTACAATCCAAAATCCTTCGAAAATTCCTAAACGCTCCTTATTTTGTCACGAATAAGCTTATCCATAAAGACCTTAATATTCCCTTTGTAGCTGATTTGGCCCGAACCAGGTATCAATCCTTCCATGACAAACTCCAATCCCACTCTAACCCACTAGTTTCAATCCTTGCTTCCTCTTCAATTCCCGACAATCCTCCGAGGCGTCTGAAAAGAAGATGGCCTCGAGACCTTCTTGTTTAGATTAATTACTAGAGTGCTGCCAATGGGCAGTTCTCTTCAGGTTTTTCATGTACACTCTCTTTAATCAGCACATTTACTTGATGTATTCCTATACAGTTGTAAATTTCAATAAAATATAATAAAAAAAACAAAAACATAACAGTCCCGCAAAAAGGTCAGTGTCCCGCAAATATAGCACGGAAACGAAAATTCGTTCGACACAGAATTTTTATATTTAAGAAGCGTAAGTGCTTAGGATATTACGGAAGCTTATTGGCCAAACCAGACTTTCCAAATGTGCCACTTTATATAATGCATTTCGGACCGTTTTGCGACTTTCTAAAAAAGAGCACTGATACAGCCTCTCTGTAAAACAAAAATACATGGATCAGCCAGGCAGTATCGATACATGGATTAGTCGAGCAGTCTAATTATAAGTGTTTTAACAGTGATTGAGAAAAAGTTTCCATTGTTAAAGACGTTACGTAACAAGGAGAGGAGCTTTTCAGTAAGTAATCATTTCCTTCTCGAGGCCATTCATTTTCACTTATCTTTTTCTTGAGTAGTTTTATCTTTGATACCAAAAGTGATGCATCGCTCTTTTTATAAATTGTGTCTATTAGGAAAGGAAAAAAAGGGATTAACTAAAACAATAAAATAGTTATAGATAGGTGTAAGAAAAAATAAATAATAAAAGATATTAGTTAAAACAAACGTTTATTAGTTATCTTGTAATGTGGTTGTGCCATCTAGAGGTGCGCATACCCCTGGGGGTCCAAGAGGTGTCACTGGGAAAGAATTTTAAATTACCTTAACGTAAATATAACAACGTATATTACAACGTGTACAGTACAATAACAAACGTACCCCGACAAATCGACATTTTGAGTGATGTAATTGCCTGTGTTTACCGACAAGTGCCGGCTACTGTACAATTACAACCTTAAAATTGATGATTTCTTAACATTTCGAAAGCTGTAACATGAGCTTACAAAACGTAAGATGAATGTACAATATTTGATTTCTTGAAGATTATTTAAAGAAATGACTTATTGTAGAAGTTTTAAAGTTGTTAGGCTCGGTGAGAAACGACTTCCGAGAAAGTTGGTACTCGCTGAACCGACTGGTAGGCGTCCGAAAGGTAGGACGAAGCGTCGATGGAAGGATTGCGTTAAGTCCATATCGGCCATATGATTGTCATGTAAATGAACCTTTTGTAATTAAGTGGAAGATTAGAACGTTTCTCCAGTAAGTTTTAAAGTAACCGAAAGCGACGAGCAGTTTCTTGTCGTTTCAGTGTGCGGATCCCATGTTAGTTGTTTATCATGCAGAAGTCCTATCGATTGCAAAATATTATTAAATGACCCTATGAGATTACTAAAGGATCCCTCCCATAGGTTAAACAGCATTCTATGTCTAAGGTTGCTAGTTTAAACCCAGAAGGAATTTTTATTCGGAATACAAAAATTGGTTATAACGTCCTTAAGAGGGGACGTTATAAGGTTGTTCCGGGCCTATGCAACGCAGATAGGCAAAATTTAGGAAACCCACTGTAGCATCGTCAGGAGCATACAGGGACGTTAAATCAATAAACAAACTATTTTAAAAAAATGTTTCTTTGGTAGGTCCAGAAAAATATATATTTATTTTTTACTTTAAAAATGAGATTTATCAAAAATAATTAATAATTCTAGTGTTTGATAAGTTAATAACAAAAAAACTATTCTGGATTCTAATTCAATTTCGCTACAAGTGTCAGCTGAGATAAGGCGAGCACTTGAAATGTTTTTCTTTGAATTGTCAGAGACCGAAATAACAATTACAACAAACAGCTGTCGATGGAGTGATTGAAACAGATTGAGTTACACCAGAATCATTGTGTAAGATCAAATGTAATTAAATATATATGTTTGGGTTTCAGAGAAGAGTTCGATATTCACCTAATGAAAAAAAGAGCAAAAAGATTGGTTTATTTTTTTTTCAATAATGAACCTTTGTAATCGACCGAAAGAAAACAATACTTCTTCTCAAAATTTGAGAGCTTTCGTTTCGAGTGACGAAGAACCCGTAAGAGGGATAGAACAAAAAAAAGGTTTGTATGAATCAATAAATTATTAACTATCAAATTTCGAAAAAGAAACATTGTAATCAGTCTAGAAATAGCAGAAATATATGGCGTTCAGAAATTAGGAGTGGTGTTAGACCATTTTAAGCTATTTTCCTTTCAATTATTTATTATCCCTATGCAAGACTGAAACGACAAGAAACTTCCCGACGTTTCCTACTACTTCACCATTTACTGGACAAACGCTCAAACATTACTTCAAAAGGCTCATCTATATTACCATCATAAGACCGATATGGACTTAAGTAGCAGAGCTATGGGGCTCTACTAAACCATCAAATTCTTCTCATATCCAATCCCTACAATCCAAAATCCTCAATGCTCCTTATTTTGTCACAAACAAACTCATTCATAAAAACCTTATTATTCCATTTGTTGCTGACTGAGCCCAAACCATTCCTTCCATGACAAACTCCATTCCCACTACAATCCATTAGTTTCAATCATTGCTTCCTCTTCGATCCCTGATAATCCTCCGAGGCGTCTGAAAAGAAGATGGCCACGAGACCTTTTAGTTTAGAATATTATAAGAGTGCTGCCACTGGGTAGTGTCTCTACATGCAATTCATGACATTTTTCTATATTACCACCGCATTCACTTGATGTATTTTCATTTAATACAGTTCTAAATATCAAGAAATATTTCTAAAAAAAAATAATAATATAACAACATAATACAATTCAGTGCGCGCAACACACCACTTTCAGTTCCCTCCGTTGTTCGAATCAATTTAAAAAATTTTAAATAAACTTAAAGATGAAAAAAGATCAAATAATTAATTAAATAAAATTTCGATAGAAACACGTGTTTCATTAAATAATCAATTATATTTTTATCAACAGCAATTAGTTAGTTTTATGGTTTTTTATCACTCTCTATTACTGTGTATTGTAATATTAGTTTTCCAACGATTACTGTTGATATGTTCAACAACCTAAAATAGCACTCAAAAATTATTTTTGCGGTTTTCTCCTTTAGTGGCTTTCAAGTTCGTTCAAATTACAAATTTACCTTTCTTTTAATTATTGATAATAAGATGTTATGGTTAATTTTATATAATCTAGGAAATTAAAGGTACTCTAGAGGAAGAGAACTCAAAATATCGACATTAAAATATACTCCTGCCAGACTATTTTAATCAGAATGAAACCAGCATAATATTCAACTTATGCCATGGATTTAGCGAGTTTAGTCTCAACACTGGAAAGTAAGCAATAATCCTGCCTAGAAGACCATCTTGCACTTTTCTGAAAAAACGATAAACAAAACCACTTAAAGGACAAATATTGGTTCTTGACAAGTAAAGTATTTATTTAAGAGAAGCCCCAGAGAGACAAAATCTTTTCAGAGGAAGTTGCCAACTCGAAGGTTCCTAGCTAACTCCTAAACAGTTTTTAACTTTCTTCCTCGAAGCCTCGCTTGGCCGCCTCTCTCCTCTCAACTTGTTCACCAAACCATTCATCTTAAGATTTATTTCCTTTACAAACTAATATTATTTTTTTAAATTATATCTTTAATTTATATTCATTAGTTATTATTTAAAAAATCTGGTGCGCGCAACACACCACTTTCACTTACCTCGGTTGTTAAATTAAATTTTAAAAGTTTAAATAAAGTTCAAAAAAGCCAAAATAATTACATGGAGACTTTTGGAAAGATATGACTTAGATTTACTAATATTACAGTGTAAATTGTTCTGTATAACAACCACCAATGTTTAGAACCTATTCATCACTTTAAAGTACCTTCCACAAATGTGTACAGAATAGTACATTTTTTCTAAATTCTTCAAGTTTCTAATGATGTATATACGTCTGTATTAATATTATAAACTGCCCAACAACACACAACACCTCAATCTATGTCACCTCTCTTTTCAACACTTCATCACACACTACCACAATTCAAGCCTTCATCTCAGTCAAGACATGATAACGCATCATCTCACCCACAATCAAGCACTCAAGCTTTCTCTTTATACTTCAATTCCTTTCTAAATGAATTTAAATAGATGATAATTCCACTCATTACTCTGCTCGCCACAGTAGTTAATAAAGTCATTACAAATGTCAGTCCTTGATCTTATTACGCTCCGCTTCATTACTCACTGTCCCTTTTACGTATCCCACAAATCATTCCACAACTCACAATTCGACTCACTGGACATCCAAGCCTACTGGTACAAACATTACTGACAGACACACTACCACTGCAGCCTAGCAAACAGACTGAGACGCCTCTGTAGCAAAGACCTGCTTCTTTAGCAGAGATCTTCCACACCCAGGAGTGCCTTCACAGGGAGTTTCCTTCACCCACGCAGTCACAACAACCTTGAAGAGGAGCTTTACTAAAGATTACTTGTTATTAAATAAATAACAACATTACTATTATTATATTCAGGATTTTTTTTTTTTTAAATCAGGCAGTCATAGGGACTGCAGGCAGAAATTAAAACTTTTTTTAAATCACCGATTTGCATCCGGATCTCGTGGGAAAGAAGAGTATGTTAGTAATGTAGCAACGTATCTTGAAACGTAAGCCCTCAAATTTGAGAGAGAGGGGGTAATTTTTTTTTTCAATTACAAACGTTCATTATTGAAAATAATAAAACAAAACTTATCCAAGTGTTTTTTTATGTCATATTCCTTTTGGAATTTCTTTCCATTCATAGAGTTCTGCACCTCAAGGCAGTATCTTAGGACTCATTCTCTACACAGTGTATACAGCTGATATCCCAACCAATCCTAACACATTCCTTTCCACTTATGCTGATGACACTTGTGTGTTATACAATAACGATCCAACTTTTGCCTCTCAAAACCTTCAATCCCACATCAGAGACCCTGAGATATGGTGTCAGAATTGGAGAATTAAAATAAATTGCAATAAATCCCACCAAATAACTTTCACCCTTCGTCGTAAGCCAATCCTATCCTATCCAATTCGTCGTAATCCTGTCCCACAGTATCCTTTAATAATATTCCACTTGTCCCTGTTGAACAGATCTGCTACCTAGGACTCCTCCTTGACAAACGTCTCACATGGAATCCACACACAAGACTGAAACGACAAGAAACTGCTCGCCGCTTTCAATTACTTCAAACCTTACTAGACAGACGCTCAAACCTTTCACTTAACTACAAAAGACTCATCTACATGACCATCATAAGGCAGGCCTATATGGACTTACGGAGCTGAGCTTTGGGGCTCTACTAAACCATCGAATTCTTCTCGTATCCAATCCTTACAATCCAAAATCCTTCGTAAAATCCTTAACGCTCCTTATTTTGTCACAAATAAAATCATCCATAAAGACCTAAATGTTCCATATTTTGCTGATTTGGCCCGAACTAGATTTCAATCCTTCTATAAAAACTCCATTCCCACCCCAACCCACTAGTTTCAACCCTTGCTTCCTCTTCGATTCCTGATAAACCTACGAGGCGTCTGAAAAGAAGATGGCCTCGAGACCTTCTTGTTTAAAATAGTTACTGGAGTGGTTGCTCCTCTACAAGTCTGTCTCGTGTGATTTTTCTTTTAGCATATTTACTTGTTGTAATATAAATTACAGTTGTAAATTTCAATAAATATAAAAAAAAAAAAGAAGAAGAAGAAAGTTCTGCAGAGACCCTGCTGGAGAGGACTGCTGCAGACTTAAAATTACGACATAAACTATTCCCATTTTCTAAATTTACAAAGCATAAAGGTTCAACTTTCTAGGTTCCAGGATTCCATTTCTGTTATAATTTATGCGTTTAATCCTGGCAATGACTAAAACTTGGAGGTTCGCAAAACTTTCTGCGGTTTTAACTTCCTTGAATAAATTACTAGAGCACTTACATGAATTAGAATTATATTTTGCGGAAAACTATATAGAGCGAATGTTAGAAAATCTGATAACTGTGTTGTATAATTCTATTTCGAAGGATATGCCCGTTCTTAATATTTCAAGAAATGTTTTTATATGAAATATAAAATATAAGGGAAATTATTCGTGAAAATTTTCGAATTCCAGTTTTCGACGCAGATACACTTTTTAGTGTCTCCTGAGTCTAAATGACCAAGTCCCGAAAAGAGGTCCATGTGTGGTAAGCCTAGCGCAAAGAATAAAAGTCGCACGGAACTAATATTGCATATTCAATACAACTTCACGCCCGAGATGATACAGCAACTTTTTCATCTAAATCGGCAGACCAGAGCCACTTCATGCCATGCATTTTGCTCCGTTTTACAATTTACTCAAAAACGATTTCGATTGAACTCTATATTGATGTAAAATTTAATAGGCTTTAATGTCGTGTAAGTTTCATTCTGATTGAAATAGTGTGGCAGGGTTTAAATGCCGATATTTTAAATTTTCTTCCTCTAAAGTACCTTTAATTTTGTAGATTATATACAAATAATCATATCATCTTTTTAGAATTTTTAAAAAACGTATCAATATATAATTTGAACGAATACGATATCCAACTAAATGAGAAAGGATTAAAAATATTTGTTTATTCAATTTTTGTGTTTTTGAAGAATCGACACAAGATTTCGATATGTACCTAAACGAAAGAGAGCAAATATATTTTGCAATGTAATTTTTGAACGTGAAAGTTCATGAAAGTATAATATACCGTTGGTTAGCTAAAGTATAATATACCGTTGGATAGCTAAACAGTTTAGAAAAAATATTATCTCATACAAAAATTCTAAAAGTTAACAGATAGTGATTAAAAACTAACTGATTGTTGTAGATGAAATTATGATAGATTATTTAATAAAACTAATGTTTCTATCGAAACTTTATGTAATTAACTCTTCCATATTTTTTCATCTCTGTTTATTTAAAAATTCATAAATTAATTTAAACAACGGAAGTATATGAACACGTATTTTGGGGATATTCTGACATTGTCCGTAAGAAAGGGTTTTCGTACAAAATAGGTGCTATTAATGAGAGGCTCAGCTATACATATTTTAATAATTATAAATATTTGGGCTTAAACACCCCTGAAACTAGAGGCCTTGTATGAATAGGGTTCGGAAGGGGTGAAAAGTTGTAAACTTAATTGGTTACTGTTCAGCGAACACGAATAGGAATTTTGAAAAAAATCTTTTGTAAACTACCTTCTTTCTAATGTTTGCCCTCGCAAGTGGAAAAAAATGATTGAAAAACCAGTTTCTGCCCCGAACGAGGCTGGGTCCTACTGGTCAGCTCATTAGTGTCCGGTCGCGTGACTGGACAAAGGGTGTCTTCGTAGTGAGGGCTAATTGGGGCCAAAGGGTGCCCCCCTCGGGAACATTTTAAAAAATTTTGTGCTCAAAGGACACTGGCCAGTGTAGCGAGCGGTCCGGGGCGGGGTCTACGATAATGTATAGATAATAATAATAATGATAGAGTAGGGTCTACAATAATCTTAGTCTACTATAATACAATAATATCATCTTTGAGTAAGTCTTGTGAGGAACCTGTCTGGAAATTTTGGATTTATTTATTTGTCTCTGAAGATGAATAAATTTTCTGTTTCTGGGTTATAATACTAATTTGATACCGAAATTCCTGATGTCTAAAAAAAATTAATAAATAAAAAACGCTGCAAATTATTACACAATGATTTATTATTTCCAGATAAGAATATTAGGGTATAACTGTTTATAGTTGTTAATCTATATGATTTTTCTCTACCTTTGAAAATAACAGATTATCAAGCGTACTTATAGCCAAGATTTCTATTTTTATTTTTTTTATTACCCTGCTTTTCTGATTCTAAAACTCTATACATGTTTTTCTCTACTTAAAAATCTGGTGCTCGCAACAGACGAATTTCACTTACATCCGTTGTTTAAATTAATTTAAGAATTTTTAAATACATTTAAAGATACATTACATATAAATTGTTAACGAATTAATTATTTTTAATTTCAATAGAAACATGAGCTTTATTAAATAATCTAATATATTTTTATCAACATCAATCAGGTTAAACGGAAGATTGCAATATGATATCAAATAATTAGTTAGTTTCCAATTCTTCCAAAATAAGCTGTTTTTGGAAGACTTAGAAACCAAGTAATTATTTTATATCAATCAGTTAGTTTTATCGGTTATTCATCACTCTCCATTAACCTTTACAATTCTGTGTATAAGATAATATTTTATATTATATTTTTTCTAAAATCTTTATCTATCCAACGGTATATTATACGTTTATATCACTATTCTTGTGCTTAAAAAACACAAAAATTGCATTAAAAAATTTGTTTGCACTTCTCTCCTCTTGTTGTATATCGAATTCTCTCAACTTCATATTAGCTCTTATTTATCAATGGTAATAAGATGATGTCCCTATTTTTTGGAAATCTGCAAAATTGAAGGTACTTTAGAAGAAGACAATTTAAAATATCTTCATTTAAAATCAAACATCTAGGGCGTATACATGTCTTAAAAATGAAATTTCACCGAGAGTTACCACACACACACAGACATTTTTGCGGGACCTGATTATTTGGACTCGGGGCCCTAAAACGTATATTTCCGTTGAAAACTAAAATTCGAAAATTTTCACGATCGCAATACTTTCCCTTACTATATTTTTCATATATAGGTAAGTGAAAGTAAAAATAACTGAGTTATAGGCGTATTTATCTGTAAAATTTCAATTTCTATTCTTTTTTATATTTATTCGCATTTTTTTGGTCAAAAAGCACTTGTATAATTTTTCTTATATTCAAAGATAACTGAGTTATTGAATTAAATCACTATTTCTCGGCCGCTATTTTAAAAATAACCAACTCATATCAACGTCTAAGTGTTAGAATCATCGTTGCATGGCCTAGTACTTTTGTTGCAAACTTCAAGAAAATTGGTCCAGTAGTTTCGGAGAAATGCCTCTGACGGCGGACAAAGGGATTTTCTTTATTCCTTATTTAGGTTCTACATATCTTGAAACGTATTGAGCAGGGGAGAGTTTTCTTTTAGGGGAAAGGTCGATTTATTATTGAACATCATTAACAAAAAAAAAAAAACAGTAACTCGTGATAGCTCCCACAAAACTGTAAAGTGGCAACACTCAATCCTATAACCTCCATCATAACAATGCGTATTCGGGTTCTACGGATTTTGAAACCTAAGACTTTTTTCCTTCTCTTACAATAGAAAGGTTAGTTTTGAAATTATTTAAAATAATAAACCAGCATTGTGTGCGGTATGTAAGTGGAATTTTAAAATTTCTAAAACTTTAACTATTGTATATTGATTTATCGTGAAACAAATGCTTCATAAAGAGAATGAACTTGATCGGCACAAAGATAATAAGATACAAACTAAACTATGAGTACATAATAACTAACCCACTTTTTACGATTTGTCAAACTTCCACGTTCGGCATCTCAGAAGATGTTACGATTAATTTAGTACCTTAAGTAACAAACTTTAATAGTATTAATATTAATTTAGTACCTTAAGTAACGAACTTGAATAGTATTTAATATTAATTTAGTACCTTAAGTAACAAACTTTAATAGTATTTAATATTAATTTAGTACCTTAAGTAACAAACTTTAATAGTATTTAATATTAATTTAGTACCTTAAGTAACAAACTTTAATAGTATTTAATATTAATTTAGTACCTTAAGTAACGAACTTTAATAGTATCTAATATTAATTTAGTACCTTAAGTAACAAACTTTAATAGTATTTAATATTAATTTAGTACCTTAAGTAACAAACTTTAATAGTATTTAATATTGATTTAGTACCTTAAGTAACGAACTTGAATAGTATTTAATATTAATTTAGTACCTTAAGTAACTAACTTTAATAGTATTTAATATTAATTTAGTACCTTAAGTAACAAACTTTAATAGTATTTAATATTAATTTAGTACCTTAAGTAACGAACTTTAATAGTATCTAATATTAATTTAGTACCTTAAGTAACAAACTTTAATAGTATTTAATATTAATTTAGTACCTTAAGTAACAAACTTTAATAGTATTTAATATTAATTTAGTACCTTAAGTAACGAACTTGAATAGTATTTAATATTAATTTAGTACCTTAAGTAACAAACTTTAATAGTATTTAATATTAATTTAGTACCTTAAGTAACAAACTTTAATAGTATTTAATATTAATTTAGTACCTTAAGTAACAAACTTTAATAGTATTTAATATTAATTTAGTACCTTAAGTAACGAACTTTAATAGTATCTAATATTAATTTAGTACCTTAAGTAACAAACTTTAATAGTATTTAATATTAATTTAGTACCTTAAGTAACAAACTTTAATAGTATTTAATATTGATTTAGTACCTTAAGTAACGAACTTGAATAGTATTTAATATTAATTTAGTACCTTAAGTAACAAACTTTAATAGTATTTAATATTAATTTAGTACCTTAAGTAACAAACTTTAATAGTATTTAATATTAATTTAGTACCTTAAGTAACAAACTTTAATAGTATTTAATATTAATTTAGTACCTTAAGTAACGAACTTTAATAGTATTTAATATTAATTTAATACCTTAAGTAACAAACTTTAATAGTATTTAATATTAATTTAGTACCTTAAGTAACAAACTTTAATAGTATTTAATATTAATTTAGTACCTTAAGTAACAAACTTTAATAGTATTTAATATTAATTTAGTACCTTAAGTAACGAACTTTAATAGTATCTAATATTAATTTAGTACCTTAAGTAACAAACTTTAATAGTATTTAATATTAATTTAGTACCTTAAGTAACAAACTTTAATAGTATTTAATATTAATTTAGTACCTTAAGTAAAAAACTTTAATAGTATTTAATATTAATTTAGTACCTTAAGTAACGAACTTTAATAGTATTTAATATTAATTTAGTACCTTAAGTAACGAACTTAAATAGTATTTAAAATTAATTTAGTACCTTAAGTAACAAACTTTAATAGTATTTAATATTAATTTAGTACCTTAAGTAACAAACTTTAATAGTATTTAATATTAATTTAGTACCTTAAGTAACTAACTTTAATAGTATTTAATATTAATTTAGTACCTTAAGTAACTAACTTTAATAGTATTTAATATTAATTTAGTACCTTAAGTAACAAACTTTAATAGTATTTAATATTAATTTAGTACCTTAAGTAACAAACTTTAATAGTATTTAATATTAATTTAGTACCTTAAGTAACAAACTTTAATAGTATTTAATATTAATTTAGTACCTTAAGTAAAAACTTTAATAGTATTTAATATTAATTTAGTACCTTAAGTAACGAACTTTAATAGTATTTAATATTAATTTAGTACCTTAAGTAACGAACTTTAATAGTATTTTAAATTAATTTACATAAAACGCAAAAGAAGCGTTTTATTGAGGAAAAAAGTTACTTTTCTGAGCGGTTTTCTAAGATGGCGCAAAATGCATACACGATACATGGAAGTCAAATCTCACATCTGTTGTTGGTAGTGGTTAGGGGCAATGCCTGAGGCGCAGGTCAACTATGCAACCAGCTCTGCTCGTAAGTTCTGCCGGTTGTCTGTCACACGGCTGATGTTTACTATCTTAATGGGAAATAAATACTGCTATTGTTTATTTCATTTCCCTATATATGGAATATATAATAAGAGAAAGTATTGCGAATTACAGTTTTCAACGAAAATACACGTGTTAGGGTCCCCTGATTCCAAATAACCAAGTCCCGCAAAAAGATCTGAGTCTGTGTGGTGAGTCTGGAATGAAAATGAAATTTCATATTAAAGACAACTATACGCCGGGGATGTTGCAGTATATAGCATAATGCTACATGTCCTACTTCAATGGTGACTATTGGCTCACTTACGGTGTCACAGTTACGACAACACAAGCTACAGAAAATTGTAAAAAAAATGGAAATGAAAAAAAAAAAGTCTTGAAAATGGGGACAAAACCCCGAAACGTCGAGGAAAATAAATAAGATGTAAGGAGTTTTATAATCAATAAAGAAGTGGTGTTAGTAAATAAAGCTTGTTCAAATATGTGAAAATCAATAATCTCGTTAAAACAGTACTTTAAATAAATTTTCTCATCTCATTGTCTTAAGTGTTCTTTTGGTTGAATATTTCTTCGATATATATTTGGCCGCTCTACAAAAGAAGTCTTGGATACATTTTTTTAAATTTATGTAATTTTCAGACATCTCAACGTTTCAGCCTCAAGGGTCATTTTCAAGCCTCTGTAATCAATTAAAAGTTTTTATGGATTTTATACATTTTTAACATCTAATATCAACATTTTCGGTCTTTCAGGTCTGTCACAACATTGCAATAAATGTAAACACAATTCTGATTTTAATAACGTTGAATCAATATATATGACAATTTTTTTTTAAATCGGTGAATCAACAAACGGACGTAGACAACTTAAACACTTTTTATGCAAGTACTATTGATAGAATAAATATATAAAGGTTTTTCCATCCCCACCCTAAGTTAGTCTCGCAAGAGAACACCTACAAGAAGGCCGATAACTGTTAAGTAAGTTAATAAAATTTTTTTTTCTTTTCTTTTTGATTAAATATATTTTTCCAATTTTTTGATTTAATGATGCAATGTATTAAGATCTTTTTGAAAACAGTTGTTTTTTAAATATTGATACAATTAAAATTTAATGAAGACACTGCTAATGAAGCGGTGAAATAAAGAGATATATAACATGGGTATGCATGGTAGGTAACGCATTTATTAAAAATAATTTAGTAAAATGTTGATATTACATGTAAAAAATGTATAAATACCATAAAAACTTTTAATTGATTACAGAGGCTTGAAAATTGCCGGAGAGGCTGAAACGTTGAGATGTCTGAAAATTAAATAAATTTTAAAAAAAATGCATCCAAGACTTCTTTTGTTGAGGGCCAAATATATATCGAAGAAATACTTTAAATAAAGATTTTTAAAAGCTGTGCTCCGGTGTAGAGCTTTGGGGCTCTACTAAACCATCGAATTCTTCCCGTATCCAATCCCTACAATCCAAAATCCTTCGTAAAATCAACGCTCCTTACTTTGTTACGAATAAACTCATCCATAAAGACCTTAATGTTCCGTATGGTCTGATTTGGTCCGATCTAGGTACCATTCCTTTCATGACAATCTCCATTTCCACCTCAATCCTCTAGTTTCAATCATTTCTTCAATTCTGACAATCCTCCGAGGCGTCTGAAAAGGAGATGGCCCCGAGACCTTCTAGTTTAGATTATTTTTAGAGTGCTTTATTCCATTATACAGTTGTAAATTCCAATAAATAAATATTTAAAAGAAGAAAGAGGAACAGATTACATAAGAACCTTTTTAAGAAAGCTTATTAAAAGTACAGTTTTGATGAGATTATTTATACTTTTAGGTTTATTATCAGACATAAAACCTAAATATTAATTGTGACACAACTTATCTTGGTTTATTATCTTCAATAATAAGCCTTTGCAAAAAAAAAAAAAAAAAAAAAAAAAAAAAACACTCGAATTTTTGATACCTAGAACCCGAAGAAGGAATAAAAAAAAAAATCCGTGCCAAATAAATGAATAGATAAGTTAGTGTTATTCAATATAGAATTAAATTTCCTACAAAACGAAAAAATATTATTGAAATCGGTTCAAAAATAGCAGAGATATAGAAGCTTGAAGTTAGAAGTGGTGATATTCCATTTTGCTTTGAATTATTTATTAATAATAATAATAATAATTTATTGCTTTTAAGATTTACATCTTTTAGCAAGAGGTTTGGCCTCTATTTCATTTAAATAATACGTATCTTGATAACAATTTTATATAAACAAAAAGTAATGACATAACAAACGCATATAAATTTTGTACTAGTCGTTTGTAACAAAACTTCTTATCTTTAAAGCTTCTATTGAAAACAAAAATAAATCGCTCAACTCCCTATAGGTGGTAATTGTTAACAAGTCTTCTAAATTAAAATTTTTCATAACATACTTAAATAAATAGAATCTTCTGACTGGATCTAAAACTGGACACGATATTAAAAAATGTTGAATATTATCATAACCATCGGTATTACATAGAGGGCAAGACATGCTGGGTTCAAATTTATAATATAATCCATTCACGATTATCCTCTGTGATTTCTCGCCTGCCAGTCTTAGTTGAGCGGTTAACCTTATTTTGTTTATATTGCATCTAAGATTTAATATTTTTCTCCGAATTGGAAGTTGGTTATATGGCGATATATTTTACTGTTAGAGGAATTTTCAATAGCTTCTATATCCCTGGAATATAAATGATTAGCCATTTTCTCAAACTCGCTTCGGCGGTACATATACTGAATTATTTATTGCTGTTCATATTGGTTAACTTTCTATACATAGCTTTATAAACAGTTATGCTCTGATTAATTTATTTGGAAATAATAAACCATAGTGTAATAACTTGCAGAGTTTTTCTAATTTCACTAGAACCAGAGATATTTAAAAAAAAATGTGTTTTTCACAGTTTTTTGACTCTTGTTTGTCGCGTTGGCCTCTAATATTTTGCAGAGTATAATGTTTTAATGGAGAGTTTTATTCCCGCAAAAAATGTTCATTAAAATCTATGAGATACATTGGGATCTTCTCCTGTTAAGTATCAATAAAATAATCAATAATTGTTGTCATTTTCTGTCAGTGCCCTGTTCGAAATCAGAACCGCTCTGGAAGGGATTGAGGTCGAAACCATTAGTAAGCCTAGGAGCTCGCCCTAACTATTACTTGAACCCAATACCATGGTCTATCTATTAGGCTATTTATCGGCGGACCTGGGTCGGAATACTGAGGGGGTCGATAAGGGTTTATTACTATGTATAATTTATGTTCCACGTTACCTCACTTCTAATTAGGGTATCAATGGCGTAATCTACAACCTAATTATAGATTGATCACTTTACAAGATCGACAGTGTTGAATTATTTACATTAATTGAGTAACCAATAGCTTCATCGAAACTCTATATTCGAAACGTCCATTTCCAAAAGAAATTAAAAGACATTTTTTTGCGAATTTGATTTGACATTCACTTATCTATATAGTAAGGGAAAGTATTGTAATAATTTTCAAATTCCTGTTTTCGACAGAAATACACGTTTTAGGGTCCCCTGAGTCCAAATGTCCCAAAAGGTCTGTGTGTGTCCGGAGGTGCGCAAAACCAACTGAAATTTCATATTTAAGACAACTAAGCGCCCGAGATCGAACAGCAACTTTTGTAACCGAAAGGGGTACTTTATACCTTTCAGTTTGCATCTTTTTACGATTTCCTCAAAAACGGCTCTAACGATTTTGATTAAACTCGCTATATCGATGTAAAATTTAAAGGGCTTTATTATCATGTAGGTTTCATTCTGATTGGAATTGTCTGACAGGGCTCAAATGCCGATATTTTTCTTCTACTAAAGTATCTTTAATTGTGCAGATTCTATAAAAATAAAGATTTATAATTTTGTTATTCATATTATTTTAGTTAATAGAGAGTGATGAAAAGAAGATAAAGCTAACTCACTATTTTAGATAATAATATAAGATATTTTTTAATAAAACACATGTTTCTATATAAATTCAATTTAATCAATTCTTTAATAGTTTCACGTATTTTTATCTCTAACTGTATTTGAAAATTCTTTCATTGATTTTAAAAATGGAGGTAAGTGAATGTCGTGTGTTGTCCGTACCAGATTTTTTTTAGTTGATATCGGAGGATCATTATCAATGCTTTATTCTCCATTTCGTCCCGAATACTTAACATTTTTAAGCATTTAAATATCAATTGTAATTGGATTTTTTATGAGTTTTTTTTCGACATCGTGGCATATTTATCAAATTCGACCTGTTATCTTCACATAGGCACTAACGTTAAATACTTGCTAAGCCATGTTACCTTTAAATACTTAGGATTGATGATCAAAGATGCTTGGATGAGGTCGATCTAAACATTCAGAAGTAGACTGCTCAGTCCAACAGCCAATCTCTTTTAGCATGAACATCCGAAACCTTTAAGCCTAACATCAGCAGGTTCGAAATGATGGTCCTAAAGTGTATTTATGGGCCTGTAGAAGTGAATGGTTGGCTTAGACTGAAAGACACAGACACCCTTCCCACTTCGGAAAGGGTATAAGGTGGTTGGGCCAGTAATCAGAATAGGTGAAGAGAGGGAGTCCCGGCGGAGGGAAGTCTCGTGGAAGAGGACAGCGTCTGCGAGGATCTGAAGGAAGGTGGGAGTGTCTGGGGAGAAGGTGGTCTAGCTGGTCGGGACCGATTATGTATCCCGCGTTGTGTAACATTCTAATTGCTCCCTCTTCGAATCAAAAATTTTACGTATATTCTTTTTCTCGACAACTTTAAGCCATGTTCATGCTTCGAAATCAGTAGCCACGTTTCACAGCCGTACTGAATAGTCAGGATAACATTAGTTTTGTACATTTTAATTAATTATTTCCTCCTCAATTCTGTTTTTTCCATGTTTTTTTAATGTTCAAAAGAACCATATTCTTTCAAAAACTGGAATCAGGTCTTAATTTCGGAATATTCATAAAAATTTATGTCTCTCGACGCTTACGTACTTGTTTCATATAATAAAAAATAATTAAAAACATAAATCATAACTTAAAACAAAAATTTAAGCGAGAAGAAAAAAATTGTTTAGATAAAATTCTTCACCCGGCTTCATCTAAAATAAACTTTAAAAATATCATTACAACACCTTCTTCACCTCTCCCCGCAGTTCAATCTCTTCCAATATTCTCTCATCCTCCTGGACTGTTCTGTTCCTCTCACCCCTCCCAAATCCATCCAGGTAGCCCTTATCGTTTATTTTTAGCCTATCTGGCTCCAATATTATTTGTTTTACGTATCCTATACTCTTGTAGGTAGAGATCGGATTTTGGATGGGTCTCCACGTGGGAGACGGGTCCTGTCCTGCATCAAGCACCGCACTGGATATCATCAGTTCTGCTGTGCACTGCCAACTTAACTCTGTGCTAATCATTGTCGCGAGTTCGTAAACCATAGACAGTAGACATTTTTTTCTATAGTTCTATATAGCCTTATAAATTCTCTTCATGTTATGTAGTTTTCAAGATAACGCTTTCTAAAGTTCTCTTATTTTAGTTTGAAAAAATGCCGATTTTTTTTTTTAAATTTCCTAAATTTATATTACCAAATATCCTACAAAGATTATGATGATAATCGAATTATGACTGATCTTCTTAACTTCAATTTGAGAGGTAATAGAAATCCTTATATTTAATAACAACCGAGATACGACAGTTTAAGTAAAAACGTTTTTCTCACTAAAATTGGAAATATAGTTTGCTACTTTTGTGTGTCAAATTTAATAAGAATTGTTCTTCCTACGAAGTAAAGTACATTATGGCATGTTTAATGAGCTTTAATTTGGGTGGTAAATACGTGCGTTAAATAGTTTTCCAGATAAAGGTCTTAAAATAAAAACTTTTTTCTCCTTAAAAATCAGCAATCAATATTTAGTTACATTATTTTGCCAAATATATGTGGTATATTGTCCCTTCGTGATGTCAATCAGTTCTGCTAATATTTATATAATCATTATTGAAGGTATTTTAAAGTACTTTATTTTGAAAGAATAATGCTTTAGATAAAGCTTGTTTTTGAGATATTCACAAAAAAAAAAAATAAATAAAAAAATTGTAATTATAACTGTAAAAGTAAATGGAGTGTGATGAAAAGCCGATAAAACTAACTGATTGGCATAGATAACAATATAATAGATTATTTAATAATACACATATTTCTATTGAAACTCATTGTAATTAATTCTATAACAATTTATTTTCATTTAGAAGTTTATTTAAATATTTTTTTAAACTTTTGAGATCATATATAATTAAGATTGAGATCATTGATAACAATTAACCTACATTTTTGCTAAAACAACTTATTCGAAATCTCCTTTCTCTGACAAAATTTCATTTCATAATTGAAAATTGAAGACTTGAGTCGTCTCAGTGACAATTGTTTAACGCAGTGTTGGGGAAAGTGTAATAGGCTTGATAGCCCAGGCAATGAAGGTTTTGTGTCGGAAGAACTTAGAGGCAAGCTGGATTTTTGTCAGTTGTTAGAACCTTATTAGAGGAGTAGTGTGTATGTATATATATATATATATATATATATATATATATTATATAATAATAATGATTGAATAATAATAATAAAATAAATCAATAAATAAATTTTAAAAAAACAAATAAAATAGAATGGACCATCATTAATATTGGGTTGATGCAAAATTAATGCAGGTTTTTAGTAGGTATTGTAAATACGCCATATCTTTACTTTAACCATATATATTTAATCAAAATAATTTCCATATGAATCAATGCACTTTTGCCAACGTTCAACTAGCTTTCTTATTCCACCAGAAAAAAAATCCGAATCCCTGGACTCAATGAAATCACGAAAAGAATTTTCAATGTCGTCCTGGTTTTGAAAATTTTTCTCCCTCAAAAAGTTGTCCAGATGCCTGAAAAAGTGGAAGTCTGTAGGAGAGAGGTCAGGTGAATAAGGCGGATGTTGGAGAACTTCGTAGCCCAACTCGTGCAGTCGTCGAAGCGTTGGTTGTGCAACGTGTGGTCTGGCGTTATCGTGGAGCAGGATCGGCCCCTTCCGATTCATCAATGCTGGGCAAAGACGTTGCAATTTTTGATTCATGCTGTCAATTTCTTGACAGTACTTGTCAGCAGTTATAGTCTCACCTCGATTGAGAAAGCTGTAGTGAATAACATCAGCATTATACCACCAAACTGTGACCATAACCTTTTTTGGGTGCAGGTTGGGCTTCGGGAAAGGTTTTGGTTGTTCATCTTTGCCCAGCCATTGGCTAGAACGCCTTCTGTTGTCGTATAAGATCCATTTTTCATCGCACGTCACAATGCGATCGAGAAATGGATCATTTTTATTGCGTGTCACAAGCATGGAGCAGATTTCAAAGCGGCGATTTTTTTGGTGGTCGTTTAATTGGTGTGGCACCCACTTGGCCAACTTTTTTACCTTACCAATTGCTTCCAAGTGGCGTACAACTGTGGATTGGTTCACACTTAGTTCCGCCGCCATTTCTCGTGTGGTTTTGGTTGGGTCTTCTTCCACTTTTGACCTCAGCTGGTCGTTGTCCAGAGCAAGATGACGGCCCCGACCTTCCTTGTCTTCGAGGTCGAAATCTTCTCTGCGAAACTTCTGGAACCAACGCTGCACCGTGCACTCATTAATAGCCCCCTGACCCCACACTTCATTAATATTACGAGCCGTTTGCGCAGCGCTGCGCCCTAATTTAAATTCGTAAAAATAAATTTGACGAAAATCGCACTTTGACATTTTCGATTCAAGACCTTTGAACACACTGAACAAAACGATTTTACTAAACAAATTCATGGTGAAAGAGAGGGTATTAGATAAGGTTTGTTTTGATATAATAATGATCAATGTTAGGATTAGCTTTGTTTACACAATTGGAATTAAGATATTGCAATAGAGGAAACCTGCATTAATTTCGCATCAGCCCGATATATTATCTTAGAAGTAAGTATGAAGTAATTAAAAATTCTGCACTGTAAAGAAATTATACAAGTTTCTATGACCATCATGAATTTTACGGGCGTAATAATCTCGTCATTTATCGCCCTAAAACACCATCCCTACCCTTAGAGGAGTATTTTCTCAAAAGTCCCCACTCCTCACCTTTGTGCTTCCCCGCTAGCCTTCCTTGAACATCCATTTCGGAAGTCTTTTAGTTATTGCCCATAACTTCGTTATTAATTGTTCGATATTAATGCGGTATGTGTCGTTTTATTTCTTTACCTATAAGCATTAAAACATGTTATATAACATTTTTGCATACGATTTATACTTTCGCGGCAATTTCCTAAAACGTTCAATATTTTCGAATTAATATTCATAATTTATGTGGTTTCCTTGAAATAGAATTTTTATTTGAAGTTATATCCAAAATAATGACAATCAAAAGTTGTAGCGCAGTTCCCACCCTTTCATATTATGTCGCTAACTTTATATTTTTGGGTTCGAGAACTTGCAGAAAACCAAGTATTAGTGCACCGCTCGACACCAAGCTAGTTCTTAAGCGTGTTGGGATGTTGCGGAATAACTCGCTGTTTCTAGTTCTAGTTCTTGTTTCAGTTCCTTTCCTTCAGAATCGATAAAATATTTTTAATAACGGTGCTATAATTGTTATTAGTATATTAATGTTTTACAGAAAAATTATAAAATGTATTTTAAAAATTTAGTTTCAAGTCAGATTTTCTTCTGCCCTTTACAATGAACACTATTTTATTATCCACTAACTATACAATCACTGTACCACTGAGTAGGTAAACGGTAGTTCGGGTGTTTTAGAACAATTCTAGAAATAACTATCGTCTTAATGTTCAAAGGATCGAGGGCATAGATTTTTCCGGGGGAAAAAAATTACAATTATTCTTTGGATTGATTTTTACTTTCACTTACTACATAAAGTAAGGGAATGTATTGCGATCGTGAAAATTTTCGAATTCCAGTTTTCAACGGAAATACACGTTTTAGGGTTCCTTGAGTCCAAATAACCAAGTCCCGCATTAAGGTCTGTGTGTGTGTTTGGTAACTCCCGGGCGGAAACGGTAAGTCCTATGAAACTGAAAGTTCACATTTAAGACAACTATACGCCCGAGACGTGACAAAACTTTTTTCATCAAAATGAGCTTACCAGAAGAGGCACTTTATACCATGCATTTTGCACCTTTTTTCGATTTTCTCTAAAACGGTTCAGACGATTTTGATTAAACTCGCTATATCGATGAGAAATTTAATGGGCTTTAATATCATGTAGATTTTATTCTGATTAAAATGACAGGGTTTAAATGCCGATATTTTAAATTGTCTTCCCCTAAAGTACCTTTAATTTTGTAGATTCAATAAAAATAACTATGTTATCTTGTTAACGCTGATGAAAAACAGGTAAATATATAAATTGAATAAATTCGATACCCAACTAAAGGAGAAAACAGAAAAAATATTTGTTTAATGCAATTTTTCGTTTTTGAACATAAGAGCAGTAATATACATGTATGATATACCGTTGGAAAGCTAAAGATTTTAGAAAAAATATTATCTCATACACATGCTTTTAAAAGTTAATAGAGAGTGACGAAATGGACATAAAACTAACTGATTATTTTAGATAATAAGTAGCTGTAACCCGCGGCTTTGCTCGCGAATATTTTATTTTGTCTTTATTTAAATTTGCATAAATGCGTTTATGGGAAGTGACTAAAACGCATATGATGGAGCAGTTGTTTGAGGATGTGGTAACAAAGGAACTACCAATAAAACACACTTATTTTATGTTTTTCTTACTGTTGTATTTTCTTGGTGGCTGCACCCTCAGCCAACTTCTTTACCATATAGTCAAAACGGTCAACAACTACTCCATTATTATAAGACGTATACATTTTCAATAGATATAAATATTATAATTTTTAAAATTACGTTTATCAAAGTTGTTTTCAAGTGAAAATATACCCATTCGTTGGATCAATCACATTTATGTTAAAGCGTGAGTATATACCATTATTACGTTACAGCTAAGATATAGAAATAGAAATATAAATAGAAAATAAACTTTATTCTGGGACAATGTCCCTTCAGAATAACATTAATGGTCAAAATAATAATTTATATCTGGCCTAAAACAATATATAACTACATTTAAATAACAAAAAAAAAGAAGAAAAAAAATAAATAAAAGGTCATTGTGACATCTCTATGTACATTTTCAAAAATAAATAAATAAGAATCAACCTAGAATATATCTTTTACATCTCATTAAAGTATATAAACAAATCACCTCACATAAATAGGCATAATAAGAATTAAAAATTAGCTTACATCGGACTGGAGAGAAAGTAAATATTGAAAGAGGAGGGATTTGAATGATGGTAGGGAAGGAGCATGTCGGATGTTTGAATGGAGAGTATTCCATAAGGCAGTGGAACGGGCTAAAAAGGAGCAATCGTATTTTTTGGTTCTGTGGAAAGGAGTTTGGAGGTCAGACAGACGGGATCTTGTTTCCTGGTGATGGGTTGAGGATTTAAATACCAGAAGGCTGTAGACGTAAAATGGGTGGTGGGAGTTAATGATTTGATAAAGGAATGATCCAAGGAAATATTGTCTTCGAAGGTTTGGGGTTAACCACTTTAACTCGTCGTAGAGGTGGGATACATGAGACCGTCTCGAGGTGCCGAACACAAATCTTAAAAAACAATTCATAATTCTTCTCAATATATTGAGTGATTTTGGGTATGCCTACTTCTACTGGATCGTTATTGTATATTTAACAGAATTAAATGGCAACTTATTATACGAAAGTTAGAATTATGGTTGATGAGGAATTAATCTATTTCTATAATTAATCTAATACAACTATAAATAACTTTTTTCTAATATCGAGGCACATTGACAAAATAGAACCCTCCAAATGGCCCCTGATCAAATAATGTTAGACTGATTAACACCACCTAAAATCCTCCAATTAAGTAAAAAATGCCGGACAACATGCACGGGTAGGCCTAGTATTTTTTAATGGGAGTAAAAAATCCTTAGTTATGCCGTCCATCGTCCGATTAGCCACAGCAGCATAAATGGGGACGTTAAATAAATAAACAAAAGAAACCGGACCTTTCATCTCGATACATATAATTTTCTTCACAATACAAGGGAGAGATAAGTTTACAAGTCTAGGCTCCTAGGTCCTAAGCTAGCCCATTGTGCCTCCAACTTGATGTATTGCTTCCAGCTGGTCCCATCTATCAAACTTGCTATCTTCCAATTCAGGATCAAAGGTTCGATGTAATAATTTTCCCTTCTTTACCCCTTCATATGTTAAAATCCAAGTTATATTCCTTCACGTGAGTGATTCCATACTACTAAATAATTGTAATCAGTTGTACTAGGCGTCTTAGCTTAATTAAGCTACGGAATTAAAAAAAAAGAAGCTGTGTAGATATAGAAAACAAGGAGGTGGTTAGGAGTAACAGTGCTCTGCAAGGAGGTGGTTAGGAGTAACAGTGCTCTGCAAGGAGGTGGTTAGGAGTAACAGTGCTCTGCAAGGAGGTGGTTAGGAGTAACAGTGCTCTGCAAGGAGGTGGTTAGGAGTAACAGTGCTCTGCAAGGAGGTGGTTAGGAGTAACAGTGCTCTGCAAGGAGGTGGTTAGGAGTAACAGTGCTCTGCAAGGAGGTGGTTAGGAGTAACAGTGCTCTGCAAGGAGGTGGTTAGGCCGAGGTAACACTCAGCACCCAGGATTATCCTAATTTTGGGTAACCACTTTATAAAGACTGGGTCTGCCTACGGGTATGCCCTAGGGTCACTCACCGGACACATGCTAATATTTATAATAACATAATAAATAATATTCTGCCACAGCCGGGATTTGAACCTGGAACAATAGACTACAATTTGATAACAATTTTATATTGCTATATTATTTAATGTGTTGTCCGCATCAGATTTTCATAAACATAAAAACATTAATTGTGGATGTAATTAGTTGACCGTTGAGAATTACTGGAAGGAATTAGTCCGGGTGGCGGTCATTAAATGAAACAACTAAATAGTTTCAACTATTTTATTGTTTGCCAACGTTTCGACCCCCTTTGTGGGTCATCATCAGGGCTAAAAAGATACAAAAGAATATAATTTCAATGACATTACATACAATATTATATAACCTATTTAGCTAGAGAACGTCGGTATTGAAAAAATAACAGAAGAACTGTATATGTAAAAAAAAAAAAAAAAAAAAAAGTGTGTGTGTGTGTTTGTGTGTGTGAATTAACTATTAAAGATAATATAGAATAAAACATAGGTACATGAATTATTTAAAATTATAATAGAATTAAAAAAATGTTGATGTTATTAAAAAAAAAATTAAAAAATACTTTAAAAAAATCTGGTAGGACAACACATTAATTTTACTTACCTTGCTTGTTAAAACAAATTTATTAACGACTAAATACAAGTAGAGTTGAATTGTTTAAAGAAGAATTATATTGACTTTAGGGTTTGAAAAAAAAAATATTTAAGAATATATCAATATAAAATTGTTACGTTAGACAATCAGTTATTTTTATCTGCTTTTCACCTTCATAACCTTTAACAACTTAGTGAATAAAATAACAAAAATTGTAAAATGTTTAGCTTTCCACCGGTATCGTATTTTTATATTACTTAATGTTTTTATTGGAAGGAATTAGTCCGGGTGGCGGTCATTAAATGAAACAACTAAATAGTTTCAACTATTTTATTGTTTGCCAACGTTTCGACCCCCTTTGTGGGTCATCATCAGGGCTAAAAAGATACAAAAGAATATAATTTCAATGACATTACATACAATATTATATAACCTATTTAGCTAGAGAACGTCGGTATTGAAAAAATAACAGAAGAACTGTATATGTAAAAAAAAAAAAAAAAAAAAAAAACTTAATTAAAATACAATGACCATATTACAATAATGAAAGTGTTATACAGAAAAAATAAAAATGTTCACTAAACAAAATTTACACAGGTATCAATAATTTACATGAAATATGAAATATAAAAATATGAAGTAGAGTGGAGATACGTACCGCATGGTGGGAGAATGGAAACTAGGTACTGTTTGGTAGATGGGGGGTAGGTAGGATGGAAAATACGTAGGAAAAAAGGTAGAATGGAAAATACGTACTGATTTATGGACAGGGTCTGACAACAATGACTAAAATTCTTAATACTACCATACAAAGAATCAATGAAATTTAACTTATGATTATAATAATGATACAGGATAAAAAATTATAATTTAATTCTTGAAATATCACCTATATAATAGTAAAAACAGTGATGGAAGATGTATATGGAGAAAAACTGACTGTACCTCCCAACTTAATTATCCCTAATTCTGTTTTAGGTATCCAAAGATAACAGGGTGGAAAAAAATAAAAATGGAACATTGTAAAATACATTAATTGACAAATCTTACAGGTTGATAAAAAAGTTAAATAAACATAAATACAAGTTGGAATAAATTGAATAGTGAAGACATTTAGAAAATTTTAAATACATAAACAAAACAAAATAAATACATATATAGAATTATATGGATACCTAAAATAGATTTAAAATTATAAATAAAAACCAACAAACAATACTAATAAAAAACAAAACAATATATATGGTGGGATAGACAGAGAAAATATGCTACTTAATAGAGTTTAATATGTGGCTATATGTGGAGGAAATGCATTGTTTATCGGTTTTGTGGTTAACAGGATTGGATTGGAGGTGGATGTGGACGGATTCTGCGATTAGTCTTTTCCTATGGTTTGGAACATAATCTAAAATGGAGCAGTCGTCAAAGTTAAAGGAATGATTGAAATGTATGGAGTGTTCAGAAAGTTTTGAGGCTAGAGGGTTTCGAGAGGATACGGAGAGTTTATGTTGCGATATTCTGGTTTTTAGGTAATTTTTGGTTTCTCCTACATAGGATACATCACAATCTGAACATGAAATTTTATAAACAATATTGGAACGATATATAGGAGTGATCGGGTCTTTTATATTGGTAAAAAGGTGAGAAAGCTTGTTCTGGGTCTTTAGTCCTAGTTTTAAGGAAGGTAAGGAAAATTTAAGGATTTTTTTTTATATTTTCAGAAAGGTGCGGAATGTAAGGTAGGGATCTATAATAAAAATATCATGGGTGAATCATGGTCGGGAATTGTAGGGGAAGTAACGGTGGTTTTTGTGTTATAAGAATCTATAAGGTTTTTAATGACTTTTTTTGGGAAGCTGTTTAAGGTTAGTATTTTTTTAATACGTTCGATATTATTAGGATGGTACTTTGGATCAGACAAGGATAGGCAACGGTGGACGAGATTCTTGGCAACATTTAATTTCTGATGATATGGGTGTTGGGAGAAGAAGTTGAGCAGTCTACCGGAATAGGTGGATTTGGTGTACCAGTCAGTTGAAATAGAACCGTCAGTGTTTCTAGTGATAAGTAAGTCTAAAAAGGGAATTGTCAAGTTGTTTTCTCTTTCTACGGTAAAACGGAGGCGTGGATCATATGAATTAAACGATTTTAGGATATCGGGGATTTTGTCTGGGTTTATTATAAGGAAGAGGTCGTCCACGTACTTTTTAATAAATATAATTTCATTTTTATAGGTTGCGGTTATAGAGTCGAGTAAGTCATTTAGTACGATATTAGAGAGGTCAGGAGCGAGACAGTTACCCATTGCAAGTCCCGAGATCTGATTGTAAAATTTGTTCTGAAAAGTGAGATATCCGGTTTTACAACAAAGTTTTAGTGATTCTAAATATGAAAGAAGATTGAGTGTGGTGTGGGGTTCAATGATGTTCCAGTGTTTTTCTACTAGTTGGATAACTTTATCAATGGGGATATTGGTAAATAGGCTTTCGGCGTCAAAGGATGTTAGAATGTAGTTGGGGGGAATATGCAATGATAGTAACTGTTCTCGGAGGTAAATGGAATTGTTAATGTCATAGGGGTTAGTTCGGCTAAGTATTTTAAGTGAAGGTAGAAGAAATTTACTGAGTTTCGAGGAAGGTGCGTTGATGTTAGAAATGATGGGACGGAGTGGATTGCCGGGTTTGTGAATTTTGGGAAGGCCATATAAACGCGGGGGTAAGGAGTTGTACGAGATCAAGTTTCTGTACGTGGTTAGGTTGATGAATTTATTTTCTAAGAGATTTTTGATATGATGATTGAATTTAATCATGAGAGGGCGGGTGGGATCACGGGAAGATGGTGTATATGTCGATCGGTCAGATAAGAGTGAGTTTATTTTGTCGTCATATTCAGTTTTGTCCATTATAACTGTCACGTTACCTTTGTCAGCCCTAGTAACTATAAGTTGGTCATTGGATCTGAGGAATGAGCGAGTGAAGGAAAGATCTTTGAAGAAGAGGGGGGAAAGAGACGATTGAGGTGGAGGGCGTTGGAGGTGGTTGGAGATCATATTACTAATACGTAAACGGGAGATTTCCTTGTCCTCCTCACTTATTTTGAAAATATCATCTTTATAAATATATTCCAAATCCGTGATAAGTTGGGGAATCATTTTTGAAGGATTAGAAGAAGGGGTAGAAAAATTGGGACCTAAGCTCAAAATGTTGTTAACATTAGGGGGGACTGAGGTAGAGGAAATATTTTTGATCCAATCATCAGAGCCTTTAGGATACGGTTTTTTATTAATACTATTTTCATAAATGGTTTTAAATTTTTTAACGAGGGAAAATTTTGTCTGTTTTTTAGTGAAAGCAAAAATTGTTTGAATACTTGTAGTCAGTTTGTCCATGTTCTGGTCGCCTATAATAGGATGTAAAGAAGAATTTAAGGAACGTATATTGTCGTTTATGTGGTCAATTTGTTGTATGGTTTCTCTAATTTTTAAGTTCAGTAGTGTTCTTTTGTATCTGTCCAAGATGTGTGTCAATTTGGAGGCAAGAGAATTTGACAAAGGGACTTGACTAATGCAGCTCTCAATAAATTTTGGGAAAAGAGAATGGGTTCGACATTTTAATAAGAAAATTCTTTGTTCAGTTTTTTTGGCAAGTCGTTTGTGGAGGTTGCAAATATTGTTAAAGGCTTGTGTATTTTGGGGGAATTGCGATTTTAGTGAGGAGAAAATATGATGGTGGTCATTATTAGTAATCACTGAAGAAAGGTGGTAAGGGGTTGAAGAGGATACATTTTGAGTCTGGGAGAAAGATGTATCCAGAGAAGTAATTGAAAGATGAGCAGTAACTAGGGAAGGAGGTGTATGGGGAGTTTTAGTATAATGTTGAGTTGGGAGGTGAGTCAAAAATCCATTACTATTTAACCTAGTGTGATAGCGGTGTGATGGTCTAGAAGAATCCAAAAGAGCGGTCGACTGAGGGTTTGGTCGTTGTAGTGGTGATCGAGTTAGGCTGACAAAGGTAACGTGACAGTTATAATGGACAAAACTGAATATGACGACAAAATAAACTCACTCTTATCTGACCGATCGACATATACACCATCTTCCCGTGATCCCACCCGCCCTCTCATGATTAAATTCAATCATCATATCAAAAATCTCTTAGAAAATAAATTCATCAACCTAACCACGTACAGAAACTTGATCTCGTACAACTCCTTACCCCCGCGTTTATATGGCCTTCCCAAAATTCACAAACCCGGCAATCCACTCCGTCCCATCATTTCTAACATCAACGCACCTTCCTCAAAACTCAGTAAATTTCTTCTACCTTCACTTAAAATACTTAGCCGAACTAACCCCTATGACATTAACAATTCCATTTACCTCCGAGAACAGTTACTATCATTGCATATTCCCCCCAACTACATTCTAACATCCTTTGACGCCGAAAGCCTATTTACCAATATCCCCATTGATAAAGTTATCCAACTAGTAGAAAAACACTGGAACATCATTGAACCCCACACCACACTCAATCTTCTTTCATATTTAGAATCACTAAAACTTTGTTGTAAAACCGGATATCTCACTTTTCAGAACAAATTTTACAATCAGATCTCGGGACTTGCAATGGGTAACTGTCTCGCTCCTGACCTCTCTAATATCGTACTAAATGACTTACTCGACTCTATAACCGCAACCTATAAAAATGAAATTATATTTATTAAAAAGTACGTGGACGACCTCTTCCTTATAATAAACCCAGACAAAATCCCCGATATCCTAAAATCGTTTAATTCATATGATCCACGCCTCCGTTTTACCGTAGAAAGAGAAAACAACTTGACAATTCCCTTTTTAGACTTACTTATCACTAGAAACACTGACGGTTCTATTTCAACTGACTGGTACACCAAATCCACCTATTCCGGTAGACTGCTCAACTTCTTCTCCCAACACCCATATCATCAGAAATTAAATGTTGCCAAGAATCTCGTCCACCGTTGCCTATCCTTGTCTGATCCAAAGTACCATCCTAATAATATCGAACGTATTAAAAAAATACTAACCTTAAACAGCTTCCCAAAAAAAGTCATTAAAAACCTTATAGATTCTTATAACACAAAAACCACCGTTACTTCCCCTACAATTCCCGACCATGATTCACCCATGATATTTTTATATAGATCCCTACCTTACATTCCGCACCTTTCTGAAAATATAAAAAAAAATCCTTAAATTTTCCTTACCTTCCTTAAAACTAGGACTAAAGACCCAGAACAAGCTTTCTCACCTTTTTACCAATATAAAAGACCCGATCACTCCTATATATCGTTCCAATATTGTTTATAAAATTTCATGTTCAGATTGTGATGTATCCTATGTAGGAAAACCAAAAATTACCTAAAAACCAGAATATCGCAACATAAACTCTCCGTATCCTCTCGAAACCCTCTAGCCTCAAAACTTTCTGAACACTCCATACATTTCAATCATTCCTTTAACTTTGACGACTGCTCCATTTTAGATTATGTTCCAAACCATAGGAAAAGACTAATCGCAGAATCCGTCCACATCCACCTCCAATCCAATCCTGTTAACCACAAAACCGATAAACAATGCATTTCCTCCACATATAGCCACATATTAAACTCTATTAAGTAGCATATTTTCTCTGTCTATCCCACCATATATATTGTTTTGTTTTTTATTAGTATTGTTTGTTGGTTTTTATTTATAATTTTAAATCTATTTTAGGTATCCATATAATTCTATATATGTATTTATTTTGTTTTGTTTATGTATTTAAAATTTTCTAAATGTCTTCACTATTCAATTTATTCCAACTTGTATTTATGTTTATTTAACTTTTTTATCAACCTGTAAGATTTGTCAATTAATGTATTTTACAATGTTCCATTTTTATTTTTTTCCACCCTGTTATCTTTGGATACCTAAAACAGAATTAGGGATAATTAAGTTGGGAGGTACAGTCAGTTTTTCTCCATATACATCTTCCATCACTGTTTTTACTATTATATAGGTGATATTTCAAGAATTAAATTATAATTTTTTATCCTGTATCATTATTATAATCATAAGTTAAATTTCATTGATTCTTTGTATGGTAGTATTAAGAATTTTAGTCATTGTTGTCAGACCCTGTCCATAAATCAGTACGTATTTTCCATTCTACCTTTTCCTACGTATTTTCCATCCTACCTACCCCCCATCTACCAAACAGTACCTAGTTTCCATTCTCCCACCATGCGGTACGTATCTCCACTCTACTTCATATTTTTATATTTCATATTTCATGTAAATTATTGATACCTGTGTAAATTTTGTTTAGTGAACATTTTTATTTTTTCTGTATAACACTTTCATTATTGTAATATGGTCATTGTATTTTAATTAAGTTTTTTTTTTTTTTTTTTTTTTTTTTTACATATACAGTTCTTCTGTTATTTTTTCAATACCGACGTTCTCTAGCTAAATAGGTTATATAATATTGTATGTAATGTCATTGAAATTATATTCTTTTGTATCTTTTTAGCCCTGATGATGACCCACAAAGGGGGTCGAAACGTTGGCAAACAATAAAATAGTTGAAACTATTTAGTTGTTTCATTTAATGACCGCCACCCGGACTAATTCCTTCCAATAAAAACATTAAGTAATATAAAAATACGATACCGGTGGAAAGCTAAACATTTTACAATTTTTGTTATTTTATTCACTAAGTTGTTAAAGGTTATGAAGGTGAAAAGCAGATAAAAATAACTGATTGTCTAACGTAACAATTTTATATTGATATATTCTTAAATATTTTTTTTTTCAAACCCTAAAGTCAATATAATTCTTCTTTAAACAATTCAACTCTACTTGTATTTAGTCGTTAATAAATTTGTTTTAACAAGCAAGGTAAGTAAAATTAATGTGTTGTCCTACCAGATTTTTTTAAAGTATTTTTTAATTTTTTTTTTAATAACATCAACATTTTTTTAATTCTATTATAATTTTAAATAATTCATGTACCTATGTTTTATTCTTATATTATCTTTAATAGTTAATTCACACACACAAACACACACACACACTTTTTTTTTTTTTTTTTTTTACATATACAGTTCTTCTGTTATTTTTTCAATACCGACGTTCTCTAGCTAAATAGGTTATATAATATTGTATGTAATGTCATTGAAATTATATTCTTTTGTATCTTTTTAGCCCTGATGATGACCCACAAAGGGGGTCGAAACGTTGGCAAACAATAAAATAGTTGAAACTATTTAGTTGTTTCATTTAATGACCGCCACCCGGACTAATTCCTTCCAATAAAAACATTAAGTAATATAAAAATACGATACCGGTGGAAAGCTAAACATTTTACAATTTTTGTTATTTTATTCACTAAGTTGTTAAAGGTTATGAAGGTGAAAAGCAGATAAAAATAACTGATTGTCTAACGTAACAATTTTATATTGATATATTCTTAAATATTTTTTTTTTCAAACCCTAAAGTCAATATAATTCTTCTTTAAACAATTCAACTCTACTTGTATTTAGTCGTTAATAAATTTGTTTTAACAAGCAAGGTAAGTAAAATTAATGTGTTGTCCTACCAGATTTTTTTAAAGTATTTTTTAATTTTTTTTTTAATAACATCAACATTTTTTTAATTCTATTATAATTTTAAATAATTCATGTACCTATGTTTTATTCTATATTATCTTTAATAGTTAATTCACACACACAAACACACACACACACACATATATATATATATATATATTACTATACACTTATTGGATTCGTTTAGTATCTTTTTAGCCCTGATGAAGACCGATAATACGGAGCTACAACGTTAGTATCTTCTTAGCAGTTAAAACTATTTAATTGTTTCTTTTACCAATCGGACTAATTCCTTCCTTTATTTATTATTATTGGTTGAATGAGCATTAAATATAGAAATCCGAACAATCTAGTCTAAGTAAAAAGATTCAAACGGTAAGTGAGAATTTATGGGAACTAATCTAAGAGCTTCAGGATGTACGAATATAGAAGTCAAACAGGGCGATAGTCTTAGCCTCCCCTTTTTTTTTTTCTTTTTTTTTTTTTCTTGGCCCTTGGCCGTGTGGTATCATCTCCGTTTCTCGATTAAATTTATAGGGTAGGGCCGTCACTTCCTGCGCCTATTTTTGTGAGTGGCCTCGAGTAGACTGACGGGTCTCTCTCACCCACCCGAGGTGTTGGCTGTGATTGAATACCCATTTAATTATATGCTTATAAAGTCCCGCCGGTATTGAGATTCGAAATAACTTCTGAGATTTGAAAAGCCTTTGGCTTGGGAGACTAGCGCGCTAGACACTCAGCCCATCACTATTAATTATTTTCATGGATGAGATCTCAAAAATCCAACAGTAAAACAGAAGAGCAGTAATAGGCAAATGGAATTTGGGAACAATAACCGCCCGAGCTCTTGTATAGGCGGACGATATTGTCCTCATAGCAGACTCGGCAAGCCATTGTAGAATGGAAAGCTCAACCAGAATGAAAAGGAATACTGATAAATGAGGAAAAAGCAAAGTTATACTAATGCGGCGTTTTGCTGAGGACATACAGATAAGGGTAGGACTTTGGAGATGGTCGATGAGTATGTGTAACTCCAGGCAATTGTCGGAAGGAAGTGAAAAATAGACCATGAAATATACAATACAACATAATACAATGCTGTCTATTATCAAATCAGTAATACTGTAATAGGGAAACGAGATTCAGAAGATAAAACAAAAATGACCATATATAACACGCTGTGCCTTCCAACCCGACTTCACGGATCCTAATCGATCAGTATAAAAGCAAACTGACATGATCCTAAATGAAATCTCTAAGGAAAGTAGCTGGCCGAACAAGAAGAGACCGCATCAGAAACGAACGGATCCGAGAAATCTCAAAGTGACTCCATTGTTAAAAACTATGGAAAGGGCCTACACGGCCTGTCGCGCCAGAGAGAAAAAAAAGGGGGCTGAGACTATTGCCCTGTTTGACTCCTCTTTCAATCCTGAAGCTCTTAAATTAGTTCCCATAAATTATCACATACCTACAGTTATCAAATCAGTAATAATGTCATAGGTAAATAAAACAAATATTACCATATATAACACCCTGTACCCTCCAACCCAGAAGGGTTTAGTATAGGTATCCGAATAGTATACGGATCCTACTCGATCAGCAGCATAAAAGTAAACTGGCCGCGTCCGAAATGAAATCTCTAAGGAAAGTAGCTGGCGGATCCGAGAACATCTGAAAGTGACTCACATTGTTAAAAACTATGGAAAGTAAAGCGCTCAAATGGTTTGGACATGTGATAAGGATGAGCGAGGAAAGGTAACCGCGAATATTCTTTGAGGCAAGACCGACTGACAAGAGGCCTAGGGGACGACCTCGATAAATAGTTGGGTGCTTTGAGGGCGTTGGCGAAGGACCGGAATGGTGGATAGGTGAGATCCCTCACCAAGGAGGAAGAAGAAGAAGGTTGAATGTGACTGCTTCACTATCACACACTTTCACCTTCCACTTGCCTCTTCTTCCACTTCTCTATCGTCGTGTACCGGTGGCCTTCAATCCTGAGGAATATCTCCTAACATATAATTATTAAGGCTTTATTTTTTTTTTTTTATTTATACTATCTCAGACTGTCATCCTGGTTATCCATGGAACCGAAATACTTGTAGAAGCCGTGATCGGGCTCGACGCAAGGCTTGGGCCGCTTGAAGGGCACCGGGGGCGGTCCTTCAGACACCTCCGCGTCGCCGACGACCTGCGTCCGCTTGATGGACACCACGAAGGACGAGTCGCTGCTCTCCGTCAGTTCCTCTGCTATCGACTGCTTCTCTGCAACTCTTTCCAATGCATAATGTGGTTTTGAAAGTTTCGCTTGAGGTGGTTCGTAGATTCTTTTAGGCTTTCTCTTCATCGGCTTCAAGTAGTCGATGAAATCGGGTTTTCTAATCCAGATGGTGTTCTTGCAGTTCCTAGCGGGACCTCGGAAACCTTGAAAAGACGTGTCAATTAGTTTTCTCTTTCGCTCACATTGTCCAAGTACAATATTACAAAAATGCTGCAAATTATTACACCACGGTTTAACATATCCAAATAACTATAATATACTAATATTTATTATTTTTTTTTTTTCATCATTTATTGGAATTTACAACTGTACTTCAAGGTACAACAAGTAAATGTGACAAAAGATAAATGGCGACTTTGCGGACCCCCTGGTGGTTATTATTTTCAATAATGGACCTTTTTAATCAACCAAAAAAAATATTATGGCAAGCGACAATGATCCTAAACCTAGGTTATTTATAAATGGCGGCCGATCAAAAGGGATTTAATTCAATAACTCAGTTATTTTCGAAGATAGGCAGAATTTTTTTTTTTTTTTTTTCAATTAAAAACCACGAAAAATTATGAAACAGAGAAAAAATAAATAAATTGTACACATAAATACGCCCATACCTCAGTTATTTTTGTAGAGCGAGAAAAATATGTATAGAGTTTTAGAGTCAGAAAAGATTATATAAACAGAAAAAAAAAAAAAAGTTGATCTATTTATTTAAGTCACTAATTATAATAGACGTTATTCCACCAAATCTCAGTTATTATTGGAGATAGAGAAAAAGCGAAATGATTAGCCGCTATAAACAGTTATACCCTAATATTGTTATCAGGAAATAATAGACCATTGTGCAATCATTTGCAGCATATTTTGGTCGAATACTAAACTTCATTATTAAAAATGATAAACCAAAATGGTGGCTGGATTTTAAGTTGACTGGAGTTGAATTGTAAGGCATGTCTTTTAAACTGTTACACCAAGCAGTGCCTGCCTGAAGTGATGATAAACCTGCGGCCCAAATCAAGTCTGAACTCGACACTCCAGCTCGCCACTGCTGGACTCGTAGAAAATATAATTCTCTATAAATGTAAAATATAATTCTCTATAAATGTAAAATATAATTCTCTATAAATGTAAAATATAATTCTCTATAAATGTAAAATATAATTCTCTATAAATGTAAAATATAATTCTCTATAAATGTAAAATATAATTCTCTATAAATGTAAAATATAATTCTCTATAAATGTAAAATATAATTCTCTATAAATGTAAAATATAATTCTCTATAAATGTAAAATATAATTCTCTATAAATGTAAAATATAATTCTCTATAAATGTAAAATATAATTCTCTATAAATGTAAAATATAATTCTCTATAAATGTAAAATATAATTCTCTATAAATGTAAAATATAACAATAAAAGGTGATCATATTATAATACACGTAATACTATCTTCGATAGAAACCTCCAACATTTTTCTCTATATTCAATATTAAATCATTTATAATCGGCGGTGATTTTAAAACTCGTCGGCTAATATCAACGTCTAGTTTGTAGGATAGTTAGATGCCCTAGTATTTTTGTGCTAATTTAAAAACGCTGCAAATTATTACAAAATGGGTTTTTTTTTTTTTTTTTTTTTTTTTTTTTTTTTTTCTTACCCTCTGGTTTTATTTTCAAACAAAATACAAATACAAATATAATATGTATAGCTGTCAGATTTGTCCTTCTGTTACCCGGAGGTATTCTAAAGAGGATTGCTATATGCGCTGGATGCACTAGTAATCTTTCAAGGGCTTCTTCTAAGCCTTTATTTATCCATTGCAAAATGGGAGGGACCATTCTTCAGGGTTTTGGCAATAAATTGAGTTCAGACATAGTCCGAACTCCTTCCCTCGGCGACAACGTCAACGAGAGGTAGTGATCCTTGCCACCTCCCAGGCTTGGGTGGTGGGGTGATATCAGAAAATAATGGATTAGCACAGGCCTTCAGCCCATCAAAGAATTTAATGTGCCTCCGGCTGATATATTCAGGCACTGTTGGCAATACTAATTCCTGATGAAGGATATGGTTTCTGGCCCTCTGTAAGTTAAATTAGTCCTTTTCGGGCGTAACCCACCTCACCCACCCTAATATAGACAGTTAGACTTAAGTTATTTCGGACAGCTTCTTGCATCGGGAAGAGAGTTTCTATATTAAAAAGTGTCCTTTTTAGTGTGGTAATCCTAGTTACCATTGATTTATTTCGATTCGTATCCTTTTAAAAGGAGAATCGAGTCAAAAATGGAGGTTCTCTTCCATTTTGAACCGTATCCTGGTTACAATAAATGTCAATTGTTAAGAATCCTTTCAACGAGAATGGCGACTTTAACTTAGAATGAAAAAAAAAACAAAAATTAAAACAGTCCTTAAAATATGAAAATCGGGCATATCCTTTGAAATAGCAAATTAGTCCTTTTCGGGTGTAACCCACCTCACCCACCCTAATATAGACAGTTAGACTTAAGTTATTTCGGACAGCTTCTTGCATCGGGAAGAGAGTTTCTATATTAAAAAGTGTCCTTTTTAGTGTGGTAATCCTAGTTACCATTGATTTATTTCGATTCGTATCCTTTTAAAAGGAGAATCGATTCAAAAATGGAGGTTCTCTTCCATTTTGAACCGTATCCTGGTTACAATAAATTTCAATTGTTACGAATCCTTCCAACGAGAATGGCGACTTTAACTTAGAATGAAAAAAAAAACAAAAATTAAAACAGTCCTTAAAATATGAAAATATTGGGTTACGCCCGAAAAGGACTAATTTACTATTTCAAAGGATATGCCCGATTTTCATATGTTAAGGACTGTTTAATTTTTGTTTTTTTCATTCTAAGTTAAAGTCGCCATTCTCGTTGAAAGGATTCTTAACAATTGACATTTATTGTAACCAGGATACGGTTCAAAATGGAAGAAAACCTCCATTTTTGAATCGATTCTCCTTTTGAAAGGATACGAATCGAAATAAATCAATGGTAACTAGGATTACCACACTAAAAAGGACACTTTTTAATATGGAAACTCTCTTCCCGATGCAAGAAAATGGTTTATTATTTCCAAATAAATATATAAGAGTATAACTATTTGTTAGCAATTAACTAATATGAGAAGCGATAAATAATTAAAAGGAAAATGGAAAATCACCAGTGCTAATTTCAAAACGCTATATCTCTGCTAGTTCTGTGCCGATTTCAATGATTCTTTTTGTATTTGGTATTTTGTTATTTACTAACTAAGAGAAACGGAGTCCAAATTACACAGATTATTGGGGCAATCTGTTTTAGCCCAGACCTCCGGGATCAGACTTAATACAATCCTTCCAGTGACCCTTCAGCCTACCTTACGGACACAAACAAAATTCAAAATAAAAAGGGTTTGAAATAAGAAAAAAAAACAATATTATTTCCAAATAACAATATTAGGGTATAACGGTTTATATGGCTGTTGGTAGGCAGTTACGTAATATGAAAAGCACTAATTCAAAGCATCATATCATAACACTACCACTGATTTCAAAACACAATATCTAACCTTGTTGTAAACCAAATTCAATGATTCTTTTTTCATTTGGTCCAAAATTTAGTTATCTATCAAATGGCATTATAATAATGGCACTAAATGTTTGGTATTTATTCATTAATTTATTGGGAGAAACGGATTTTTTTTTTTCGTTTTTCGGGTTCTACGCATCTTGAGACGTAGGCCCTCAAATTTCGAAGGAGGGTAATTTTTATTTTTGTTGATTACAAAGGTCCATTATTGAAAATGATAAACCAAAAGCATTTATACTAGACTACGGGCGTTACTATTAGCTTTTTATTTATTTTATTTTTTTTATTTTCATTCAAATAAAATTTCCTGATTCCAGAATAACTTACATTTTTCCTCTATTATCAATAAAAACTGATTTATCAGGGAATCACATCTCTTTTAACTCGTGGATTGAATATATAAGAATTTTTTTCTCTTTGTTCATTGCGGTGTCTTGATCTGGAAAATATTTTCGATTTTCCTGCCTTGGGTTATTATTGAGTTTTGGTGAAATCAAATTTATTATAATTAGTGACTTAATATACAGATCAACTATTTTTTCTGTTAATGGCGCTTTACTGATTCTAAAACTCCCTACATATTTTTCTCTATCTTCAAAAATAACTGAGTTCTAGTCGTATTTGTGTGTAAAATTTCAATTTTTTTAAAACAATTTTTTGGGTTTTTTATTAAAAAACACTATATAATTTTTTCCCTATCTTGAAAAATAATGGAGTTACAAGCGTGTATATATATAGGCAACATTTCTTCCTTTACCACTATTTTTTTTTTAATTTTATTTTGTTTGAATTTCACTTTACTAATTCTGAAAATTCAATACATATTTTGCAGAAATAAAAAACAATTAAATGACGAAGATTAGTTTTTTCTTTTCCATTTTGAGCAAGCAAAATACCACTTAAAGATAAAGAAATTTCGTATTATACTGATTCTTAAAATCACCTTAACTAATCCTTTTTTAGAATAAGTAAACATTATGGCCGAACTGGTTGATTGCTAAGTGATCCCGACCAGACAAGTTTTTTTCGTATCAGGCGAAGACCTGAAGTTAGATATACGAAAAGAAAGAAACGTCTTCACATAATAAACAAATTTGGTCCTTAAAACGTGTTTCTGGATTTTTTCTTCATCAGGTAAAGACCTAGTTTTATACTAGAAAACAAAGAATCGTCTTCAAATAGTACAAACTTTTGGTTCTTATAGCATGGTTTTGGATCATGTTGACCACCTGGACCGAGTAGAAAATTTTTGTTTGTTTCAGGTAGTAACCTAGTTTATTAAATGAAAAGAAAGAATCGTCTTCAAATAATACCATTTTTGGATCTTTAGAGACCGTTTTGGATGGTCGCCATTTTTGATTCCGACTAGTTTGAGGTGGCAGACAAAAAATAGGTTATTGTAAAATTTAGCTAAAATGTGAAAATTGCAATTGAAAATTTTCTTCTTAAAATTCGCATTTTTCGGCCCCAGCTCATGGACTAATTGGACGCATCTGTGAAGGTAGTGTTAAGTGGTATGAACTGCGGACCTTCGGGTTCGGTAGAACTAGTATTGTTATTATTATTTTAATACAGATATTAATACTAGCCCTAAAACAGATGCTGACAGTACAACAGTACGTACCTCTCATTTGGTAGAACTAGTATTGTTATTATTATTTTAATACAGATATTAATACTAGCCCTAAAACAGATGCTGAAAGTACAACAGTACGTACCTCTCATTTGGTAGAACTAGTATTGTTATTATTATTTTAATACAGATATTAATACTAGCCCTAAAACAGATGCTGAAAGTACAACAGTACGTACCTCTCATTGTTATTATTATTTTAATACAGATATTAATACTAGCCTTAAAACAGATGCTGAAAGTACAACAGTACGTACCTCTCATTGTTATTATTATTTTAATACAGATATTAATACTAGCCCTAAAACAGATGCTGAAAGTACAACAGTACGTACCTCTCATTCCCAGAATCTCCTCCATGGTAGTCTCCTTGGCAACCTGCCTCTTCGGTTCGGCCGGCAGAGTGCGCTCATGGTCCAGGATCAGTTTCCGGCGCCTCTCCTCTTCCATGCGATACGACTTGGGAGTCCTGCTCCTTCTCTTGTTATGCTCAAGAATGCCAAGTGCGTTGGACGCTTGCTTCTCCCTCAACTTTTTCTTGTCCTCATTTATCTGCTTCGCCCGCGCCAGTAGATATTCCCACAGCTTTTGCTCGTAAGGTGACCGTTCCTCCAAATCTCCTAGAAGCTTCGCAACCTTCCAATAAATAGCCGCCTTGTCTAGCTCTAAATCAACTTCTTTCATCAAATCATCTCTCCTCATCCTCTTGTACGTAGCCGTTTCTTGTTCGACATTGTCCGTGCGCCTGACGTCGAAGTAGTTCTTCCAGAGGACGAAGATACTTTTCGTCTCTTGCCTTTTATTCCTCGACGTTTCCATTCTCGCTTTTTTCTCATCGGACGTTATCATGTGAAGCATATCCTTGATCTTTTGCACGACATATTCCTTAGCCCTGTCATCGAACTCGACCGTTGAGTCGCCGCGCCTATCCCTGGATCCCCTGGATACGGAGGAACGCATCCTGGAGTGCGCTTTGCGCCTCAGAGATATGCTGGCCCTCGCTCCGGAAATCATATCCAGTTCGCTCGTGATCTTGATCACGCTCTTCATCATCATGCTGTTGTCCCAAGGCCCCAACTCCTTCGATGCCAACATTCCCTTCCCCTTCGTCAGCAATCTCGGCAGTTTTCGTAGCAGTTGATTGTCCGTTGACTGGAGTGCCATTTCCTTCCGTTCAACCAGAGGTCTGACCTGCATGTGTTTTCGTAATCCTGACGGTCGCACTGGCGGTGGCTTCACTTTCATTGCAAAAGCGTCGCCTGTCTTTTTTATTTCGCTTACGTCAGGTCCCACTGTTTCCATATTCAGGTTCACATCTCTTTTGCGAGATTTTTTTTTTTTTTTCACATGTTCCTTGGACTCCCCAGAATGGATGCCCTGCTTTACCTTCATCATCTCCACGTACGTTCTCTCTGGTAACTTTTTATGTTCCGATTCTTCCTCCTTGACATCTAGTTTTGACTTTATGTGTATCTTTTTCACATTTATAAAAGATAAACCATACCTTCTATCAGGCACTGGTACCATATCTTCCTCTGTTTTTATCACATCAGATTTTTGTCTAATGGTAGTGTACGGAGAGTAATACTGGTGAGGCTTGACTTCTATCTTTTTGACTTCTGCAAAAAAAAAAAAAAAATTATTTTAAAAGTTATAAGTTGTACATTAGTCGATGGCATTAAAAATGTGAATTAGTCAATTCTCATTTCAATAAAAATTTGAAAAATATTATCTACTGGCACAGTCAACGTTAGGTATCAATTATGTTGCTCCTTTTTATGGTGGTATAAAAATACAAAAAATGTGACATTTAATAGGCTTTAATATCGTGTAGGTTTTATTCTGTACTCGCTTCGGCGGTACATATACTAAAATTGGAACGATACAGAGAAGATTAGCATGGCCCCTGCGCAAGGATGACACGCAAAATCGTGAAGCGTTCCACATTTTTCGCACACAAGATTGAAACAAAGAAACTGCCCAACGCTTTCGCTTACTTCAACACTTACTGGACAGACGCTCTAACCTTCCACTTAACTACAAAGGCTCATCTATATTACCGTCATAAGGCCTATCTGGACGTACGGAGTTGAGCTTTGGGGCTCTACTAAACCATCAAATTCTTCCCGTATTCAATCCCTACAATCCAAAATCCTCAATGCTCCTTACTTTGTCACCAACAAACTCATCCATAAAGACCTTAATGTCCCATATGCTGCTGATTTGGCCCGTACGAGGTATCGTTCCTTCCATGACAAACTCCACTCCCACATTAACCCACTAATTTCAATCCTTGCTTCCTCTACCATTTCTGACAATCCTCCGAGGCGTCTGAAAAGAGATGGCCTCGAGACCTTCTAGTGCAGATTACCTAGTGGAGTGTTGCCAATGGGCATATTCTCTACATGTCTTTTCATGTAAATTATTTATATGATGAGCCAATTTACTTGATGTATTTACTAATACAGTTGTAAATTTCAATAGATTAATAAATAATTAATAAAAAAGTTTTATTCTGATTGAAATAGTCTGACAGGGCCTAAATGCTGGTATTTAAAATTTAGTTGCACTGAAGTACCTTTTGTTTTGTAGATTAAAAAAAAAATCGACGATATCATGTCGTTAAGATTGATAAAAAGCGACTAAATATAAAACTTGAAAGAATTTGATTCCCTAATGATGAATAAAAGACAAACGTATTTTGTAAAAAGTAATCTGAAGTGACGAATAGGGCTTAAACTTATTACTGACTATCATGCATATTATTAATTTTATATTATTTAATCTGAATCATATGTTTCTAAAGAAACTGAATACAATTTTATTTAAATAAACTTTAAATGTTTTTATAGTTCTTAAATTGATTGTCACAGCCAATGTAAGAAAATGTGTGCTTTGTGGTTTTTGTAATCCGAACAACAGTTAACTTATTTGGATAGTGTGCTCACAAATGTACTAAATTCACCATTTAAATATACAAGGGTGAGATATTATGGGTGAAAATTTGGGATTAAAGGTTGTTATTTTTTTATGCCAAAAAATATAAAATATTCAAAAAGCATTTTCGTGAAAAAAAATACGTGAATGTACTTCAGGACCGAATCTCATACCTACCGAATGGGCATAAAAAAATCTGGTGCGGGCAACACACCACTTTCACTTAATTTAACATAAATTAGAGAATTTTTAAATACAGTTGGAGATAAAAATAAGTGAAACTATTAAAGAATTAATTAAACTGTATTTATATATAAACATGTCTTTTATTAAAAAATCGATTATATTATTATCTCAAATAATCAGTTTTATCGGCTTTTCAATACTCTTTATTAACTATTACAGGCTTGTGTATTAGATAATATTTTTTTCTAAAATCTTTAGCTTTCCAATGGTATATTATACATGTATATTACTGTTGCTATGTTCAAAATAAAAAAATGCAAGTAAAAAAAAGTTTTTTCCTTCAGTTGGGTATCGAATTCGTTCAACTTATATATGTAGCTGTTTTTTATCAATAGTAACAAGATAAAATGGTTATTTTTTTATAATCAACAAAATTAAAGGTAGTATAGAGGAAGAAAATTTAAAATATAGGCATTTACACCTCATCAGACTATTTTAATCGGAATGAAACCTACATGATATTAAATCCCATTAAATTTTACATCGAGGAAGCGAGTTTAATCAAAATCGTTAGAGGCGTTTTTGAGAAAATCGTAAAAAGGTGCAAAATGTATGGTATAAAGTGGCTCTTCTGGTCGGCTCATTTTGATGGAAAAGTTGCTGCAACATCTAGGGCGTACAGTTAGTTGTCTTAAATATGAAATTTCAGTTTCATAGCAATTTTCGTTTTCGCGCTGGACTTATCACACACACACAGACACCCAGACCTTTTTGTGGGACTTGGTCGTTTGGACTCAGGGGAACCTCAAACGTGTATTTCCGTTGAAAACTGGAATTCTAAACTATTCACGATGGCAGTACTTTCTCTAACTATATACTGCATACATAGGTAAGTGAAAGTAAAATTCATAGACATCGCTCGAGCCGTTTGAGACGCAAACACGGTGGCTCGAGATTTTTATATATTAGATATTATGATAGATCGAATGAGACGTTGATTTGCAAATGATACTAAAGGACATCTTTTATTAGTGAGTCTTTTATGAAATTTCATAAAAGAGCCACCGTTTCCGTTTTTGCGCTTCACTTTAACAAACAGACACACACACACACACACACACACAACCACTTTTTAGAGACTTGGTCTTCTGGACTCAGGAGACCCTGAAGCGTGTATTTCCGTTGAAAACTCAAATACTTACTTCGTCTAGCGAAAGACTTTCCAATAATATATATTTCATACATAAGTAAGTGAAAGTAACGATATATGTTCATCTTTTACGACCTCTTTTTTTGCATATAATTACTTTCACTTACTTATACATGAAATATATAGTAAGGGAAAGTAATGGAATTCGTAAGGGAAAGTATTGCAATTGACAATGCGACATGAGTTTTGAAAGTATTCCCAATTCACTATCATCATGTAGTTTTTGACTTATTATTTCTGTTTTTAAAGAGTTGTTACTTAATTTATAATGTTAAGAGGAAGATATACATTAGACGAACCAAAAAATCACGACAATAGTCATTTTATATTTTACAGTTTTTAACGGTAATTTACGAAAAATATAAAATTATCAGCTTCAAAAGTATTCGGAATAAAGGTGTTTCCGATTTGGAATTTAGTAAGGATTTGAACATTTGTAACCATTAAACAATATGATTTCCGATTTAAACAACAAAACGATTTCCGAATACTTTTGACACTGAATGATCTGGTAATTTTACAAAATTAATTGTTTAATCTTAAAAAAACAAAAAACATTTCGGTTATCTGGTTCGTGGATTATATAAATTAATAGTTGTGAAATATGCCTATTAAATGAAAAGAAATATGAATTCCGAATACTTTTAACACTCACTGTAGTTGGCAGTGTGAAAACCATTCTTCACGCAAATCGGTTCCTATTCAATGTGATTTATTAATTGTTACGACAAAATATAATTCAACGGGAAATTATATTCTTTTAAAATTATTGTTAATCTGTAAATTATAAGACTGGTAAATCATTCGGAATCATTGGGATTCCATGAGGTAAATTTCCTCCGTTTTTTCCACATTTTCCACTGATTCTTCACTCCCATTGGTCGCAGCGTGATGTTATATAGCCTATAGCCTTCCTCGATAAATGGACTATCCAACACAAACAGAATTTTTCAATTCAAACCAGTAGCTTCTGAGATTAGCGCGTTCAAACAAACAAACTCTTCAGCTTTATAATATTAGTATATATATATATATATATAAATGAATCATCCATTTCCGTGGTCATTGCATCACACGAGAGCGGCTTGACCAATTTCGCTAAGACCTAGCCCAGACACCACTCCGCCTTTGGGCTCAGCTAGTACAAAATACAAATGACATGGAGGGAAAAGTTTTACCTTTTGGTGGAGACTTGACAACCGGTTCTACAAAAGAACGAATGCTTTTATCAGAATCGTCCTCTTCTTCGCCCTCGCTGGGTTCGTCCGAAGATATTTCATCTTCTTTTGGTTTCCTCTTTCCGATCTCCTAAACATAAAAATTATTTTACTACTGTCATCTAGTTCGAATGGTATCAACTAATTATAAACATTTAACATGTGAATTAAGGCCAAAGGTGATAGTATAACAAAGGTGTAGTATAACAAAGGTGATAGTATAACAAAGGTGATAGTATACAAAGGTGATAGATAACAAAGTGATAGTTAACAAAGGTGATAGTATAACAAAGGTGATAGTATAAAAGTGATAGTATAACAAAGGTGATAGTATAACAAGGTGATAGTATAACAAAGGTGATAGTATAACAAAGGTGATAGTATAACAAGGTGATAGTATAACAAAGGTGATAGTATAACAAAGGTGATAGTAAACAAGATGTAATAGGAGTAAAATAAAGATAGAAAAATCTAGTCCGCGCAGCACACAACATTTCCTTACTTCTGTTTTAAAATTAATTTAAGAATTTTCAAATAATAATAATGATACTAGACCTTACCGAACCCGAAGGTTCGATGCCGATACCACCAAATTCCCGCCCATGTTCACCGTTCAAGCCCAAGCCCCCGTGACCAGCCTTAACGCAATACTCCCATCGACGTTTCGGCCTACCTTTCGGACGCCTACCGGTTCAGCGAATACCGTCATTCTCGGAATCCATTCCTCACCGATCCCAACAACTTTACTCGCGCCATTTGAGTTTCATTTGGTTTTCAAAAAAAGTTTAAAGAACGTAGAGTTTCGAAAAAAGAAACATCTGTTTCATTAAATAATCTATTATATTTGAAAATCAGTTAGATAATAATACAATTATCTCTCTTACCTTTCATAATTTTGTATATAAGATAATATTTTTTCTAAAATATTTAGCTTCCCAACGGTATATTATACATCTATATAACTATTTTTATTTTTATTAACAATTGCATAAAAAAAAAAAAAAAAATTTCTGTAACATATCGGGCCTATTTTTGTCTTGAATGTGACTTACCACCCACACACACACACACACACACACACACGGGCCTTCTTAGCAGCTAGTTACCAAAAAAGGCATTAATTACTACTCGTGAGAGCTACAATTTTTTACAGTTTTTAGAAAAAAAGTGGTCCCGAGCCTCAGCGATGTCAGGTACTCGGTAAAGATCTTTATCATAATTAAACCTGGATAGGCAAAATTTGGGACTCCCAATGTATCATCTTCCGGTTAGCCACAGTAGCATAAAGTAGAAAGAAAACAAAAATTGTAAACAGTAACACATTATTAATACTTACTTTAAACAATATGCTGACCAGCCTTTCAGCTTCATCTTGAAATTGTGTTTTAAAACCTAAAACAAGTGTAATTATCATTTGAAAACATTATTTAGAAATTTTAGACCTTTGAGATTTAAATATTTAATATTTGAAACTTCGACAGAAATTAAACTCATACACTTACGTACTAAAACCTATTTGGACTTGTGCATCACATATATATCGGACAGCAAAAAATATTCTCATTACTTCAAACCTTCCAGGCTAAAACATTTAGGTCAATTACAAAACCTCAGTTGTTAGTAACTTGTTACACAAGTTGTTAGTTGTTAGTAACTTGTTGCACATGTTGTTAGTTGTTAGTAACTTATTACACAAGTTGTTAGTTATTAGTAACTTGTTACACAAGTTGTTAGTTGTTAGTAACTTATTACACAAGTTGTTAGTTATTAGTAACTTGTTACACAAGTTGTTAGTTGTTAGTAACTTGTTGCACATGTTGTTAGTTGTTAGTAACTTATTACACAAGTTGTTAGTTATTAGTAACTTATTACAGAAGTTTTTAGTTGTTAGTAACTTGTTGCACATGTTGTTAGTTGTTAGTAACTTATTACACAAGTTGTTAGTTATTAGTAACTTGTTACACAAGTTGTTAGTTGTTAGTAACTTGTTACACAAGTTAGTAAGATAACCTCGCACACAGACTTTCCCAAATTCCGCCTATGTTCACTGTTCAAGCCCAAGCCCCCGAGACCAGCCTGAACGCAATCCTCCCATCGATGCTTCGGCCTACCTTTCGGACGCCTACCAGTCGGTTTAGCGAGTACCAACTTTCTTCGAATCCGTTCCTCACCGAGCCCCCAGTCCTCAGTGGCCTCAACTCTCTTCGGACCAAATATTTTACACAGTACCTTATTTTCGAAAACCTCAAGCCGTTGTTCATCCTTCAAAGTAAGCGGCCACGTTTCACATCCGTAAAGAACCGTCGGCAGAATAATAGTTTTATAAATTCTGACCTTTAAGTTTTTAGATAGAAGCCGCGAACTAAGTAACTTAGCAACTGAATAATAACACGCATTTCCCACCTTTAACCGGAACTTTATTTCTTCCTGGATTTCATTTTTTTTTGTTATGATTGAACCTAAGTACTTGAATTTCTCTACGTGTTCAAAAGTATGCCCTGACACATCAATATCACCAAGATCGCCACCGTTTCTGCTACTAATCATATATTTCGTCTTATCGGTATTTAATTCGAGACCTCTTTGTTTACCGGTTTTTATTAGCACACTTGTATTTAGTTGTATGGTTTCCGTGTCTTCACCTAGCAGTACCAAATCATCGGCATACCCTAAAACCGGAATCTGGTCACCCATATTTAAACCTTTCTCGGTACACATCACATTTTCTATGACATATTCTAAAGCTATATTAAATACAACAGGTGTATTCAGTAATTACGATCGATTCTAACTTTATGGAATGTTTCAGACAAACACATCTCTACTAGGGTTTCTAAGTTTCTAGGTATTCCCTGTTCAATCATGATGTTATATAGCTTCTGACGGTCTATGGAATCATAAGCCTTTTTAAAATCTATATAAAGTTGATGGACTACACCGTTGTATTCCAGCTTCTTCTCTAATATTTGACGTAAGGAAAATATTTGATCAGTAGTCGAGCGATTCCGCCTTAAACCACATTGGTAGTCTCGCGTGTTATGATTATGTATGTGTATATATGTGTGTTATGGTAGTGCTGGAGCATTTCGTGATTCGGCTAGTTAATATTGACGACAATATTTTATAGCATACTGGGAGAAGAGTTGTCACAATCCGTCCTCGGTCCTTTTTTGTGAATCGGAATAAGTATTGATTCTTTCCATTCTTCGGTCATTTTTTCATTTTCCCAGATCTTTTTAACTAAAACATGTATTTTGGAAACGCCCGCTTCTCCACACGCCTTGATTAATTCACTCGTGATATTATCATTTCCTGCAGCCTTATATCGTTTTAATTTTCCTATCGCCATTTCGACTTCCTCTTTACTCAGAGAGAGGAGATTGATTATTATTTTCCGTATTTAGAATGCTGTGAAAGTGTTGTTTAAATTTATTTAATATATCGGTATAATCCGCAATTATATTGTTGTTTGCTTCTTTAACCCCATTCAATAGGGGTTCAAATATTTTACGCGATTTGTTTATACCTTTGTACATCTCTCTCACGTTATTTTTGATTCTATTTTTTTTTTTCTATTTCTATTATTTTGCTTTTAAGATACTTTCTTTTCTTATTTTTTAAGAATTTTGAAGTCTCATTTTTTACTACACAAAAGTAAGCCACGTTATTATCGCTTGGATTACTTAACGAATTTAAATTAGTAATTTATGGGTAAAATTTCAATTATTTTTCATTTATTTTTTCTCTTTTATTTAATTACCACGGTTTTTGGCATCGGAGGGACGAAAATTTACATCAAGTGAAACGTTTTGCGTGCTATACCAAGAGGGATTAGAAAGGAGTCTACCCATTATTTTTTTCTTTTATAGTCTTATCATTTCACTACTTCTTGAAGAAATTTCCAGCTTTGCCCTTTTATTAAAATAATTTTTTAAAGAAGGATTATTGCCGAGTTCGACAAATTTAAAAGCGGGACATCATGAAAATTGCTGAATAAAAACTGACGAAACTTACAGATTATGCCTCTATATAAAAAGTAATGTAGGATCAAATTTAGTGGCTGATACCCAGTTGGTTTTGAAAATATAATAAATGAAACATTACTGAGTTACCCTCGTCTTATCAACCGCTTTAAGCCAAATCAAATTAGTAACACTAAAATACAAGTTACTGTTTCCATCTAATTTACCCCGCACATAGAACATATTTGCGAGACGTGCTAATTCGGTATGAAGGGACCCTAAAACGTATATTTCCCGTGAAAACTTGAATTGGATTTAAAATTTTCGCGATCATTATATATGAAATATGTAGCAAAGAATATTCGTCCAATATAAGATCAAAAGAAGAAAAGTGATAATAAAATAAAAAAAGTAAGAAATACCTTTGGCAATTCCCAGGTTCGAAGCGATTTCTTCTACGACTTTTTGTTTTTTTGTCTACAATACAAAAATGACCAAAATCTCGCTAAGATGATGAAGCTTATAAAATGGATAAAATCTTTATACCATTTTTTTCCTTTCTGTCAAGTGTGTGTTCCATGTCTGCGTGGCCGTCTTTGCCAGGCCTCTCTGGAATTCTCCGGCTATAGACGGTCTTTTGTTGATCGTTTTAATAACCTGCAAAAAACATTTCATTTATTAAATATCTAAAAAGGTTCGAAAATAACAGTTATTTCTCGGACGCAAAGAGAAGGTTTTTTATTCATTCATAATGCTGTCTAAGCTGCATTGGGGTTTTCTTTAACACAGCAGTCCTATAGGTATCCATCTATATTAGACATCTTATACATATAATTTAATAGTTTATTTTTTTTTTTATTTCATCTAAGGTATTGATTTTTTTTTTTTTTTTTAACTTCATTTTTATGCTACTTTGGCTAACCGACGATGCTATAGTGAAGTCCTAAATTTTACCTATCCATGGTTTATTTAAAGTATAGGATCTTTAACGAGTACCTGACATCGCACAGGCTCGGGACCACCTTTTAACGTCCCCTCCGAAGGACTCCCATTAAAAAATCCTAGGACCACCTACGGGTTTGAAGCTGTGACCTTGGCATAGAGGCTGTTATGCTAGCCGCCCAGCTACAAGTGATCCTATTGATTTGTTTTAAAATGTAAAGTCACAATTACATTTTTTAATCTTAGGTGTTTTCTTTTCTTACACATTATCCTTAATTATAACAAAAAAACCTCGTTCGAAAATGACTTTTATATTTCATATTAAAAATCAATAAAATTCTTTAATCGTGAATTTATTTTAGCTCAATAAAATAAAAGTAACGATTTGATGTGTATATTCCAATTTCTGCAAATCAAATTAAATATGCAATAGTTTATTATTAAAAATAAAATCAGTTTGTCCGCCGTCCGCGGCATTTCTCCCAAACTGTTGCAACATTTTTTTTTTTTTTTTTAATTCGCGCTCAAAAATACTAAGGCATGATGATCTTAACACCTAGTCGTTGATAACAGCTGTTTATTTTTAAAATGGCGACAGATTAAATGTGCATTAATACAATTACTCAGTTATTTTTGTAGATAAAGAAAAAATTTATGAGTATTTTTAACCGAAAAACCGACAATAATTAAAACAACGAAAAAGAAAATTAAATTTTACCTATAATACTCCCATAACTCCATAATGTTATTTTTGAAGATACAGAAAAAAATGTATAGAGTTTTAGAATCATAATAGTGCGATAAAAAATAAAAAAATTTAAATCTATGATACCCCAATATAGTAATTTAAAAATAATATACCACTGTGTAATAATTTGCAGCACATTATTAACTCATTACTGTTGTGAAACAAGCTGATATAAATAAAGAAAAAAAAATGTTTTCAAGATTAATTATGATTTTATAATATTTGACATTATCAATACAACAATATCATGCTGTATTTTTAGTTTTTATAAGTGATTTACACGTAAAAAAAAACCCACTATATTTCTATAATGTCACTGACAGTAAGGATTTGTTTTAATTAGTAATGAAATATACTTTGTGCTTAATTGAAATCTTATATTAAAATGAATTTAATTTTCAAATGTCATATTTCTATACTTATATTATCAAGATATTCTTTTCGATTTCGCTTTACTACGATTTAAATATTGACACTGCGATCATCATGATTTTGCTTCGTATGTTTGAATGTTTTCATACAAAGAAATGTTTTAATAATATTTACAAATATCGATATTTTAGAGTCAACAGAATTGAGATATTCATTATATTAACATTATATACAGTAAGAGCTATGTTGTAAGACATAGTTTATCTACCATGTCTTTACTCATTTATGTCCAACTGATTTTAATTCAATTAAGTTTACGGAAATCGACGTGGTTATCCTATCTATAATAGACAGAGCGCATGCGACAGTCTAGACGTTACCATGGTTAAGAAATCAAAGCTTTTACCCCAGCCCAAAATCGCATAACGCGCCTAAAGAAGTTTTCACTAGGGTTTGTCGCTTTTTAAAAACAGGTTTTTGGGAGAAAATTATGAAATACGAAAACCGGTTTTTTAACAGAAAATAACCAGATTTATGAAAACACTGTTGCAAGCGGTTTGGTTCTTGGAATCATATCGGTCGGATATGATTTCAAGAAACGGTGTGTTTTGTCTATTGGATGAATTAAATTAGATTTTATATCAGTTTGTCTTCTGGCTTCTTTATGTACAGTTCATAAATGCAGTGTTCAGTTCCATTGATCGATATTTGATATAGATGATATTATACAAAATGAAAGTGGGTAACATATTTTAATATTATAAAATTTTTTTTTTTTTTTAATATATTTATTTATTGGAATTTACAACTGTATAACAAGTAATACAACAAGTAAATTTGAATGAAACACAAAAAGGCATGAAACACATGTAGAGAAGCTTCCCAATGGAAGAACTCTAAAAATATTCTAAACTAGAAGGTCCCGAGGCCATCTCCTTTTCAGACGCCTCGGAGGATTGTCAGGAATTGAAGAGGAAGAAAGGATTGAAACGAAAGGATTAGGGTGGGAATGGAGTTTGTCATGGAAGGATTGATACTCGTACGGGCCAAATCAGCAACATATGGGACATTAAGGTCTTTATGGATGAGTTTGTTGGTGACAAAGTAAGGAGCATTGAGGATTTTACGAAGGATTTTGGACTGAAGGGATTGGATACGAGAAGAATTCGATGGTTTAGTAGAGCCCCAGAGCTCAACTCCGTAAGTCCATATTGGTCTTATGATAGTCATGTAGATGAGTCTTTTGTAGTTTAGTGGAAGATTAGAACGTTTGTCTAGTAAGTGTTGAAGTAGTCGAAAACGTCGTGCAGCTTCTTGTCGTTTCAGTCTTTTATGAGGATTCCAAGTGAGGCGTTTTTCAAGGTGCAGTCGTAGATATCGGATCTGTTCAACCGGGACAAGAGGAGTATTATTGAAGGAGACAGTAGGGCAGGAAGTCATAGGTTTACGACGAAGGGTAAATGTAATTTGGTTGGATTTGTTGGAATTTATTTTAATTGTCCAGTTCTGACACCATAATTCAATAACACACAAGTGTCATCAGCATAGGTAGAAAGGAAGATGTTAGGATGGGTTGGGATATCAGCTGTATAAACTGTGTAAAGGATGGGTCCTAGGATACTACCTTGAGGAACACCAGCAGACTGACTAAAAATGGACGAAAATGAATTATTATGATTGATTTTGAAGGATCTGCCAGTGAGGTAGGACTGGATAATAAGGAAGTATGTAGGGGGAAGGAATTGGCGGAGTTTGAGAAGCAATCCCGGGTGCCAGATATAAAAATATAAATTTTTAAAATCAGTCTTTAAAAACGATTAAGCCTAGTTCCTTAGCAAGTGAGAGGGTATTCTATTTCGGGGAATTTTGTGAATAAACTAAGGACACAGCTAAATAGCAAATCGATAGACTAAAATCTTATTTCATTAAACAAAAAATAAATAGAATATTTAAATTTGTATTAAAATTCCCCTGAATAGAAAATACTCGGTCCTTTGCTTAATTTCTTTAAAACTAAAATTGATTTTAATAAGTATGTATGCCTAAACTTTATTTACTCAAGTCATTCGGCTTTGAATATAATTTACATTAAATAAATATACAGTTATATATTTTATAATTGTTTTTATTTATTCCAACCCTTTGCTGAATAACTTAAAAATATTTACACTCTTATGGTGAAAATTATGCATAAACAACGACTAATTGTTTTTATAGTTATCTAATATTGGTCAACTATTATTTATTTGTTCTACTAAATTTCATAAAACATTTTTACTATCAATAAAATTGAACAGTAAATAGTTTCAGTCAAAAACTGGTTTTAATCACTCTAAATTTTCTGTTAACATTTTTTGTTTGAATCACAGAATATTCGAGTAATTTTTTTTTTTATAAAAATTAAAAAATTACGGTTAAAACCGGTTTTCCGGGAAAATTACTATTCGAAAACCGGTTTTCTAAAATGTCGGTTTTTGTATAAACCCTAGTTTTCACTTCAAAATTCAAATCGTTAGTTTTATTTTATGGAGCTAAAAATAAACGATGTATATTATACCCAAATAACTATATTAGGATATATATATATATATATATATATATATATATATAAATGTTTATGGTGTAGAGCTCTTTACAGACAATTATATCTTTAGCCATTTCAATGATCATTTTTATCTTTTCAAAAAGAATTTGTTTATGTGACGTACAGTGGGCAAAAGGTGCCCAGAGGAAAATATGACAAAATTCAATCATCAAATTATAGATTGTAAAACTTAAGATCCGGAGTGTTGTGTCTGACAAAATTGCAAAAAATCGCAAAAACTCGTTGTAATATTTAAAGACTGGAAGGATTGATGAAACAAATCCTTGGGGTAACTTGGAGGTTATATACTTTTTCGTTATTGAAAAGGAGCAATTTTCAAATTAACTCTACAGGTAAATTGCAATGTATATTCAATAACGAGTTTGGAAATATAATGTCTTACCTGTCTCAGCGATGTACATTGTTTTAAAAAAGCAAAAATACTTTGCTCTAAACACACCTTGAACACAATAAATGGCCATCGAATATTAGGAAATGCCACTGCAGGTTATTAGGCACTTGTGCGAACAGGAATGATTCACTCATTTACTATTTACACGGTATGGCGGGAAATATTAGTATTAAGCGTCTTGCCAAATAATAATTAATAGGTGAAGCACTGAAAATTCCAAACTTTTGACTTGACTTTTGCCCTGTCTGCGCCGGTGGAGCGTGATTTAGGCCAAATCACCTCCTTCATGCTTCTCAGCCACCAAACAGTACCAATCTCTCCAGCCACCAAACAGTACCAATCTCTGCATTTACCAAACCCGAGACCCTTCATATGGTGTTTTTTTAATCTCTGCGCTCGAGAAATAAGAGTTATTTTCGAATCCTTTCGGGAGAAAGTAAACAATAAAAAGATGAGCTTGAATATTTTACCATTTCCAGAAGTTTGGGATTCAAGAAGGTTCCTCTGCCAGGATCCGCCTCAGGCTTGGCCACGAAGGAGGACGAGACGCTCTCTGACCGCCTTCCGCCCGCGATGGTCCCGGGGAACCAGGTCTGCTTCTGCAAAACTACCCAAGTTAGTAAAGAGCATCTCAATCAATCAATCAATTATATTGAACCTCATGTCAGGAGAGCTTACATATCCTGAAAACGTTTGACACTAACATGTCCTTTAGGATCAGAAATAGGACTCGAATTAAATACCGAAGGACGTAATATATTATTAGTAGCAGAACGGTGGCGATTTGGTGATAATGATGTATCAGGGCATACTTTTGAACACGTTGAGAAATTCAAGTATTTAGGTTCAATGATAACAAGAAAATATGAAATCCAGGAAGAAATAAAGTCCCGGTTAAATGTGGGAAATGCGTGTTATTATTCGGTTGCTAATTTACTTAGTTCGCGGCTTCTATCTAAAAACTAAAAGGTTAGAATTTATAAAACTATTATTCTTCCGACGGTTCTTTACGGATGTAAAACGTGGCCGCTTACTTTGAAGGATGAACAACGGCTTAAGGTTTTCAAAAATAAGGTACTGCGTAAAATATTTGGTCCGAAGAGAGATGAGGGCACAGTAAAATTGTTCTGCTCGGTGATGAACGGATTCCGAGAAAGTTGGTACTCGCTGAAACGACTGGAAGGCGTCCGAAAGGTTGGCCGGAGCCTCGATAGGAGGATTGCGTTAAGTCTGATCTCGGGGGATTGGGCTTGAACGGTGAACATTGGACGAGTCTGTGCAGGCGGAATTTGGTGGTATCGGCATCGAACCTTCGGGTTCGGTAAGGTCTAGTATTATTATTATTATTGTTATTAGCCGAGGATCTCGAGATTTTCATGGGCAATTTTTTTTACCCTAAATAATGTGAAATGTCCGTTCGAAACCAAGGAAGGAGTGAGACAAGCGCATCAACTATCCCAAACCCTATTCAACTGTATCCTAGAGGAAATTTGTATTTGTTTGAAAATAGAGTATTCGGAATTCGGAATTGGAGAGTTTTCCTTCAACATGCAATTCAGTGATCGGGATTGGTACTTACGGATCAACGCCACCGCAGCAAACATTCTGTTAAAGCGCCAATCACACCTAACGTTTTTGCAACAAATTATAGAATAGAATAGAATGAGGTTCCCGATACAAACAGAGCCTGGTCAGACAATAAATTACAAACAGCAATTAATAACAATTATAAGTAATAAACATGAAACGGAACAAATCACAATAGGATAATAGATAATAGTAATAAATAGTATTAAGAGCAAAGTAGAATAAACAAAAGTTTTTTTTTTGTTTTTTTTTTTTATTGAGATATATTACAATTTGTTTCTATATGAACATTAGTAATAGTGATATAAGATCCCAACAGTATATATTGTGTGAAACAGAAAGTAACAAATTATTTTTATACAGGTTTATATATATTAAAAAAAAATTATCTTATATAGAAGTATTAAAGTATTTTAGATTTTTAATAGTCTTTGAAATACAAATTTTTAATACATATAGTTATATATATACATAAATACATTTTAAAATTAACATCGGAGTGAATGAATATTAAATATTAGGATTTTAAATGAGCATTGATATATAAATATAGTTGAAAGAGTGAAAGAGAAACCAGATTATGGATTAAAATAGTTCTTTGCGATAGTGCAAACATTATCTATTACATAGCCATTATTATGAAACATTGACTAGGTACCTACGTATTATTAATTTTATAAATAGTTGGTTATTTTCTAATGTAGCTCGTAATTGTTAATAAATCTTACTCGTTTACTACAAATGATCTTAGTTTTAAGGTACTAATTAAATAATAATAGGAGTAGTTTGATTTTAATTGGGTCATCAATAGTTAATATTGTAGGAAATAGGCTTTCTGGTATGTTATTAGCGTGAGGTATGTAGTGGTTTCGAAGTGCAGAATATATTGGACAGACTGATATTAAATGGTATATGGTTTTATATGTGTTCATGTTGCAGATTGTACAGATTTCTTTGGGGTTAATATTGTAGGTGTTGTTTGCATGAGAAAATTTAATATGGTATTTTCCAGAGAGGCGAGCTTGGATTATTAGTTTCAACATCTTAAACGGAATATTATGAATGGTTTGATAACTGTGGCTGAGTGAAGTTTGTTGGTAAAGACTATTGTAAAAAGGGTAACAAATTATAGAATAAAAACACTTAATGCAAAATCAAAACACTTTTTTATGTAAAGTAGTCAATCATATTTTGGTGGGAAATGGGTGAATATGGAATTGAATGTAGATTGAAAACAGTCTCTGTTTTGTTTCACCTGATCCTGGCGCGATATGATTTATCACGCTCGCACCAGGAGTATAAGAAACTTGAAGCGGAACAGAATGTAGTCTCGACCAGGAGTCTTTTTTAACTTCCACTTGCTCATCACGCTGTCTTAAATTACATTTTCAAAAGTTACCTTTACCAAGTTTCATGTCATGGGAAAAACTACATGCACGTTTTTTCTTTCACTTACCTATATGTGAAATATATATTAAGAGAAAGTATTGCGATCGTGAAAATTTTCGAATTCCAGTTTTCAATGAGATTCACGTTTTAGGGCTCCTGAGTCTAATGACTAAATCCCGAAAAATTGTGTGTGTGTGTGAAATTTCAATAATTCAATATGAAATTTACAGTTTCATAGGACCTTTTGTTTAAACTCCCGCGCGTAAACAAAAAGTCCTATGAAACTGAAATTTCATATTTAAGATAACTATACGCCCGAGTGTTATTGCTACTTCTTCATCAAAATAAAGCTAAGTAGAAGAGCCACTATATACCACGCATTTTACACCTTTTCACGATTTTCTCAAAAACGGCTCAAACGATTTTGATTAAACTCTTTATGTCGATGTAAAATTGAACGGGCTTTAAAATCATGTAGGTTATAGTCTGACAGGGTTAAATGCCGATATTCAACAGTTTATCCTCTAAAGTACCTTTAATATGTAGATTCGAAAAAAATAACCATGACGTCTGATAAAAACAGGTAAATATATAAGCTGAACGAATTCCATATCTAATTAAATGAGAAAACTGCAAACATATTTTTTTAATGCAATTTTTTGTTTTTGAACTTAAAAACAGTAATATACATGTACAATATACCGTTGGAGTGCTAAAGATTTTTAAAAAAATAGGATCTAATACATACTTTTGTAAAAGTTAACGGAGAGTGATGAAAAGCCGATAAAATAAGCTGATTGTCGTAGATAATAATGTAATGGATTATTTAATAAATCACGTATCTATTAGCATTTAATTTAAATAATTATTTAACAATTTATTTCGTTCATAAATTTGTTTAAAAATTCTTGAATTGATATAAATAATGGAGGTAAGTGAAAGTCGTGTGTTGCGAGCACCCGATTTTTAAATAAAATATTTCGCTCCTGAAGAAATAAAATTGTATCTTGTTCAGTTTTTGGCAAATCCCTAATACGCATTTTCGTAGCACTAAAAAGTCTGGTGCGCGCAACACACGACTTTCACATATCACTGTTGTTAAAATCAATTTGAGAATTTTTAAATATATTTGGAAATAAAAATAAACCTTTAAAGAATTGATTAAATTGAATTTCAATTGAAGCATTTGTTTTATTAATCAATCTACAATCACTTAGTTTCATCACTCTCCATTAACTTTTAAAGTTCCGTGTATTAGATATTATTTTTTTCTAAAATCTTTAGCTATCCAACGGTAATTATACATCTATATTACTATTCTTGTAAAATTGCATAAAATGTTTTTTTAACTTTTCTCCTTTAGTTGTTTATTAAATTCCCGCAACAGACATATTTAGCTGTTGTTTATCAATGATAACTAGATGATGTAGCTAATTTTTTTTTTTAATCTTCGAAATTAAAGGTACTTTGAATGAAACCTACATCATATAATAAAGCCCATTAAATTTTACATTCCTAAAGCGAGTTTAATCAAAATCGTTGGAGCCGTTTTTGAGAAAATCGTAAGAATGTCAAAATGCAGAGTATAAAGTGGCTCTTCTGGTCGTGATTTTGATAAAAAAAATTGTTGTTAACATCTCGGAAGAATAGTTATCTTTTTATTTTTTTTAAATTATATTTTATTGAAATTTACAACTGTATACTACAATACATCAAGTAAATATGCTGATAAAAGATATGTACATGAAAAACGAGAAGAGAAGCTTCCATTGGCAGCACTCTAGTATCAATCTAAACAAGAAGGTCAGACGCCTCGGAAGATTATCAGGAATTGCAGAGAAAGCAAGGATTGAAACTAGTGGATTAGAGTGGGAATGAGTTTGTCATGGAAGGAATGATACCTGGTGCAGGCCAAATCAGCTACATACGGATTATGGAGGTATTTATGAATGATTTTGTTCGTGACAAAGTAAGGAGGGTTGAGGAGTTTACGAAGGATTTTAGATTGTAAGGATTGGATACGAAAAGAATTCGATGGTTTAGTAGAGCCCCATAGATCTACTCCGTAAGTCCATATCGGTCTTATGATGGTCATATAAATAAGTCTTTTGTAGCTAAGTGAAAGGTTAGAGCATCTGTCTAGTAAGTGTTGGAGTAGCCGAAAACGTCGAGCAGTTTCTTGTCTTTTCAGTCTTGTATGTGATTTCCATATAAGGCGTTTGTCTAGCAAGAGTCCTGAATAGCGGATCTGTTCAACCAGGACAAGCGGAATATCATTAAAGGACACTGTAGGGCAGGATGTCATAGGTTTTCGACGAAGGGTTACAGTTATCTTAAATACAAAAATTCAGTTTCTTATAACTTTTAGTGTTTTGCGCTAGACTTACCACACACCTATTTGCGGGACTTGGTCTTAGGGGACATAAAACGTGTATTTCCGTCGAAAACTGGAATTCTTAATGTTTCAAGATCATAATCCTTTCCCTTACTACATATTCCATACATACGTAAGTGAAAGCAAATCATGGGGTGAAAAATCAGCAAGCAAGAAGGCAACCAATGATAACCTCTCTAAGGTGGCTCTTTATTGGCGCGTTAGCAGAATGTCTGCTGCTGTAGCAAAATAAGTATGGCAAAGCACTCTTGGCGTTTTTTGTTGCGTCGTTCAATTAAAAGACCACGACGAACGTTTTGTTCAGATCGAGTTTTCTGCAAGTTGTTTTGAGATTTCCCTAACACTTTCTTAATTTTGTCCCTACCTCAAGTCTCTCTCTCCAATTCGTTTGAACCTCCGTTGAACGGTGCACTTTTACTTCCCTCGCCCACACTTAATTCATTCATAAAAATTGTCAGTTTTCTACGGCTTTTAGTTTTGGAATTAGGCTAGCCATACAGACACACACACACACATTCCTGACATGGTTGCACTCAAGAAATCCTAAAACGTGTATTTGAGTTGAAAAATCGAATTGAAACATTTTTGGATAAGCAAAACTTCCTTTCAGTTACAATATATTTTACACATTGATAACACCCAGAGAATAATAAATATTAGTTACGGTGGAGCCACATATTATTTAGCCCTGGGTCAAACAACTCCTGTTGACCTTCGTTCTGGAACGATTCTCTTTTCGACACAAGAGAGAAATAATTACATACCTCAGTTTTGCTTTTCATTTGGGATCGTGATCTGAGCCTGAATGTTCCAACCTAATCTGCTCTACCAATGACTTCTCTACAGTTAAGGTTACTACTACCAAATAAATAACCATATGTGCTCAGAGGTTAGGTGTTTTTATTAATAGGTTTGTTCCAACGGTATGCTTCTGACGTTTTTGACCTCACTATAATTATGCTATAAGTTCAGGACTGTGTTAGAAGAGGTTTTATCCATTCTCTGACGTCCCGATATGTTATCTTGTCTAGGTTACATTTTGTATAAAGCGATTATCAGGCCGATTCTTCGTCAGTTTGTTTATTCGTTGAACGTCACTTGATTCTACTATGGCTAATCGGACGATGCTACAGTGGGAGTCCTAAATTTTTCCTATCCAGGTTTAATTAGGATAAGGATCTTTAACGAGTAACTGGCATCGCACAAAAACTTGGAACCATCTTTTTACGTCCTCTCCAAAAGGCGGCATAATTAAAGATTTTTTAATGTAGTTTGTACTAACAACAAATACATCTAAACCCAAAAATAAGGCTTTTATTGACTATAAACGACAACGGTAGTAAACATTTAAAACATTTTTAGAACATTTAAACATATGTTAAATTAAACAGGTGGAATTAATCATTCTATTTCATCACGCCTGACATTCCCATTTTACGTCCTCTCCGGAGGACGGCTTAACCCGCCTCAAAAAGTCTAAGGGTCACCTTCTAGGTTTAAATCGCGATCCTGGGCATAGAAAGCTTTTATACTTTTACTACTACATGATAAGGTGACCTCTATAATTTAAGTGAGTAAGTCACGTTTACATATTTATTATTTTTTCATTTATTGAAAGATAAAAATACCTGTACCACTGCAACCCATGAAGGGTCTTGGGTTAAATACATATAGAGATTCGTATTGTTTCTAGGCCAACGGCAGTGCAATGAGGTGATAAGGCCTTAATCACGCTCAGCCGCCAGGTTTTTCCCCAATTATTTTGGGTACCCACTTTATAGAGGCTGGGTCTGCCCCGGGAGGGTCTCCATACCCTAGTGTCGCCCCTCGACTGAATCAACAGAATAAATAATATTCCGCCACAGCCGGGATTCGAACCCAGGACCCGGAGCACAGCAGACTAGTGCTCTATCCACTGGACCACGCCGCTCCCAGAAAGGTAAAGATTTTAGAAAAAATATTATTTTATAAACGAAGGAGTAAAAGGTGATATTAACGAAGAGTGGATGAGAAGCCGAGGAAATGGAATCATTTTTCAAAAAGTAATATTTTATGTTATTTTATGATTTTTTTTTTTAATATGCCTCCCCCTCTACTGCTTGCTACTTTCGTTAACTCTCACAATACCTCGTTCTCACGAATTATCACCTGTCTCTTCTCTCATTGTGTTGCCTTAAATTACAAGAAAGGGGACAAGCTTGGAGCAGCTAGTTACCAAAACAGCCGCTAGGTACCGCTCGTGGAAGCGACAATTCTCCTAGATTTTAGGCGCTAGTGGCCGCGACGTCGATGGGAGGATTGTGGTAAGCGTAAACTCGGGGGGCTTGGACTTGAACTGTGTAGGCAGAATTTAGTGCCATCGGGATTCAACTTTCAGCTTCATTATTATTATTATTAAATTAAATAATGGATTCGACAACGCTCAACAAGTTATGTTATAGTGGTTAGGCAGCCACAGCTGTAGCCACCTACCATTATTAATAATAGTTTTACAATTATTTTCGTCCAAATCAGTTAAAAATAAAAAATAAAAAGATAAAAATAGTAAATAAAATTCATGGGGGTCAATAGTACATAGCCAAAGTACAATAGCTGTTATTGATCCAGTTAAAGATTGTACAATTTCGGTCGCTCTACCTTCTAAATTGAGTATTCTCAGTGCTGAACTGAATGCAATTTTCAAAGCAATTTGTTTAATACTGTCAATGCGAATATCCTAACGCCAACATAGTCATATTCACAGACTAGGCATCCTCGTACAAATTATTGAAACATTTCTATAAAAACAAAATAGCATCACATATAGCTTTAGATATTATCCGGAATATTAAAACCGACCACCACAGCTACAATTTTCAATGGATACCTTGTCATATAGGATTGTCAGGAAATGAGGCGGCTGGGAAAAAAACTAACTGCAAAAGAAAATTCCAAAGTACCTCTCCAAGACCTTTTAAAATGTCTGCAAAATGGAACGACCCAGTTATGGCAGGAGAGATATGACTGGGAATCACAATTTAAAGGAAAATATGATTATTGAACCCAGCCAACTGTGAGCCTGATACCATGGTTCTCCAAGAAACAAACTGGATCGCAAAGAAATTTCCGATTAATAAGGCTACGGACTAACCATGGCTGCACAAAAAATATCTTAATTTAATGAAAAAAGGAAATTATGGTAATTTTGTAGCATACAAAGTGCCTCAAGGCCCGCTCCACATTCTATTCAGAAGTAGAAAATATGGGAAGGAAAGAAAATTGTTAGTTCCACAAAAAGAAGAAAAAGCCATCTTTTTGCAACAATTCTACAATATCAACAAAACTTCGTGATGATTTAACAGTTCTTCCTCGACGCCCATCGTAAAACAGTTCTTCCTTGACGCCCATTGTAACACAGTTCTTCCTTGACGCCCATTGTAACACAGTTCTTCCTTGACGCCCATCGTAAAATATATAAAAAGGCCATAAATTTATTTTATTTTTAATATTATTATTATTTTATTTTCTCTCTCTCTCTCTTGAGTATCCTTCTTTTCTTATTTACATGATTTTATTTTTTTTCTCTAATTAATTAATTTATTTGTTTATTATTTTTGGTTCCGTAACCTAACATTTCATTAAATTATGCCGAACACGTTTAATTAACCATATAGGATTTTGTTTCAAATCTTGAAGTTCTCTTTTGTATAAAAAAAAAATAGTACATGCCCTGAAGATATTTAATTTGATAAATTGTTATATTAACTTAATCAGATTAGTGAGGCTACGTGGTAATTTAAATTATACAAACGTTATAGGATACCCTGGAACACTGAACGTCTTGATGCCTTTTGAAGGCTTAAAGTAAAGGAGCGGTAAGGAGATATCTTCTCGACTTACCAAATATCTAAATATCGGAGAAAGAGGATCGCTAAGGAGAGAAAAGGATCGTCTTTCTGTTTTTAGTTGTTTTTTCTGTAGTCGATGCCTTTAGCAGTCGGGGCATTTACTGAAATCCACACCGTCTAAACCTTGAGCAAATACTAATGGAGCGTTCAATCGACAATATTACAGCTTTCAGTGAAAACTGAAAAACTAGGGAGATGAATCGGGCGTGGTATTGGATAGGGCACTAGACAACTGTTCTCCGGGTCCCGGGTTCAAACCCCAGCTCTGACAGGATCATAATTTATTCCGCCTTCTTTATGGTAGTGGTGTAATTCGAGAGGATTTTTCGAAATTGAGGAAAACACCTGGGATATCGGCTTTATCACCTACTTGCACGGCCGTTGGCTATGAAACAGTAACATGCTTAAACTCAATGATTTGATGATGTAGTTGTTGTTTGTTTGTGTGTTTATTTATTTAACGTCACTTTATGCTACTATGGCTAATCGGACGATGCTACAGTGGGAGTCCTAAATTTTACCTATCCAGGTTTTATTAGGATAGGGATCTTTAACGAGTACCTGACATCGCACAGGCTCGGGACCACCTTTTAACGTCCCCTCCGAAGGACGGCGTAACTAAGGATTTTTTACTCCCATTAAAAAATCCTAGGACCACCTGCGGGTTTGAAACCGTGACCTTTAGCATGGGAGGCTGTTACGCTAGCCACTCAGCTACAAGTGATCCCTGATGATGTAGTTGTTTATTGAAATAATCTTACTTGATACAGCAGTGACTATTCGGACGATGTTACAGTGGGAGTCCTAAATGTTGCCTATCCAGGTTTAATTAGGACAGGGGCCTTTAACGAGTACCTGACATCGCACAGGCTTGGGACCACCCCTCCGAAAGACAGCATGATGATCAAGGATATATTTCGCCCATTAAAAATCATGAAGTCCCCTATGAGGTGAACTCAGGACATCTTGGGCATAGGAAAGTGTTATGCTAGCCACTATGCCACTGGTGACCCATACAACTCTTGAATATTGGATTCAATATGATTATTTGACCATTTTTCTGCACTAAAGTGATGTGCAAGGAATCCATGCGCCCAGAATCACGTTTAGTCACTTAGTTTTTCCACCAATTGTTGGGTTATTTATAGAGACTGAGCGTACCCAACTATCTTGAAGGTTGAAATTTAATCTGAAGGTTCTTTGGTTTAGTACTTAAAAATCATATATCTTCTGAACCCTAGAACCTTCATGGATTTTACAGATTCAGGTACTTTTCTTTCTATAAAAAAATAATTGATTATCTCTCTTTCGAAATTCAAAAAGCTTTACGATTAGAACAAATGCATAGAAACCAAAAAACCCCAAAAAACATGGGTTTCTTCGAGGCAACTATACCAATTTTAATTTTATTCACATTCGTCTCCAAACTCAAAGGTTCCCTCACAAGGAAAATGTTTCAGTATTTTGTTTGTTTATTCGTTTAACGTCACTTTATACTACTGTGGCTAATCGGACGATGCTACAGTGGGAGTCCTAAATTTTGCCTATCCAGGTTTAATTAGGATAAGGATCTTTAACGAGTACCTCACATCGCACAAAAACTCGGAACCATCTTCTTATGTCCTCTCCAAAAGGCAGCATAATTAAAGATTTTTTACTCCCATTAAAAAATCCTAGTACCATCTGCAGGTTTGAACCCGTGACATTTGACATAGAAGGCTGTTAACCGAAACAGTAAAAATCCTTGTTAATATTAAACTTAATACTATTGGGTTTCGCTGATAAAGTTCTTTTTGTTTATTTTTAACTCTGATTGCCTTTGCATCTTAAGATTAAGTAGAGTAATTAATTTTCTATTTAAAAGGAATTAAATATATATCTTTGATTCACCGAAACGTATCACTGACCCTCTCCCCCTCCCCCTGCTCATATAATAGCCAATAATACTTCACGATAACGACCTCCCTACAAATCGGAGTGATCCGATTGGCTACCGGCTATTCTCTCCCGGCCAATCAGATTGCAGCTAAATTGAATATTCCATTAATATATGGAATTCCCCAATCCCAATCCTATCCAGTCTATATTTCGATAACTTGCTCAATCCTTTTCGCGACGAAATATTTTTATTACTAATACTTTAAGATTATAGTTAATTTCAGGTTATTGTGTACATTCATTTTGACTCTTTGAAGATCTGATTAAAGGACAATAATTTCAATCGTGTATTTGTTAGACTGCATCCTTCTAACATGATTAGACGTCTATTTAACCGTTTTTGTGCCGGATGAAAAACGAGTGCCTATGCGAAGATAACCGGCACAATTTGAGAAATATTCAGTGATTTGGAAAAAGGCTTATAAAAACCAAACTACAAATTATATTTATATTTTATAAAATGTTACGTATTTGGGACGAAATGGAGATTAAATCTATGATAATGATTCTCCAATATCAATTAAAAATAATATGAATAACACAATTATATATAGTATAAAAATTATATTTTATCATAAACAGTTCGACTTTTGAACTAGAAGAATGTCCATCTTACTGCTCCAGAGGATAGTATCAGGAGTACCAGATTTTTTTTCAATTTCTTTCTTTTTTCAAAATATTTTATTAAATAAAAATCATTATAAGGAAAAAAAAATTGATAAAATTTACCAATTTCAGATTGCTTCAAAAAAATAATATCTCACTCAACTCTCTTTTTAAGCCTGTTTGTGTTTGCATTATAATTATCTTTCTCAAATTGGAATAGTTGAAATGAAAATAAATAATTTTCATTGAAATGATTTAATTGAAATTGCTCAATTTCCTTTGAGCAATTCTTCTAAATCCTGTCATTTTAGATTATATTTCTACCACAAGAAAAACAATTTGTCTCATGACAAGTCCAATCCAAAGTCTAAACGAAAATAAGACATGTTATATTCAAGGTTGGATGGGGTAGGGGAAATTATTAAAACCCATAAATATCACAAAAAAAAGAATGTATTTTCACTCTAAAGAATAACTGTACAAAAATTAATTTATATATAAAAATTCCATCATATAAAATATATGTCTATTTATACATACATATCTATTTATACATGAGATCACATCCATACAGATTTTTTTTCTTAACCTAAATATAAAAGGTATTTACAATATTTATATAAAAATAATACTATACACAAAGATTTTTTCAAATTAAAGCTTATTTATTGACTATAATATTTGGGTTTTTGTTTCAACCCTAAATGCGGATTCAACCGCTAATAACTACACACATATTAAAATTTAGGCACTCTTGTGCACAAGGCCAAAGAAATAAGGACACAAAATCTAAAAACGTTTTTTTTGGAACGATTTGATGATGACAAGAATATATAAATATATTATTTTGGACGGATATGAACAATTGGATAATTTTATAGTTTTGACAATTAAATATAATGATTCCATTTATACTAAATTCAAAAATAATAATTTTGAATAATTAATTTGTAAAAATAACAGACAACCATTACTGAGCTATAAAAATATTAATTCCTTTTGAATATTCACCATCATAAATACGGTACAATTTTCATTATATATGTCATTGAAATAACCATTTAATTTTAAATAACGACTAATTGTTTCGTGATTGTCACAAGAAAATATTTTTTCACATCTTTTAGCCTTTAAATTACTTTGAATTATGTTCAGTAACAATCCGAATGAAACGAAAATCGTGTGCAACTGTACATTAGCAAACTATTTAGAGGCTGAAATCTCAAACATCAGGGATAACAATTCATACTCTCTAAACTGACAGTTCTTATCAGTTTAGATTTTTTATTTAATTAATGCGATTACACACTCAAACAGAAAATTAAAAATGGGTATAATTATGAAATAATAATAAAATTGAGAAATTAAATTAAAAATGGAGCATTTATGATATTTTCTTGTGACATTGACGAAATTTTAATTATTACAATTTTGATATAATATTTTATGAGAAAGTAGCCTGTTCGGTGTAACTTAAGTCTACTTTTTATGCGAGGTGCTTAGGTAAGAACAAAAATCTCTAAAAGTTGTTACTCTATTTCAATTTAAATTCAATTTTAAAATCTGTATCAAAACTTTTAGAGTAAGCTGACGTGATATGGAATAACATGTGACTAACTGAGAATCAAGTTACACCGATCAGATTATAGCCAATACTTTTATGTCTAATAAATATTTTAATTTTTAAGCCATGTGCTTCGGAGAACTTTGAAATTTGTTGTGCCTTCGTCGTCAAATCGTGTTTTTAGGAACGAATTTCAATTAATAGATTGAGCTAAATATTAACATGAGCAAAATATGTTGTTTTGACTAGCGGTTTCAACGAAGCCAAAACTTAAAATATGTATTACAAGTAAACTATTTTCACTCTGAAAATACAACAATTTCATGTAAAGGAATGTCAAATTTTCAATGTCTTTGTCAATGACTAGTATTTTTTGACAAGTAAGTAAATGCCATTTTATTATATGTTAGACGCGAATAAGTTTTATCTGAGAATTTCGTGATTCTATACAAAAAAATAGTTCTATATATCTTAGACGGTTTTGAGAAAAGTATTAGTACATAAATGGGTCTCGATTCGTTATTTATTTCACAGGAAATAAGTCGTGTAAACCCAATACGTACCGAATTCTCAAAACCGTGAAAGATGAAACTTGAAAGTTATACACAGAGTATATTTTATTTCACATAAAAATAGTTCTAATTACAATTTTGTGGCATTTTATGTTATTCGAGTTCAGATTGGTTTATCTTGTCTTTTTAAAGTGTAATTACTAAAATTTTATTAGACCGTTGGCTGAGGACTTTAACCCTTACAAAGGCGCACCGGAGTACTTGTACCGTATTTGTACTGACCGTCATGGCAGAGATTTGAGCAATGTTTCGTGAAAAATACTAGCACGATATATTAAATAAATGATAAATACAATTTAAAATAACTTCCACCAAGACGGAAGCGCTGTCGTAAGGGTTAAAAGAAAAGTGAGTGCCGCTATCGGACCATCGCGATCAGATTGAAAGACAAAGTTCAGGGCACCGTAAGGTCCCTACTACACGGTGAAAGTGAGTAATAAGTCTCTATCGTGATAGTACTCCTATAACATTCTACTAATAATAAGTATATACTAATCGTATTATTTTTACATTAATAACCATTAGTAATACTTAGTGAATATAACAAGCCTTTTTTTTTTTTTTTGTCTTAAAAGTGTTTATTCGGAAGGACTGTCCAGGTGGGGATCGGAATCGAGCCTACTATTTATTTAATATATTTTTAGATACCACATTGTCCCATCGATGTTTCAAACCACAGTTCGATGATTGTTAACCGTCGTATTTATTGATCGACATCCGGACAACCTTCCTTCTGGGAAATTTATGTTTTAATTCAACATTATTGGTTTTATTAAATTTTAAAAAAAAATATAATTGTAATATCAAAAATTTATAACCCACATAATTTTTTTTTTTTAATATTATTGTACTTGAAAATCGGATATCTCTCATAATAAGCTCATTCATCCATACCTTCTGCATTGTTATATGATAATTAACTTTTAATGTTAATGTAGTGAGTTGCGAAATAAGTTCTATGTTTTTCAATATTTCAATTTAATCCTCTAGGTGTTTAAAAAATCATTTTTACTGGTCAATAAAGTTTACATATTCTAAAATAGGATTAGTTAAGTTAATTTTATGCATCAGTTTCAACAAAGGTTCCTTATCTTTAAATTCGAACAGAAAAAAATACATTTTCCTCATTTAACGATTTTTTATTTCCGAAAAGGAAAATCCGCTCACGGACTGTTCTTATTAAGAAAAAGAGCTCGGATCGTCCTTCAACTGTCGATGACCAAATTCTATCATTGGTCACTGAACGATCTTGATTTTACTAGTTTAAGAAAAACGATATTGTAAAAATATTTACTATAATCTGATGTTGATATTGAAATCACCCTAAAAAAGGCTAAGAACTTGTTTACAACCCAATGTAAATAACAATCAGGTTTTGTCAAACATTGGTGAGAATGAAGATGTTTTAAGAGTACTATCAGATACGCGACTATCACCGTGCAGCTCCGACTTATCTTAACTTACCCTAAGTGCTATACTAGAGTCAGTACGCCATCTCCGTACCGCCCCACGGCCTGTAGGGCTTCTGGTGACTGGAGGTTGGCGGGTACTCCTGCTGGTAGTGCTGGTAGTGGTAGGGGGGAGCCGGTGGGGGGTGGGGCACCGGAGTGAGGGGGGTCAGCACCGGGCCCTCGCACTCGAAGGACGAGTTGGGGCCGGAGGAGGAGCCGCTGGAGTCAGCCCAGGGCTTGCTGTGGCCTTGTGGTCCAGCCTCAGGCCAGGGACGCGACAGCTCGCGCTGGGCCGCGAAGCACTGCAGGTGCGACATGCAGCCTCAGCCGCAGCGGGTCCTGGCTGTCCAAGCCCTCCACCGTCACCAGGTACCGCGCCACCTCCGCAGCGCACTCCCGGAACCCGATGTTGTGGTAGTCCATCGCCAGCTTGGAAGCGTCGTAGGAGGAGTTGTCTAAGCCTGCAACAGGAAGGGGAAATTAGATTATTAATATTTATTGCAATTACTACAGAGTATTTATATACTAATATAATAAAATAAAAATAATATATATATATATATATGTGAGCATTCTAATAAAGAAAAAAAACATATAAGATCACCTAATACTAGATAAGTTACCACATCGCAAGTCAACATCAGTCTTGTACAGAATTTATAATTATCTAAGCCAACTGTCGTGCAAGGCGTAATTACAATCATCACAGCAGTCAGCCCTCCCCTCCCTCGTTGGGCTATAAGGAGATTTTTCTCTGTCACAGTAAAAAGCCTCGAAGTCTCGGTCATGAGGTTGATGGGAAACGCGCGTTCTCAGCACTACGACTGTCATTTGTCCAAAGTCCTACAACTGGACCTCACAGTTGCATAAATGGAATTATTTAAGTTGACATGAGTAAGCTATGTTTAGAGTTCACAGTAGTCTATTCCTCTTCGGGTTCTGGGTTCGATTCCCGGCTGAGGCCGAATATTATGTATTCTGTTAATTCAGCCGGGGGGCAACCCTAGGGTATGGAGACCCTCCTAGGGCATGCTCAGCATCTTTGAAGTGGGTACTTAAAATTAGAGAAACAATCTGGCGGCTGAGCGTGATCTCGAACTAATAACCTCCTAGTCCTATAATCAGTAACAATCTCTGTATGTACTCAGTCCAAGGCCCTTCATGGCTTGTAGTGGTACATGGGTTTTTGTTTAATTCATTTAACGTCATTTGATGCTACTGTGGCTAATTTTGCCTATCCAGGTTTAATTGAGATAGGGACCTTCACCGAGTACCTGACAGTGCACAGGTACAAGAGATGGTATGTTCTTGTTTTTAAAAAGGCATGGGGCATGTATATATTATAAATAAACCTTTATATATATATATATATATATATATATATATATATATATATATATTTTTTTTTTTTTTTTTTATTTATTTATTTTTTTTTATTTTTTTTTTTTATGTTCTGTTGTCTTTGACAGACTTAGGAGAACTTTAACCGCCGTAATCAGCCTATTCCATCTCTGTAATATATATATATATATATATATATATATATATATATATATACATTATACAATGAACCTAACCTATTTTCCCATTTATCAGAAGCCGCTAATAAAGTTGTTTAAAATATCAAACAAATATAATGAGATCGTCTATAAAATTTGTATAAAAGAATAAAAGCCTCCTAATACGACGATAAGACCACACTTTTCTATCAGCAGACTTTGTATTATAGAGAGAAGTATTGTATTAATACACTAATGATGGAACGAAGTGTGAGAACGTGTGAAAGAGCGGAGGGCGATCTGGCCAGCCAGGTGCAGTTCCCACGAGCCAGCCCTGCTCTGCTCTTATCTGTAACTTCCGTCTTATCGGACATGTTGCCTTTTTTAGAATGTTTGTGTTGCCTTCATAGAGAGCGAAATGGAGTTTTAGTAGGTCATTAGAGGGGGAGGTGTTTACATAATGATAGTTGTACTCTCGATGAGATATTATGAGAAAGTCCATATTATAACAGTACTAGTCTATTATCGAACTACTTGAAATAAATATTTAACAACCGTTGTTTTTTTTTTCCTTTTTAGTCCCCGAAACATAAGAATTAATGTGAAATATTATGTAACTTTTGATAGTAAATTAATGTTGTGGTAGAAAATATTACTTCACTTGTATATTGACATAAATTTAATGTATCTTCTGAAAAAATATCTGTAGAAAATGGCCACATTGTTTTTATTATATATATATATATATATATATATATATATATATATATATAATATATATATATATGCAAACATTTTTTTATGTATTATGATTTGAAAACATGTATAATACAAATACAATTTAATAACTTTTATGTACAACTATGATTTAAAATTGAACGGTTTTCGTTGTGTATATGACTTCTCATATTTCTAGAAAATTAATTTCAGTATAGCAAACGATTTTTCATTTAATGAGTTTCGAATTATTCAATTGTTTATTTATCTATTATTCTGTTTTATAAAAGAAATGACCAAAATCAATTGCCACTTTATTTTTGGCGATAAGTCAGTAGGATTTTTTATTTATTACGTCAACAAATTATTTTAGGTAATACCTTAGGCTCTTTTTAAGGTATGTATTTTAACTAAATAAAGCTGATAATATGCGTATTTTTGTTAAGTAATTTTAATGATATATGCAAAAAAAAAAAAAAAAAGATATCGTTCCAGTTGCCATTAAAGCCGACATTAAAATATGGTTACGCTCGGATACTAAAGCTGATTGGCAAAGGATGTGGGACACCGTAGATAATAACAAGTTAAAGGAGATAAAACCAGATACACACCGATGGAAGACTTCAGTGAGAGCAACACGGAGAGAAGAAACTGCTCTAACAAGACTAAGAATAGGCCACTCACGACTCACTCATATTCATCTCATCACGAAAGACCCACAACCAATATGCAATAGATGTCAGACAACCATAACCGTGAAACATATCATAGAGGAATGCCCGGATTACGAAAGTCTTATGCAGGAGTACAAGCTTGGCCGAGCTCTCAAAGAGTCACTTTTTGACTGCGAGGATGTCAATTGTATTTTATAAAGGGAAAACATATTTTGATTGTTAAAATAAAATTCATACCACCTAATTTACCAAACAATTAGTATATGGCGTAAAAAACCGCGCAGTTAAAAACGCCTAATCATCATTCCTAATCCCCCCCCCAAAAAACAAAAACAAAAAAACAATACATTATTGGTTCTTTAAATATGACAGTGGAAACAAAACAAACGTTTTGAAATTTTTTTTATTATCATTTCATTTTTGTTACAAACACTTGATTTTGACCTATAGGATTCTAAACAGGTTTAGAACTCATAATTGTAATCAATTTATTTTCGATGCGTTGTATACAACAGATTGGTCTATATACTGTATAATTTTATTATTATGTATTTTCCCTTACTATGTACTTGATTTATAGGTAAGTGAAAGTGAATAAAAATACAGAGAGCAGGTAGATACAGGTAGAGTCAGATACAGTCCTCTATGAGCGATGACGCAGAACTGACTACCTGGCTAACTTTTTGTTTCCCCGGTAGAGGTCTCTTCCTGTCTTCCGGTTTATATGAAAAATGGCCTGTTCCTGTCGGTTTGATAAGTTACAGCAGGAACAGGAACTCAACCGTGTTTTTTTTTTTCTTTTCGTTTCCAGACACCAAAGGTTCGATCCCGTTGCCTCATTCTCTCCAACGAATGCTAATAGGACAAAAAGCAGACAGACGAACCTCCTACGCAAGAGGATGCACCTTCCGGTGGCAGTCCGTTAGGTCGCAGGGTCGCGTTACCGCTTTCTTTGTACCTGGCTGGTGTCGTAACCCGGGTCCAACGTACCTACTCCAACCCTTTCTACGATCTGTGTGTGGGAGTGTCTGTCCTAATTTACGGGTAGAATCTGGGTCTGATAGGATGAGGGTATGAATAGGCAAAGAAGCAACTGCCTATAGGAGGATTGATAAAAAATTAGGATCAGGCAAAAAAGAAGACACGAAAATAAAATACCCTTTTTATACGTCCAGAATATTCGTATTTATTATTTTTTAATACATTTAAAAAAACGCTGCAAATTATTACACAATGGTTTATTATTTCCTATTTATTTATCTGTTTAAAAACAATTAACTAACATGAAAAGCAATATATAATTCAAAGGATAATGGAATACCACTACTACTAACTTCTGCTATTTCTGAACCAATTTCAATGATTCTTTTTAAAATAAATATATAATAAAAGGAACTTATGGTGTGCATATTTAAGTGTGAAATATTAGGTAAAACTTCCTGAAAAATTAAAAAATAAAAGATTATTTTTTCACTTTGTAGTGATATATGGATCAATATTTATTTTTCTAGTTCATCGTGCTTTAATGATTCTAAAGTTCTTTGCATATTTTTCTCTATCTTCAAAAATAACTGAGTTTCAGGTGTATGGATGGTATGGGTAAAATTTCAATTTTTTTTTCTAATTGTTCCCGGTTCTTTGGTTAAAAAAAAAACACAAGTACATTTTTACTTTCACTTACTAATATAGTGAGGGAAAGTATTGCGATCGTGAAAATTTTCGAATTCCAGTTTTCAACGGAAATACACCTTTTAGGGTCCCCTAACCAAATAACCAAGTCCCGCAAAAAGGTCTGTGTGTGTGTGTGGTAACAGTAAGTCCTATGAAACTGAAATTTCATATTTAAGACAACTATACGCCCAAGACGTGACATAACTTTTTTCATCAAAATGAGCCTACCAGAAGAGGCACTTTTTTCGATTTTCTCGAAAACGGTTCCGACGATTTTGATTAAACTCGCTTTAATATCATGTAGGTTTTATTCTGATTAAAATGGTCTGACAGGGCTTAAATCCCGATATTTTAAATTTTCTTCCCCTAAAGTACCTTTAATTTTGTAGATTCAATAAAAATAACTATATTATCTTGTTAACGCTCATGAAAAACAGGTAAATATATAAATTGAATAAATTCGATACCCAACTAAAGGAGAAAACAGAAAAAAATAGTTTTTTAATGCAATTTTTCGTTTTTGAACATAAGAGCAGTAATATATGTGTATGATATACCGTTGGAAAGCTAAAGATTTTAGAAAAAATATTATCTCATACACAAGCTTTTAAAAGTTAATAGAGAGTGATGAAATGAACATAAAACTAACTGATTATTTTAGATAATGATATAATAGATTTTTTAATAAAACACATGTTTCTATATAAATTCAATTTAATTAATTCCTTAATAGTTTCACGTATTTTTATCTCTTACTCTTTTTGAAAATTCTTTCATTGATTTTAAAAATGGAGGTAAGTGAAAGTCGTGTGTTGCCCGCACCAGATTTTTACAATACTTATTGTAAACAAACATATCTTGAATGTATGGTCTTCAGAAAACAAATTTACTTTCTATTAACTATTTTTAGTCATATTCTAATTTTTTTTTTATTTATGTTACAGGTTAGTGAAGGGACCATTGAACACCATTTTCATTGTACCCTAAAAAAAGTGAGTCCAACGCTGTAATGATCTGTAGTTATTGTCTTATACAATTGAATTTTATATTTACGTAAAAAATCTTTAATTAATTTATTATTCAAAACTGAACACAACTACCTAATAGTCTTAATTCTTTATTGTCAACATTAGCAACTGTGTCTTGAGGCACTTCAATGTGCATTCAACAATCGTTTCCTCGTATCTACCTAATTAATATTATTTCATTTAAATTTTTCATAATTATTGATTCTTGAAATTTACAACAGTATTAATAAATAGATGAATTATATGTAGGTATAATATGAAACAAGGCGTGAGTGATGTGTCTTAAAAAACTATCCATTAGCAGCACGCAAAAAATATTCGAAATCAGAAGGTCGTAGTGCCATCTTCTTTTAAAAGCCTCGGAGGATTATCAGGAATGGAAGAGGGAGCAATGATTGAAACTAGACTATGATTGAAACTATGATGGAAATGGAATTGGTCATGGACGGAGTGATATCTAGTTCGGGCCAAGTCAGCAACATACGGAACAAAAACAAAATTTTTGGATGAGTTTGTTGGTGACATAGTAAAGAGCACTGAGGATTTTAAGAAAGATTTCGGATTTGTAAGGATTGTATAAGTGAATTTGTGTAGTTAGGGTTTAGTAGAGCCCCAAAACTCAACTCCGTAAGTCTAGACGGGCCTTACGATAGTCATGTAAAGCCTTTTGTATTTAAGTGGACGATCTGAGCGTTTGTCCAGTGAAGAAGCCGAAAATTATATGCTACGAAATATTAATATTAAAATTCTATAATATATGGTCCTTGAGCAATAATTATATTCTGCACCGCTGACACTTCGTGATCTCGGTTCCGCACTCTGACATAGGGTGAATAAATTATGCATATTAGGGTCGACACCTCGCCTTACAATTGTAATCGTTATATTATTAGAATAACAGAACTGCCAGGAATAATCGTTGATGTTACCGATGCTAACACTTATTGGAGAGTTAGTTCCCACATATCTAAGTATATGTATGGGTAGATAGAAGTCATAGAGGACAAGTCGAAATCCGTTGCAATATGTATATATATATATATATATATATATATATATATATATATATATATATATATATATATATATATATATATACAGAGGCAGATCAAAACTAAAACCAGCTACTACTATTCCTTCCATGACAAACTCCATTCCCATTTCAGCCTACTAGTTTCAATAATCCTTGACTCGTCTTCGATTCTTATTAATCCTACGAGGCTTCTGAAATGAAGATGGCCACCAAACCTACTAATATAGAATATTTATTGGAGGAGTTTCTCCTCATTTGTATCATGACGTATTATTTTTCCCAAGCATTAACGGTATATTGTGAACATCAATTTACATATTAAATTTGTAAAAAACGGTCAACTCGTAAAGATATATAAGCATGTATTTTAGAATATTTGCCAAATTCGCTTTATTTTTTTCTAATTAGTTATTGCAATTACTGGTTCAAATGTGAAAGTGGAAAAATGTGCCATTGACAACTATGAAGCAATACAAGACGCATTGATTTGAGTTTTTTTTTTTAACAAAATTATTAGATAGTAAATTCGAATTCGATTCTGTCGCAGTTACATTGATATTTTTCGAGATTACTTTTTTATTTTTTAATATATGAAGTAATTTGTTTTAAAAAAAATTGAAATCTGCTATATATGTTTCTATTTCTCGCCATTTTGTTTTTCATATTGGATAAATCAAGATCTATCAGGATTAAAATATTTGTTACTAATAATTAAATTGTGGTTTTTGATTATTTATAAACTTATTTTAAACATAGGAAAATAACCTAATCAAAGTATAGCTTGCATTATTTTTTTTTTAATGTGCTATCATTATTTGAGAATAAAATTAAAAAAAAAAATTCATAAGCATGTGCATTATAATTTTGAATTATTATTTTATATTACAGTTTTTTTAAATGAATAATAATTTATTAGATTAAAAAATATATATTAAATTTTAAACGTGAATAATAAATATAAAAATATAATTAATGAAGAGTTATCAGTGGGTAATCATTTTATGACATTTTCACGACTTGTATTCTTACTACACATTTAATCAGTATATTTGTCCAATACAGTTGTAAGTTACAATAAATATATAATAAAAATATACAAACTTTTAATGTTTAACTTAATTTATTTTACTTTTTTTAAATAAGCCTTAATTTGTTTTGTTTGTTTAATTCTTGAAAGTGTATTAATTAAAATAGAAAATAAAATAAAAACTAAACTAAATAAGAAAAAAGTATGTATAGTAATGATATATATACGTGTATATAAAGGCTTATTCTATTCTCTCTCTCTCTCTCTCTCTCTCTCTCTCTATATATATATATATATATATATATATATATATATATATATATATATATATATATATATATATATAAGAAGTAAAATAATTAAGGAGCGTTGCGAAAAATAAATAAATAAATAATAGTAATCAATACTGTGCCAGAGATATACCCCTCGTAGGTATTATCGGCCTTGGGACCCCTAATTCCGTTATTATTTTTTTATCTATTATCTGTTTGCAAAGACAACTATAGGATGAGCATGGACAGAGGGTAAAACAAGCCGGAGAGGATTAGGACAGAAGGACGAAGGATAAAGGACCAAAATGGTAAGAAATAAGGACTGGGTAATATAGGAGGGGGGGGGGATAGACGGGGGTTGGTTGTGGGAAGGGTAGTACGGGAGCGCTTCCCACGGCGAGCATCTGTCGCACTTCTCACGGCCACGGCCTCTATTTGCATTGCCATAATATTCTCCCTCATTAGTCTGTCAGTGGCTCCCTGTCTAAGTCGTCTTCGAGGATTATCGGGAGGGTTAGGGTCCTGGCCTACGTGTGTCTTGCAGGATAGGCCAATGAAAATGTAAAAAATAAAAATAAATAAGTTAGCAAATTGGTTTGTTTGTTTTAGTTTTAAGGCGTAAAGCACCTGGCTATAATGCGGATATTTAATCTTTACAAGGATGAAATAGGAGGGAAAAAAAAAATAAATTTAGAAACAAAATTGATATTATTACAAGATAACACGGGACAGGAATGCAATTAAGTCATTTTTTTTTCTCATTCATTCGTGCAGAGGATTCGTTTATATCAGCTCATTTAACTCAATCAAATAATTTTACGTACTTTTCGATATTACTCACGTCTTTCCATCGCTAATCAATATGTTTACTGGTCTATTTAATCCTTATCTTTATTGTTCTTATTATATTTCTATTTATTTTTCTATTTATTATATTTCTATTATATTTTTATTGATTTCGTCCTTTTCTCTCAGAAAACTGGATATTCGTATATATAATTATTTTTTTTAATTATTTTTTAATGTATTATATTATATATATATATATATATATATATATATATATATATATATATATATATATAAATATAAAATATGCATATATATATATATATATATATATATATATTTATAATTATTTTTTAAATTATATATATATATATATATATATATATATATATATATAAAATATGCATATATAATTATTTTTAAAATTTATATATATATATATATATATATATATATATATATATATATATAAAATGCATATATAATTATTTTTTAAATTTATCATGTAGTATACATTAAGGTATGAAACATGATGTTATAATAAACGGTCCTTATGTAAGGTTACCATGTAAGGAAAAAAAAAAAAAAAAAATATATATATATATATATATATATATATAATATATATATATAATATAATATATTTGGCCGCTCTACAATAGATGACAATGTGAGAAAATCTTATATATATATATATATATATATATATTTTTTTTTTTTTTTTTTTTTTTTTTTAGCATAGGTAAGTTAATCGTCTTCTGAAGATTTTTGGGCAATAATTACCACTTGTATTTTTTGGACCTATAACCGAACAACAACGGGACAGCAATAGGAAAAAAAACTCTTTTGAGCGCACCACTCGACTTTCACTTACCTCTGTCAATAAAATGACTAATTTCATTATCAAAAATAAAAATATTGCATAAAAAAAAAAAAGTTTGCTCTTTTTTCCCTTTAGTTGAATATCGAATTCGTTCAACTTATGTATTTACAGGTTTTTTTACCAATGCTAACAAGATGATATTCTTATTTTCTTCCAAAATTCTAAATTAAAGGTACTTTAGGGGAAGAAACTTTAATGGGCAGGTAGTTTGGAATTAAAGGAGGTATATCTATCGCGGGCTAAGTCAGCAGATTATAAGATATTCAGGTCATAACGGATGAATTTACAATATTAGTGAACAAATAAGGAACACTTATGTATTGATGTGGCGGAGAATAACTATTTGATTTGAAAAATGTATCATTTTTTTTTTCTTTTATGATTGATAAAAAAACTACCTAAATTGGGTTTATTTGAAAGGAATTTACAATTTCCAGTTGTTGTAATCTTAGCTCGCAAATATTTCATGAAATTCCACACTCAAGTTGGAATTGCAATCTCTTCGCCATCTCCAATGGCCGGCATTCCTTCGGGATATTCCGAGTTATTAGGGTACAACAGTTATTAATTTTTTTTTTTTTCCTCACTCCGAACCTAAATCGACCACGTGTGAGGACGATATAGGGTCGCGTGTACACCACGCTGTACCGATACACACCAGGTACCGAAGCGGGTACAAACAGTTAAGAAAAAGTCCCCTCGTTTCCCCTTGGAAGGTAAATCGGCGGGGGGTGAGGTGGTCCAAGGTCGGTCACACGACTCGGGGTACACAATGGCAACCCTTTAATGGCTACAATGGGTTCGACCAACTCTACATAACAATATTATATATTTCTCTAGCTTCTACTACTGCCAATAATGTTTCCGGATGGCAATATCTTAAGGGGAAAGAGCCGATTAATGGTGTAAATAATCTGAAAAAAAACTTCAGGGACACAACAAGGCTCTATGTAGTGACTACCTAAAATTACAACTAAAAAAACAAATCCAGGCTACTGTTTTCGGCTGATAAGATGATCTTTTGGAATGCACAAAATTATGGTAAAGGTACTTAAGAGGAAGAAAATACTAAAATTCAGCATTTAAACCCTGTCAGACTATTTCAATCAGAATGAAACTTATATTTTATCAAAGCCCATTAATTTTCACATAGATATACTGAGTTAAAAAAAATCGTTTGTCATTTGGTGAATTCGAAAAAAGGTATATAATACATGGTTTAAAGTAGCACTTCTTGAAGTGAAACAGTTTCTGTAGCACCTCGGGCGTATAGTTAGTTACCTTAAACATGAAATTTTCGTCTGTTCCGTACGACTTTTCGGTTTCGCGGCAAACTTTCCGGACACGGACTCTGACCTTTTTGCAGGACTTGTTTATTTGGATTCACAGGACACTAAAACGCTTATTTCCGTTGAAAACTATAATTCTAAAATTTTCACGATCGCAATACTATCCCTCACTATACATATTTTATATATAAGTAAGTGAAAGTTAAATTAATATTCTGTTATTATAGGTCCTTTATTAAAAATAAACACAGCTTTCCCCCTCTCTATCTACTCTCATGAGAGCACTTTCAGGACAGAAACTATCACCGTGTGAAATACCCTTGAGCCATTAATATTGGAGCAGTGACGGAGTGCTTCCCAGAAGACCCTCCCTCCCCCCATCACACTAGAGATGTCGCTAATTGAGCGAGGGCGGAGCTGACCGGAGCGACGTGGGAACCGGAGCGGGACCGGATCGATACCGGGCCGTGTGAACCCACCTGCCGGCACCTGTTGCTCGCTTCCCACGGAACCTCTGCGGGTCTATGGCTACTCTGGTCAAGGGTCGATGGGTTCAGGCGGGACCTGGCACTTTGTAGGAGAATCGCAGGAAATAAAGCCTTTGAAACTTCATCTCAAAAAGTTGATTTTAGTAAATTATTTCCAATAGTCGATCTTTGTAATCGATCATATATATATATATAGTTTTTTAACACAATCCAAACATTTTATTTCCAAATTTCAAGATGCCTAAAATACGAAAATCAGTGTTATATATTTATTCTTTGATGCTTGGACGGTAAAGAGATTTGCACATGCTTATGGATAAGCTTAAATAAAGACAATGAAGATTCACTACATTATAAAAAACGAATGGATACCAGTGTAGCAAGTCTTTTGGAGAGCGCCTCGACAGTCTTCTGGGCGGATTTTAGATTGAAAAGATTTTTAGATAATTTTGATTTTTTTTTTTTTTCTTGTGTAAATAGTTAATTTATTTGTTAACGATAATTTTGAACGTCTGTCTAGTCCATATATTGCATTAAGTTCTTTTCTGTTTCGCTTGAAGTCCATGTTAGTCGTTTGTCTAAGTAAATGCCTACGTAACGTATTGTATTGGAAACTACTATGGGAATATTAATTAGAATGCGAAAATAGAAATAAAAAAATAAATATATGTATGGAAAAGTAATTAGTCTTGGAGAATTATTTGATATTAATTTAGAATTCTGTATGGGGCTACTAATGAAGTAGATAGAACACTGGTTCACAAAAGTACGCGCTTACAGGTTTGAACCAGACCACAGCAGAATAAATATTTATGTTGTTATTTCAGGAGTATGTAGAACCTCCTGAACGCTCAAGCAGCCACTGTGAATTGGTTACTCGAAAAATAGTGAAGAAATCGAACGGTTCAGCGTAGGGGTGGGCATAATCGGATGATCGGACTTTGATGATTTTAATAATCGAATGATTTCAAAATCGAATGATCGACTGATTAATAGGTACAAATATCCATAAAATTTATGATCCAACCCCTTCCAATACTTCGATTATCGTTTAAAAACTCATTTCGAATGATCATTCGTTTCTCCGAACCGATTATTCCGATAATCGATTAATTCGAATCTATAAATCTATAAACGATCTGATAATCGTCATTCGATTATGCCCACCCTAGTTCAGCGTGATCTGTACATTGAATCTTACTATATACTCCGGTATACATATATATTCGTATGTTTTTGTTTTTTACTTTAAATGAAAGGTTTCGTTGCCGGTTTTTTATTAGGTGATTTTTACTGTAAACCTGGATCTTTACCTAATATAGCTATGCAAATATAGCGCAGGTATTGACAAGATGTCCTTGCCTAACAAGATTATACGGATCAATCGACGAGCGGCACAGAGGCCCAACCTGCTAATCCAGTTAGCGGGCGCACAAAGACCACAGCGTCACCCGATAGCGGTCTCCTGTCCCCCTCACGTCACCGCATCCTTTGTCCAATCCTTTTTTGAAGGAGCTCTTCTCCTTTATTGAAAACCTTTCGCCAATTTTCAGATTTGTACAGACCTCCTTATCCCCATTCAATAACCCCCATTTCCCTGACGCTTGGCACGCTCCGGTGTTTACCTTCGAAGGTCTGACAGGATAACTACCCCCTTCAGGGTGAATCTGTCCGTAGTAAACATAAAATAATAAATCTCTCAGCAGTTCCAACAAAGAGGGCTACCTCTGACGGAAGTTGCGACCTAACGGTATGTCGGTAAGGCAGAAATCACTTTAAGCTTGACGTGCCACTGTTACGGAACTTTCTGTGAAATCTTTACTTGGAAAAAGCTCAATTTATACACGATATATCTGTGCTCAAATGGAAAAATTGTATGTCACTTTTTCTAGAAATCAGAGCTTTTCACAATTTGGAGTATCCGTTCGTTTACTCATGAACTAAAAGAATAACCCTTGCGGCATTTTCCTATCTTCAGACATGAACGAACGCACACTCCAGAATAAAAACTCTCATCTTTAGAAAAAGTACCATTTTGCCATTTCGGTAGAGATATTATCATAATAAAATTAAAATCTATACCTTTGCAGCCCATTAAAGGTCTTGGATTATTATTTATAGTTCGTATGGATATTCATACGGAGTCTATTTCATGCAAGAAGGTGATTAAGACATCACCTTAGGTTTTCCCCCCAATATTTGGATACCCAATTTACATCGGCTGGGTGAGCCCTATAAGAGCCTACCTCAATGTGACTTGCGATATTTTGACTACTTTAGTGGTTAACTAGTTTTTTAAAGATGCATCATATGCTTTTGGAGATCTTACAACTGTTAATGCTAGTTCTCCCATGCCAAATGTTGTGAGTTTAAATTCCAGTCCAGGAGAGACTTTTTTAAGCATTTAAAAATGCCTATACGTCCTGTCGTGAAACAAGATAAAAAAATGTTAGTGTTTGACTTGAACTGACCTTTGGCGTGTAGACTCTTGAGATGGTCGACCGTCATCTGTAGTATCTCGGCCTTCTCCAGCTTGGCGGAGCCCTGCTTCTCGAAGGCGGAGGGTACTAGCCTCCTCAGCTCCAGGAGGCTGGTGTTGATCCGGTCCCGGCGTCGCTTCTCGATGATACCGCGTCGCTTCTTGCGGCTCAACATCTGGCACGAGTCCGCGTCCCCTGGCGAGGAGCATCTAAAACCAATTCTCATCTTAAAAATAGATTCGTTGAAATTGAAAACAGTATTTATACAATAAGTTTTGTGATGTAATGGACCACGGGTTCCTTAGGGTCAGGAGTTCAAACCCGGCTGTGGCAGGATAATAATTCATCCTAACATTTGTGCAGTAGTTCCCAATTTTTGTTTTTTTTTTTCGCGGATTCCTTTAGTCAATCACTTCAATGGCAGTAATATATATACATATAGAATAGAATAGAAATTTTATTTGTCTTTGGGGCTTCCCCATACAAATAGAGCCTAGCTTGGCTATAAATTACAATATTATGGTTTTAGAACTTTATATACATATCGTTTAAAAATAAATAAAATAATAGTGAAAATTTACTAAAACAATTTGACTTTCAAAAGTAAATTAGAGATTAAAGAATAAACAGTTACTTGTGCTATAACAGAAACAACAAATAAGCAAAATATCATTTTGAAGATAAAATAAAAATAAACACTGAATACAAAATGTTCTAGGATAAAGAATTGAGCACTTTTTCAACTGTCATCGTGTAATAGTACACTTTATGTAACTTATCTACACTATTGATACTCAATATAGCATGGATACTTTAATAGATTCTAAGATGAAGTTTTGAAGAAATTGTCGTCTATTTTCATTGTGTGCCGGGCAGTGAAGGAGAATGTGATGTAGACTGTTGTAAATAAATCGACTGCATAATATACAGCTTTCTTGTGACTTGAACAAAAAATCTGAGTTTTTTCCATAGATTCTAATATGTACTGGATTTGTAACTCTTAATTGGCTGACACATCTCAATTTCTTTATATGTACTTTGAATGTGAGGTACGTTTCAGGGTCGGGAGAATTGTAATTGCATAGTAATCTATATAAAAGATATTTAGTCGAATTTAGGATCCTTTGTATGTCGGCTGAGAGATAATGGTTATGTGTTTCTTCCAATATGTCGTCTTTGTATCGAAGAAGTCCGTTTGTATGGTGAACAGAAAGCTCTTCTGCAAAAGCATTTAGCTCGGCTATTGCTCTGAATTGGGACACCCAATTGAAGTTTATGTCGGGATTATCCTTGTCTAATGATTTCAGTCTGTTAAAGCAAAGTTTTGGAAATCGTTCTTATATATATATATATATATATATATATATATATATATATATATATATATATATATATATATATAAATATGAGAATTCCAAGCCAGAGAATAAGCTTCAGGGATAAAGACGTTATATTCAGGCAGTCTGGTGAGACCTAAGCGCTATTCTTTAATTTTAGTATTTTGGAAGGATCTCGAATTCCATGTTGGATGTGTCGGGATAATTATTTGTTCTGTCATTTCAGAAGTTGGGGGTTCGTGGACTATACAGGAACAGGTTTTTATTTTATTATTATTTTATATATATATATATATATATATATATATATATATATATATATATATATATATATATATATATATATATCTTCCGATAGACTATAAATATACAAGGACCAAACTCGATTCTAAAATTCTTTAAAGTCGAGAAAGGCTCTGGTTTCGGATCCACGTCCCGCTCTCCGAAGTGGAGGATATGATATCCACTACTCTGTAAATAATACGAGTTGCCAGACTACAGTCCATGACATGTTGCAGGCGGATATCAGATGAAGTCGTGCAATGACTAGTCGTTACCCCAGTTTATCGAGATGACCATCTGATTAGGTTCAAGATGACGACACCGCCCTGAAGCAGCTGGGCAGGAGCCGAGAAGCATGTGCTCTGTGGTCGAGGTCAAGGTTGAAGCTACAACTGGAACAGGTGGGCTACTCCCATTCACTCTTCTCCCCTCCTCCGCTCTCACGCCACTTTTTTCCCCTTTTTTCCCTTTCCTTAAGGACCTTCTGTTTATTATGATGCTCGCTCTACTCCTTTAGACGTGTCCTGGTTTCTGACCTAGCGGTATTATTGGTCGTCTATATCATTAATGCAAACAGTCAACCTTAATAAAAATTATAATTATTATTAATTTTCTGAATATTTTATTTAAACAAATAAAATGCAGTACTTATTTAACAATGTTTCGGATAATTATCTTATTTTATTATATTTTATCGGATAATTATCTTATTTTATTTTCATAAAAAAACATATTATTCATCCAATAATAATTTGTAATACATTTCATCTATTATTGTGTACACATTATATATTTATATATATTTTTTCATGTTGATGATGCGAAAATATTGTAGTAATCCGAGTATGAAGGTATTTCATAAAACTTCTAAAAATAAATAATATTTAAACTTTTAAAGTCTTTAAACGTAAAAATATTTAATTATAAAAAATATACATATATTTTTTCAAATAAATAATATATCAACAAGGAATATTATAAATTTTACATTTACTTGACCTAATTTTTATGTTTTGGGGAGCTGCCAATGGGTAGTATCCCCACATGTGAATCCATGACATTTTTATCTTGTATCTCATTTACTAGATGTATATCATTATACAGTTGTAAATAGCAATAAATCTATTAAAAAAAAATTTTATGTTAGAAATAGTGTTATCTTCATTTTTTCAACAACAAAAATTACTCTCAAAAATGTTTCTCCTTTAAATGATTTTTCATGTTTTCTCATAAAAATGAGAGATCTGATTATTTTTTTTTTTAAATTTGACTGAATTACATAGAAAATGTTTTGAAAAAGTCATACTATAATGAGAAAAAGATTTATCTTATATTAAAAACTGTTAAGTTTTTAATCACAATAAGTAGACCAAAAGGTGCTAAGATATTCTCCATAAAAAGAAAGGTTAAACATGTGTAAAATCGTAAATAGAAAACGGTAATTAATGGATTTTGGTCAGAAGGATACTGTAAAATTCCAAGTGTATTAAAAATAATTTCTGTTTCTTGTGAATTTTTGTCTTTAACTTAAACTTGCTAAAAGAAACTTTGTTTCAAAACTTTACACGATTGATATATTTACTCTCCCTTTCCATATATTATATATATATATATATATATATATATATATATATATATATATATATATATATATATATATATATATATATATATATATATATACTAGCTGTGTCACGCAGCTTTGCTCGCGAATATTGCATTTCGTATTAATTTATGTGCGTTTATGGTGAGATTGGCTATAATAAATATCAACTATCAGCTACTTTTTGTTATCATTTAAAGCCCGATCTTGACTTCTTCCTGTCAAATTACAATAGCAAACCAGTAGAAGTGGTTATACCATAATCACTTAATATGTAAAAATAATCGTCACAAACCATTTTTAAAAAATAAATAACAATTGAATATATTTTCATAGGAACCTACACTCGAAACAGATATGAAACGCAATATGCTTAAAAGGGTCGGTCACCTATATGTAGTGACCAGCCAGGTGCCCTTAAGATTTTTTAATGAGAGTAAAAAACAACCTTAGTTATGCCCTCCTTCGAAGGGGACGTAAAATGGTGGTCCAAGCCTTTGCGACTCCATGAACTCGTTAAAGATCTCAAATCCTGCCTTATTGCACATCTAGGCGGTAACAAACTCTTCAGCTTTATAATATTAGTATAGATATATATTACAAGTTCATTCACAAATCCTAAGAAGTTTTTTTCGGGAGGATTTTTTTTTCCCTGGACCCTCCTGGAAGATAATATATATATATATATATATATATATATATATATATATATATATATATATATATATATATATATATATATGTAGGTGAGTGAAAGTTAATGTTATGATCAGAAAACATTTTATAATCCGTACGAGTCAGTTTAAATTTTGCAACTGCACCGTGAAAGCCATTTTTCGAGTTCTGAAGTAATTAATTTATGCCAAGATTGAATTCACGTGGGACTTTGTAGTAAATGCTGTCCTCCCGAAAGTGGACCGGGACTCAAGATACCTGTTTAGGGAAACTCGCGGTGACTTCCGGTTACGGAACGCACGTGGACCAGAAATGTGAGAAGTGGACATTTTCTTGCGTCCCTTTCCCAGGACGCAGGTTGCGTAAAGATTACAAGTTCGTTCACAAATCCTGAGAAGTTTTTTTTGGGAGGATTTTTTTTCCCTGGACCATCCTGGAAGAGGCAGTAGTAGCGCCGCTGGCAAAAAAAGGTCCTGCGAGTTAGCTATTGTTCTTAATTAATTGTAGTCCTCCTCCTTATCTCAGGTCCTTACCTTACCTTACCGCTCACATTTTACCTTGTTTTTTTTAAGTATCTTTTTATCCTTGTCCCTTGTTTGTTTTACAGGAATTTTTTAAGTTTTTTTTCGCAACTATAACAGTAAACTATGTTTTTGTATTGTGTACCCTTGTAAAAAAAGCTCGAGGACTTCTATTCATTTAAATTCAAACAAAATTAAATTTTAAAAAAATGTAAAAAAAAAAACAGTAGATAATGGATATACCCCTATGTAATCTAATGGTTTTTCCAGTCAGGGAAGTTTTCCGAAGAAGTACAGAAGGGAAAGAAATAATGTCCTGCAAAAAATATATTTTCAATCATCTCCACAACTCAGCTATCTTTTAAGTTAGAGAGAAATTAAAAAAAAAAAAATATCGGATCAGAATACCGCATCAAACAATTAAAATTTTGATTTTTCTTTGTGATGATTTCAAAGAGGAATCTTAGTGTAGAGATTTGTAATCAGAACTCCACGATTTATATTAGATAAAATTAAAACAATTAAATTTTACCCACATACAGTTGTTTTTGATGTTAGAAAAAAATATGTGTAGTGTTTTCAAATCATAACACTACGAAAAACAGGAAAACAATATAGGGGAAAAAAAAAAAAAAAAAAAATCTTGCCGATAAAAATGCCAATAACTCAGTTATTTCATAAGAAAAAGAAAAACATCAATAGGGTTTAAGAATTATTACACATCAATTATAAAACATATAAAAAAGTTGAACATTTGCCTATATATACGGCCATAGCTAACCAATAGGTAATCTTTTCTCATTCAAACCAGTACAGCCCGTTCACGTTATAGTGACAAAAGATATGTAAGATAAAAAAAAACTTTCATATTAAATTTCAGGATACTTTTAACAAATTTGGATGAGCAAAACCAAAAGATTAAGAGTGTATCAAATTGAAAGAGGTATGAATATAGATTATATCGTCTTTATAAATCACCTTATTGTTCAAAAGCCTTATTTTATTATCAATCTTAACATTTTATTATGAACAGAATAAATAATAGAATATTTTAGCTGATTTTCACAGATAAGTTGACCATTAGTTAATAGAGATACAGATAACAGACAACTGGTCGTGGACTTCGAGATCCTCAAGGTAAGATGTCCTGAATAAGGACGAACCCCTTTGGGACGACTACATCCTCCAGAAGAGAGTCCTGACTAAAGGATTCGCTGCCCCTCATTTGGTTATTGATAGCTGGCACACCGTTAGAGTTCGCGTCTCATTTTTCAATTTTCTCCGCTCGACTCGTTTCTCAATGCGCGCGCCACCGAAGAAAGAAAGAGCTCCGAAAAACTTCGCCCACGCACCCCTTTCCCAAGATTAGCCAATCGGAAGAGAAATTTAAATAGTTTTTCGCTTCTTTGTGATCCTGTTTACCCGAGGGTCCTTTTATTGATTATCGAAAAGAAAATGGCTGCTTTTACTGAAAGGACCTCCCCTTGTTGAAGGATTTTTTCTCCCTTGGACGAATTTCATGGACCTTCTTTATCAATTCGGTTACTACTTTCTTTTGTCCGAGTAATCAGATGTAAACACGTTTTCCAATACGTGATCTTATTAATATAATTAATTACATATAAATAAAGTAAACTTATTAGTAAAATTTAGCACGCAAAACTCATTTAGAAAATCACCAATAGTGAAAGTTAATTTATATAGAATACTTATCTGCAAAAGTTACGAAACATTCATGGATACTGCTTTACAATGTTCTACTGTTATTTTTATTGTATAATTCAATGGTTAATATAGTTAAAATTTTGCTATGCAAAAATTAAAATTATTAAATATAAAAAGTAAAAATGAAATACTGATACGAGAGTCGTTAAGAGTAAGAGGGGTGAAATGTAATGCATTGAAGTCTAATGAGCGTTAAAGTCTCTTTATTGTTTTAGCTATCGACCCGTTCAATGTTTGACAAGGGTGTTGGCTGGGGTATCCTAATGTAATAAACTTTTTATTAAAAATAATTAATTTTATTATTAATCATTAAGTAATAATTATTATGCCTGATTACTGGATTTTTGTCAATCCTAAACATTAATTAATAATGTTCTACATTTTTTTTAACATCGAGTAGCTTTTTTTTCGAAAGCAATTGGCTTTTTTGTAGTTTCTATTACGAAAAACATTTCATTTACACCACAAAGTATTCCATTCAGACACATTTAAATTTTACCTGCGTAAATTTAGAATAGATAAGTACGGTAATGGTTTGATTAAATTAAGATTATCTGATAGTTAAAAGTAACATTTTATTGAAATAAAAGATCTATATCTCATTGAAAAAAAAAAAAAAAAAAATGTTTTCGAATATTTCGAATCGAATATAGTGCATCAGCTGTACGTTATCAGCTTGTTTGTTTAATTTATTTAACGCCACTTTATGCTACTATGGCTGATCGGACGATGCTACAGCGGGAGTCCTAAATTTTGCCTATCCTGGTTTTATTAGGATAGGGATCTTTAACGAGTACCTGACATCGCACAGGCTCGGGACCACCTTTTAACGTCCCCTCTGAAGGACGGCGTAACTAAGGAATTTTTAACTCCATTAAAAAATCCTAGAACCACCTGCAGATTTGAACCCGTGACCTTTGGCATGGGAGGCTGTTACGCTAGCCACCCACACCCTAACCACGTTATCAGCTTTATCAGAGTTATCATTTACTTTGTCGACGTTTTTTCATATTAAATTACTAAAAACAACTAACCAAAAAAGAAATCTTTTGCATTCTTAATGTTTATTATAATATCATTGTTTTGTTTTTGCACATTTATTATTTGGGAATGTGAATATATATATATATATTAATATAACATTTATGAATTCTATATTAATATATAAATATACGAATACATAATAGTTTTTTATGACATTTAATAGTTGAGTTGGTTTCAGTTTTTATATTCAGTGCACTTATAAAAATCCATGGGCTAGTTGTACATTAAATTAAAAAAATATAAACCACTCACAATTTATTGTAAAAATACAAAGAAATTCAAAGAAAAAAAAAAGATCACTGAAAATATAAAGCTATGTATTAGTCTTATATTAATGTTTATCGATTACGATGCACAACTTTTTATGACTCTTTATAATTAAAGGATCAACAACATGAAGAATTTCAACTAATTTCATAAAACACCGGAAATAATATTTTTCATTAAATAATGAACACAATACAGTACTGAAGATGGTCCTTGGCAGATTTCTCGGAGAATGTATTCTGTAATATTCTCTGTCTAAAGTAAAAGTCTATTCGATCGATATAAAGACACCCCACGTTTTTTAGGATTAGATAAATAATTTCAGGCAAAATGGTGTCTAGATGGTCCTATATCAATTTTATTTAGTTTTTAGTTGACAAATCTTTTAATAAAGGTTATTCGTTTCTGTCTAAATATAAAAGTTTCGTCCACAACCGTAAACTATTTAACTCATAAAAAATCATAATATTAATAACACTTCAAAATTAATTAAAATAATCTAAACAGTGAACATAGTACAGTAGTGAAGATGGTAGTCAGTGGTCCTTGGAAGACTCCCCGCAAAATACATTTCTTAATATTGTCTATTTTTAAGTAAAAATTTATTCGACTGATTTTATTGCGACTAAATAAATAAATAATAATTTCCGGATAAAGGTGTCTGAATGGCCCCATATTAATTGTATCTGATTCACTGTTGTTCGATTCTGTCAAAATTTAAAGGTTTATTACATCGACCGTTAAATATCCATCTGCTTAACAGATAATGATAATATTTATAACAAATTAACACTCCGGAAATAAATAAAAAAGTTAAAAAAAATCGCTTAGCAGTGAACACAGTACAGTACTGAAGATGGAACTCAGTGGTCCTTGAAGACTCCTCGCAAAATACATTTCTTAATATTGTCTATCTAAAATAAAATTTATTCGATCGATATAAAGGCATCCCACTTGTATTCCGTGTTGATAAATAAATAATAGTTTCCGGATATAGATAAACGGTGACGTATTTATCTAATTCACCGGTTGTTCCAACCTGTCAAAATTTAAATGTTTATTATATTCAAAAGGTAACTATTCACTTTCATAACAGATCATAGTAATATTTATAACAAACTAACTCTCCGGAATAATAAAAGAAAGCTTACAAAAAAAAAAAAAAAAAAAAAAAAAAATCGCAAATAATGAACATAATAGAGTACTTACTGGTCCTTGGAGGACTCCTCGGAGAAGACGTCGTCCTGATCGTCGCTCTCGCTGTGACTCCTCTTCAAGGAGGGCCGGTGAGGCTGAGGATGGTGCGGTTGGGGCCAAGGCGGGGCGTAGCCCCACAGCTCGGGAGCCTGGGGGTGAGGGGCGGCTGAGGGGGCTCCGGGCCCCCCCGCGGTACCACGACGCGCCACAGGTTGGAGGTTACTAGCGAACTCTATCTGGGAGAGTGGAGTGAGTGCGGTGCGCACGTGGCGGCGTGTGACGAGTGAGTGTGCCGTGCGCTGCGTACCATGGGTCGGCCCCTCCACCGCCCCCCACTCCTGCAGGGGGTGTGTCTGTATCCAGTGTGAGTGTATTAGTAACAGAGGGTTGGGGGAAAGGAAGCAAATGGGTGCGCACAACGCACAACTAAACAAACTATTTCAACAAGTAAACATTTAAAAAAAATATAATATGCCTTAATATGTGGCAACAAGGATATAAGATTATATTATTACCTTATTATTAAAAAAAATCTGACGCTGGCAACACACGACTTTCACATACCTCGGCTGTTGAAATCAATTTAAGAAATATTAAATCAACTTAAAATAGAAAAACGTTTATTCAGTTTCTTTGGAACATACGATTTAAATTTAATAATATAACAATATAATATTGTAACGCATAATAATCAGTAATAAGTTAAAGCCCTATTCGTCACATAAATTACCTTTTAGAATTTTTTATGTAGCTTTATATGTATATATATATATATATATATATATATATATATATATATATATATATATATATATAAAATTTCTGTTCCGAGCGACTTTTCTCTTTAGTGCTAGACTTTCCACACTTTTTTGCGGTACTTGGTCATTTGGACTCAGGGAATGTTAAAACGTGTACTTTCGATGAAAACTGAAATTTGAAAATGTTCACCGTTCCTATAATTTTCCGTTACTATATATTTCATATGTAAGTAAGTGAAAGTAAAAACGTAAACACTACTGCACCGGCATAGCACAGTATACAACTTAAACATACATCGCTAAAATAGAAAAAAAAATCACAATAGTAATATATAAATATATATATATATATATATACATATATGAAGAGCTCAGAAACGTATCGTTGATTTTCACATTACTTTTTAGAAGAATTTTATTAATTTATATTTATCGTGTAATATTACATTCATACTGATATAGGAACCACAACAATAGTGAAAATTATGAATAATAAAATATAGCCCAATTTCCTACCCCTGACATCAATAATAATAAACAAAAAAAGTGAAAATAAAATTATATCAAATACCAAACCGATTATCTCATATACACAGCCGGTCAAAGTTTGGGACGACCTGTGGTTTACATCAATAAAAATAATCTCTATGAATAAATAATAAAAATATAACTATATTATTATTATTTGTATTTATAAATAAATTTGCTAATTATGTGAAAGAAAGATTTGTGACTATCGTGAATAATAAGAAATGATATGATTAAACCTAATTATTACTGGGATCTCTTACCTAAAAAAAAAACATAACAAAGAAAAAAAAATGTGATTTTTGTTTTTCGGGATTTATTCACAATCCAGTAATCCTCTATAGGGAATTGAGAAGATAACTTTTATTCTTGGTTCGATTAATTGATTTCTCGACAGCCAAAGTTGTAAGAAGTTCACTACACAGGTAATTTTTGTTTTTTTCATCAAAGAACGGATAAAAAGAATGAATTTTCCGTTAAATTGGGTAGTACAACCCACATAATACACTAATAAAAAAAATCCATTCTTTAAAGTTCCAGTAAAGCACAAGAAACAAATTCAAAGAGATTAATTGATGTGAACCATAGCTGGTCTAAAAGCACTAACCACAATGTTCTATATTTCGTAATAATTTATCTTTCATTTTTGTTTGCTTTAATAACTTTTAGAAGAGAGTGCTGATTAAGACTAGCGATATAATACGCCATATCAATCTGAAATTCAATAATTTAATATTCCTTCATTCAATCCAAATGGTCTATCATCTTAATACATAAATGGCTTTTTGACCACCTTTTTTTCCTTTACCCCGAAGACACATTCATTTCACCTACTGACCTGACCGCAGGACTTAGACTCCACCTGCCCACGACCTACCACCATAGGACCCACAACCTGTGCCGCAGGAGGAAGAGCAGAGCCGAAGACCAGAGGCAGGCACCTGTTGGTGCGCTGGCTCGCCGCGTGGCCTAGCCGCCCAGCAGCACGCCAAGCATCACGCTGCGCGCTATCGGCCGCCGCCGGGATCTCCTCCAATTAGGTCTGCCTCCGCTCCAGCCACAGGTTGGTCGTCCGTCAGGAAGGCTCCTTCCGGGGCACAAGGTCAAGGTCACGGCGGATCCAGGGTACCTTGGAGGAAGGTTTAACGTATTCATGGGCTTAAGCAAAACAGCCATGTTATTCGGTTATCCGGAAAATAAGCAGGATAATAGATTTTCCATCAACTACCATTCTATTGGGGTGTTTCACATGAAATTTCCGTTTTTATAGATTCTGAAATACATAAAGGATTTTGCAGGTCTCTGTGTTCTTCCGAATGTTTACATATTTAAAGTAAACAGTTACTAATCCTCTACCTTTGTATTATAAATATTAGCTTCCCAATCAATTACCCACTTTTTAGTATATCTCCAAATATGAACATGGAAACACGCGATTTTCGATTGTATGATTTTAAACTCGTTTGGGAAGGGAGTGTTAATGAACGGACCATTCGCCGTTGGTCTGCTAAGTTTTCAGCTGGGGATACCGACTTGGAAAACTTGCCGTACTCCGTAATAGACAACAATGTCCTCAAACATACAGTAGAAAGAAACTCCTACCAAATAGTTAAAGGACTCTCAGCACATAGATGCAAGTGCATCTACCGTTTTCAGAAATTTAAAGTGTATTGGGAAAGTAAAAAAGCTCGATACATGGGTACCTCATGATCTCACTGAGCGGCAGCAAGACCCCATGTTTCAAAACATGCCGTGCGAAAATTGAAAGAACTGGGCTACGAAGTTCTTCCGCACCCACCATAGTCTCCCGATTTGTCCCCAACAGATTACCACCTGTTCAGGAATTAAGACAACTTCGTCAAATGATGATCAAGTGAAAAGTGCGTTTTTCAGATTTTGTTTCACTTCAAAGCTCAGAGTTTTTCAGTTCGGGGATAAAAAAGTTGGTGTCACGTTGGGAAAAATGTGTAGAAAAAGAAGGTAAATACTTGGAATAAAATTGTCTTTTTTTTTCATATCGTATTTTCAATAAAAATCCTTTACCTAAAAACGGACATTTCATGTGACACAACCCAATATATAATGAACTGTATTATTAATTTGAATGAATTTCAACACTTGCTCACCCACTTCCAAAAGGAAACGTTTGTTAGTAGCATTTCGCTCCTTGGAAATAATCCATTCTTTACTAAGATGTTAAATCAAAGCAAAACGGTCTGGAAAATCAGATTTATATTTCAATATTTTATATTATTATATATGCTAGAGATTAATATTAAAGCAGTGTTTTATATAGTTAATATGGGTTGTCATGTTGTGATAATTATTATTTATATATATATATATATAATATATATATATATATATATATATACATATATATATATATATATATATATATATATATATATATATATATATATATATATATATATATATATATATATATATATATATATATTTATACATATATTTGGATTAAAGGGAAAAAAATAATAATAACAGAAAAATTATTTTTAAAAATATATGAATCTATTTTTTTTTTTTTTTTTTTTATTGCATATTCGAATTTTTTATATTAAAAATATAACTGATTGACATAAAATATAACTCTGCGTCGTTCAAAGGTAGTTCAAAAATCGAGTAAGGGCGGTCAGTCTTGAAGACACAGAAGGTCATTGTTCCTTAATGGCAAACAAATAAAAAACAGCTGTTGGATATAATGCAACCCGAGCATCAATGACTACCTCAAATCAGGGAGCGGAGTGGCCAAGCGGGCTAACGCGCGTGTACAATACTGAGCCTCACTAGGAAACCTCATAGCCCATGTTACCCGAGATAAAATAATTTCGAGTTCACGTCTTGGTGGGGACTTTTGACTCTGACATTAATCTCCCTCCATTCTGTGAAAAATCTGAGATGGGGATGAAGAAAACGTAAAGAAGCAACATCAGCGTTCGAGTGTCTCAAATGTATTAAATCATCATTGAGGATGAAAAACATAGTAGAAAACTTACCGAACATTTTTTTTAAATTAATTTTTAAATAATTAATCATAACCCCCTAAGCTCTGCAATCCATGAAGTTTTTTCGGCTTAGTTCATATTAATAGGAATTTACTGTTTGTAGGAGTAACAGTGGTATGCAAGGTGGTGATTAGGCCGAGATCACACTCAGCCGGAAGGATTCTCCATATTTTGGGTACCCATTTAATAGAGACTGGGTCTGCCCCACGATGGTCTTCATAGTGTCGCCATTTAAATGACCGTTGTTTTAATTCCTATATTTTAAAAAAAAAATATTTTATTGAAATTTACAACTTTATACCACAATACATCAAGTAAATATGCTGATAAAATATATGTACATGAAAAATGTAAAGAGAAACTGCCCATTGGCAGCGCTCTAGTAATCAATCTAAACAAGAAGGTCTCGAGGCCATTTTCTCTTTAGGCGCCGCGGCGTATTATCAGGAATAGTGAAGTAAGCAAGGATTGAAACTGGAATGGAGTCTGTCATGGAAGGAATGATATCTGGTACGGGCCAAATCAGCTACATACGGAACATGGAGGTCTTTATGAATGCTTTTATTCTTCACAAGGAGCGCTGAGGATTTTACGAAGGATTTTGAATTGTAAGGGAAGAATTAGATGGTTTAGTAGAGCCCCAAAGCTCAACTCCGTAGGTCCAGATAGGCCTTATGATTGTCAAGCAAATAAGTCTTTTGTAGTTAAGTGGAAGGTTAGAGCGTCTGTCTAGTAAGTGTTGGAGTAGCCGAAAACGTCGAGCAGTTTCTTGTCTTTTCAGTCTTGTATGCGGATTCCATGTAAGGCGTTTGTCAAGCAGGAGTCCTAAACCGGGACAAGTGGAATATCGTTAAAGGAAACTGTAGGGCAGGGTGTCATAGGTTTTTGACGAAGGGTAAATGTAATTTGATGGGATTTATTGGAATTGATTTTAATTCTCCAATTCTGACACCATACCATGCCATCATTATGAACCGATAGCACGCAAGTGTCATCAGCATAGGTAGAAAGGAATGTGTTAGGATGGGTTGGGATATCAACTGTATAAACTGTGTAAAGGATGGGTCCCAGAATGCTGCCCTGAGGAACACCAGCAGACTGGGTAAAAAGAGATGAATAGGAACGATTGTGGTTTATTTTGAAGGATCTGTCGGAGAGGTAGGACTGGATGATTAAAAAGTATGTTGGAGGAAGGAATTTACGGAGTTTATACAGCAGTCCTGGGTGTAACAATCCACGTATTAATAATTATCAAGGCAGTATGTTTACGTGCAGTGACAGACAAATTAACAACATAATTACAAACTAACATAATTACCGACATCTAAACATTCAACCTTATATTAAGAGATACATCATATCCCTTATGAATGTATTTTGTTTAGCATACCATTTAATTTAATAAAAAATATTCTTAAAAATAAATTTAAAAAATTAAAAATGCTTGTTTAAACATATTTTGGTTATTAAAGATGCTTTGGACTGAATTGATCAGGATAGAGAGAGAAGTAATTTCCATTTATTTATTTATTAACTTTCACTCATATCTGACTGATTATTATATGTTTAAAATTTATTAAGCTATATAGTTTTTGATAATCACATGTGACTTTTGATAAGAAATAACTACATCAACTACTCAGAGATTTATGTATTTTTCGCTTTATACTCTACTTTTCCTAAATGAATCATTTCTTAATTTAGAAGATACGTCAATGTTTCGTTTCAATTAAAGATTTAATCCAATTAGAGACGTCACTAAAAATAAATTCTTGAGAAATTGTCCTACGACTTACAATATCCCCGTTGCCATTTAAAACATTTATTGGACTTTTTATATGAAAAACTAATATTTAGATTACTGGCCCACATAACATCTATTAAGAGGTCATATGTGGTGTAGTGGCTAGTATAACAGCCTTCTATGTACAATATCGTTTCAAACTCGGAAGATGGTCCTCTATGGATTTGTCAAGGAACTAAAAAACCTTGGTTATGCCGTCCTTTGGAGGGGTCCTAAGATTAGGTTAAAGGTCCATGTCCTAATGAAATATCGATAGGAAAAGTTTACAATTCCCACTGTAGCATCCTCCGATAAGTCACAGTAGCATGAAGTGACCTTAAACGAACGAATTATAATTGTTTATGAAATTGAGGATTTACTTGAGAATTACCTCTTCACAGATGAAATCATTAGTCTATAATCTTATAGGTGTATTGTCTTTGCAAATAATATGACTAGTGAAATTTCATCTTGTAACATCTAAAGGCATTTACTGTCATGAAGTTCTCTTTGAGTTTGGATTTAGAGCAGAGCAGTATCTCGATAGGGAATAAGAAATCGATTAGGGAAGGCTGCTAATCGATATAGGGCTGGGACCGATAATGGTCGCTCTGCCAGAGTTACGGTGGTCTGAACCCTAACGAGCCTTCCATTACCGCCTTCCTCAGCCGACTGCAAGATCTCTTTAAGATCTTAGAACGAGATATAGTACTAATATTAGATTAATATTGAGAATCTGATACGCAGAGGACATTTTTGAGAAACTTATACTCATATATAAGATATATGTATATTCATGTACAGATATATTCATATTCTCATTATTAGATGTTCTCGAAATTTCTTTTCGGATTTAATAAAAAAAAAAAATTGCAAGTACTTTAAAAATCACGACAACATACGACTTTCACTTACCTCCATTTTTGAAATCAATGAAAGAATTTTCAAATACAGTTAGAGATAAAAATACGTGAAACTATTAAGGAATTAATTATATTGAATTTATATAGAAAAAACATGTGTTTCATTAAAAAATCTATTATATTATTATCTAAAATAATCAGTTAGTTTTATGTTCATTTCATCACTCTCTATTAACTTTTAAAAGCTTGTGTGTGAGATAATATTTTTTCTAAAATATTTAGCTTTCAAACGGTATATCATACATGTATATTACTGCTCTTATGTTCAAAAACAAAAAATTGCATTAAAAAAATATTTTTTCAGTTTTCTCCTATAGTTGGGTATCGAATTTATTCAAATTATATATTTACCTGTTTTTCATCAGCGTTAACAAGATAATATAGATATTTTTATTGAATCTACAAAATTAAAGGTACTTTAGGGAAAGAAAATTTAAAATATCAGCATTTAACCCCTGTCAGACCATTTTAATTCTAATAATACCTAAATGATATTAAAAAGCCCATTAAATTTTACATCCATCGATTTAGTGAGTTTAATCAAAATCGTCGGAACCGTTTTCGAGAAAATCGTAAAAAGGTGAGAACTGCATGGTATAAAGTGGCTCTTATAGTAAGCTCATTTTGATGAAAAAGGTTTTGTAACGTCTCGGGTTTTGTCTTAAATATGAAATTTCAATTTCATACGACTTACTGTTTCTGCCCGGGAGTTACCACACACACACACACACACACACACAGACCTTTTTGCGGGACTTGGTTATTTGGACTCAGGGGACCCTAAAATGTGTATTACCGTTGAAAACTGGAATTCGAAAATTTTCACGATCGCAATACTCTCCCTTACTATGTATAGTAAGTGAAACTAAAAACACATATGGAAATTCATTTTCCAAAAAGAAAAATTTTAATATCACTCCATAATATAGTAAAATATTTCCTCTTATAAAACAAAAATAATATAATTAAGGTAGTAATAAAACAATTATAGATATTTATGAAATTAAATACTTACACCTACTTACTCAAACCCATTTTGACATGCTTCAAAAATCTCAGGGACATCCAAATATGCACCTACGTAAAATTCAAATTTTCCAATCCGAAACAATCAAATTCAGTCAACAGATTCGAACCCTCTACAAACTTTTTCACGACAACTTACACGAACATAGTAACACATTAATACAAAACATACGCAACAACACTCGCAGAAGGCTGAAAAGAAGTCGAATGAGGGACCTTATGACTTAACGCGTAATAGGTAGCACAACATAAAGAGGTGCCGCTGGGTATCTTCTCTCCGTCATGCCTATCACGCCACAACATGAAAATCTTACTTCGAATTTGATAGATGTTTACACTCATTGACAGGTTTGTATTAAACATATTGTAATAAAATTTGTACGCGAATAAATTTAAAGAAAATGTTTTTTAATAATATATTATTGAGAGATTTTTACGCTTCCATTAAAAAATCCTAGAATATTACTTTTGGTTTATTATTTTCAATAATGAACCATTGCAATCGGGTAAAAAATTAACCCCCTTCAAAATTTAGAGGTCATACGTTTCAAGACAGGTAGAACCCGAATAACCTTTTTTCCAAATTAATAAAAAATTCCAATAATAATTTTTCCCTTAAGACTACGTCATAGAGAATTAATTAATTAGAACTATCAAAGACATAGATAGCGTTTAGAATTCAGCAGAGGACATACCTTTTTCCTTTGAATTATTTATTGCTTTTCATGTTAGTTAATTGCCCATCTACAGCTATATAAACAGTTATACCCTGATATAGTTATTTGAAAATAATAAACCGTTGTGTAATGATTTCCAGCCTTTAAATGTACGTCTCATATATTATTATATTTCGCGTCTTTTTTTGAGAGAGAGGTTTAAATATGGGTGACAAGATTCCTGTTTTGGGATATGCCGTTGATCTGGTACTGCTAGATGAAGACACGGAAACCATACAACTAAATACAAGTGCGTTAATAAAAACCGTTAAAAAAATAGGACTCGAACTAAATACCAATAAGACGAAATAAATTATTAGTAGCAGAAACGGTGGCGATCTTGGTGATATTGATGTATCAAGGCATACTTTTGAACACGTAGAGAAATTCAAGTATTTAGGTTCAATGATAATAAGAAAAAATGAAATCCAGGAAGAAATAAAGTCCCGGTTAAAGGTGGGAAATGCGTGTTATTATTCAGTTGCTAAGTTACTTAGCTTACGGTTTCTGTCTAAAAATTTAAAGGTTAAAATTTATAAAACTATTATTCTTCCGACGGTTCTTTACGGATGTGAAACGTGGCCGCTTACTTTGAAGGATGAACAACGGTTTAAGGTTTTCGAATATAAGGTACTGCGTAAAATATTTGGTCCGAAGAGAGATAAGGCCACTGGGGATTTTAGAAGGTTGCACAACGTGTAATTCGTATCCTGTGAATATAATTGAGTTGATAGCATCGCGGAGACTCAAATGGGCGAGAAAGTTGGTATTCGCTTGTCCGACTGGTAGGCGTCCGAAAGGTAGGCCGAAGCGTCGATGGGAGGATTGCGTTAAGGCTGGTCTCGGGTGCTTGGGCTTGAACGGTGAACATTGGACGAGTCTGTGTAGGCGGAATTTGGTGAACCTTCGGGTTCGGTAAGCCTATTATTATTTAATTTTTTTTTTCCTCCACATAGGAAACAATTTCAATACCACATAATAAAAAATATTTATAAACGACTGTTTATTTAAGGGATCGAATTGTTCATATTTGCGTTGTAGTATTAATATATTACCACAGAACAAATATTAAACTTTATGAAAAGAAGCATTTTCAGATATTTCCGCTAAAGAACTCGTTAAATTTTTTGTATTAAGGCGTCGAGAATGCCCTGAAGGAATGTAGTCGGTAAATAAAAGAGATTGTCTTTTACTTTCTGGAGGGAGTTTAGCAAGTCTCCCTTCAACTCAAGCTCAGAGAAAACTTTTCAAATATCTCCCGGCTCCCTTAAAAAGGACTTGGTATTCTAAGCCCGCTCGACTTTACGATTTAATGAAGCTCTTATTAAGTTGGCAGTTGCAATGTTTTGTCACAACTTGATATCGATTAAGAAGGCTTTTTCATTTAATAGCTTGAGATTAAAGTGGGTTACACTGATTTTGTTTTACTTTCACTTACCTATATATCAAATACATAGTAAGGGAAACTATTGCGAATTTTCGAGTTCCAGTTTTTACCGGAAATACACGCTTTAGTGTATCCTTAGTCCGAATGACCGAGTCCCGCAAAAACGTCTCAAAAAAGGTGGTTATTTAGCTGGAAGACGATAAGTTGTATACAACTGGAATTTCATATTTTAGAAGCGCCTATGCCAGAGATGTCACGGCATCTTTTCGTCACAATCAGAAGAGCCACTTTATATTCGAATTGTAGGAAAAATATATTATAACTAAATGATAATATTTAAAATTTTCTTCCTCTAAATTATCTTTAATTTTAGGGATCACTTGTAGCTGGGTGGTTACCATAACAGCATCCTAAAATGCCAAAGGTCACGGGTTCAAACCCGTATGTGGTCCTAGGATTTTTTACTCCCATTAAAAAATCCTAGGACCACATACGGGTTTGAACCCGTGACCTTTGGCATTTTAGGATGCTGTTATGGTAACCACCCAGCTACAAGTGATCCCTAAATTAAAGAGTAATGGGATAATGGGAATTAAGTAATGGGAATTAATGGGAGTAAAAAATCCTTAGTTATGCCGTTCTTCGGATGGGACGTTAAAAGGTGGTCCGGAGAATGTGCGATATCAAGTAATCGTTAAAGATCTCTATCCTAATAAAACCTGGACAGGCAAAATTTAGGTCACCGATTGTAGCATCGTTCGATTAGCCATAGTAGCATAAAGGGACGTTAAAAAATAAACAAAAACCTTTAATTTTATAGATTCAGAAGAATTACCCATACCATCTTATTAGGATTAATAAAAAACGGTTAAATAGAAATGTTGTATGAGTGTGATAACCAACTAAAGGAGAAAAAAACGAAAATATTTTAAATATAATTTTTGTTTTTTTGAACATAAATAAAGCGATATAGATTTATAATATTTTAGAAACTTTGTTATCTTATATATTATGTAAACTGACAAATAGGCATATAAATATAGCTGATAATTATATGTAATAATGGAATATTTTTATATTATTTAATCTAAATCATTTTATTCTAACGAAATTGAATAATCGTTTTATTTAAATTAACTTATTATTTTTTTTAAATTTAAGTTTATCTAATAGTTCATTAATTGATTGAACAGTCGAGGTAAGTGAAATTGATGTGCTCGTACCATATTTTTGCTCGAATCTTTAGATATTCAAAGGTATATTGCACATCAATATTAATGTTCTTTTGTTTAAAAAAAAAATTTCATAAAAAATATTGTTTTAATCTTTTCCCCTTTAGTTGGATACCGAAATCATTCAACTGACATATTCACCTGTATTTTATCAATGACAGCAAGATGATATGGTTATTATTTCTGTGGCGGTCGTGAAAAACTGGAAAACTCGAGTTATATTAAAAATGAGATAACTCCACGTATCTTCCTCAGACCGTCTCCCACGTCGTATTAAATTGGTTAAAGAAATTTCTTGGTGGAACAAATTTCAGGTGCAAAGAAAGTTGTATGTTAAAACTCTATTTTTGGTATTAAGTAAAGTTTAAGTCGCTCACCTGTAAAATGAAAGATTTTGACTTAACCATTTATTCACGACCGCCACAGATTTTATAATCAACAAAATTAAAGGTACATCCGTGAAAGAAATTTAAAATATCGACATTTCAGCCCTGTCAGTCTATTTTAACCAGGTTGAAACTTATATTATGTTAAAGCCCATTACATTTTACATCGATATAGACAGTTTAATCTAAATCTTTAAAGCTTTTTTCGAGAAAATCGTAAGAGGGTGAAAAATATATGGTAATAAAATGGCTCTTCTGACAAGTTGTCTTAAATATAAAAAAAGTTAAGTTAATATTTTTTTTTTTTTTTTTTTTTTTTATTTGAGATATATTACAATTTGTTACAAAATGAACAATAATAATATTGATAAGAGACCACATTCATACTATATATACAGAAAATTATAATAATGGTCAAATTACATAAAATAGAACATAAATAAATTCATATATATACAATAAATAATAATAATAAATAAAAAACAAAACAAATCGAAACAAAAACCTATTATTGAGATAAATAAAAAGTTGGCAAATAAATAAACATCTTACACACAATCATAACTATATACAATATATACAATTGCTAAAGGGACCCCAGCAAGCGCTTTTCCCCCCACTTGTGGAGGAAAAAGCGGAATCCAAGAGATCCCAGCGCCTCTATCTCAGCCGCATCACTGGTCTGAGCCAGTGGAGGCCGAGTTAGGGCGCTGTAGCCACAAACATACCGTACATGAGTGGAGGATCTGACCATTGTCAGAACTCCAGTTTAAATGTTTACAATAGGTCTCGTGGCCACTGCCGTTTCAATCTTCGAGGAGGATTGTAGGGATGGGTGGTGCTGGATAGGGATTGCGCTAGAGGGTTAGGATGATGACTAAGGTTCTGATGAAATTTGGAAAATTTGGATGGTACCAGGTCTAAAACAAACGGAATATTAAGGTCATGGTGTAGGGTACAGTTGGTAACGTAATAAGGAGCATTAATTATTGTTCGGAGGACTTTGGATTGGAAGGATTGGATGCGTTTGATGTTAGAATGTTTAGCTGTTCCCCACAGTTCAAGTCCGTAGGTCCATATAGGTTTCAGTACTGTCTTGTATATTAGTAATTTGTTGTCAACTGTAAGATGAGATTTTCTGTTTAGTAGTCTGTATAACTGGCCGAATCTGCGGTTGAGTTCTTTTCTTTTTAGTCTTGTATGTGGGTTCCACGTCAGTCTTTTGTCTAGTAAAAAGCCGAGATACCGGACTGTGTCTGAGGAAGGAAGCGGTATGGAATTGAAATTAACCGTTGGACAGGATTTGCGTCGAAGGGTGAATGTGACGTGAGTGCATTTGCTTTCGTTCACCTTAATGCGCCAAGCATTGCACCAGTCTTCGACAAGGGAAAGGTGCTTTTGGAGATTTAGCGATGCTGCTTCAGGATCGGAATTGGATGATAAAATGGCTGTGTCATCAGCAAATGTTGCCAGAAAGGTATTGGGATCGGTAGGGATATCGGCGGTGAAGAGGATGTAGAGGACGGGTCCTAAGACGCTGCCTTGAGGAACACCGGCCTCAACAGTATATTGTTCGGAAAATTCGGAACCACAGCGAACTCGGAAGGAGCGGTTGGATAAATAGGATCGAAGGATTAGGTATAAGGATTGAGGTAAATGGGTTTTGAGCTTAAAGAGCAGTCCCGGGTGCCACACCCGGTCAAAAGCTTGAGTTATGTCCAGAAAGGCACCCGAACAATACTCCTTGCACTCAAGGGCGGAGGAAATGTGGTCTACAACTCGGAGTCCTTGCTGAACCGTGGAATGTTGAGGACGGAATCCAAACTGGTGTGAAGGAAAATTGTGAAATTTGGCTAGGATTCGTTTTAATAGGAGTTTTTCGAAGATTTTAGAGAGGATCGGAAGAAGGCTAATAGGTCTTTAGGATGACGTACAGTTGGATGGTTTGCCTGGTTTTAGGAAAAGGATGATAGTCGAGTGTTTCACAACAGAGGGAAATAGGTAGTGCGTAGGATACAGTTATAGATATATGTAAGGAATGTAATGGCTTTAGGTGGGAGTTGTCTTAGGATTTGAGGAGTAAGGAGATCGTATCCAGGGGATTTACGGAGAGGAAGCTTTTGAAGAAGATATTTGACCTCAGAGGGATTGATTGCTTTAGGTGGTAAGGAAATTGGTATCGGTGACGTAAGGAACTCTTCAACTATTGCGGTATGGGTTGGATTGAGATCAGAATGAGGAGTGAATACCTTGGAAAGGTGTAGTGCAAATTCCTGGGCCCTATCTTTGTCAGAAGCAGCCCAGGAATTATCACTACGCCGGAGAGGATGGGATATCAGGGGGGATTTTAGAATTCTCTTCGTGACATTCCACAAGGAATTGTCACGAGTCGAGAGAGAGGAGAGGTAGGAATTGTAGGATTGGGAACGGAAGATCGCCAACTCCCGCTTTAATTGTCTACAATAAAAGTTATAGGAGTGGCGATCTGCTGGGTGACGGGTGCTTGCCATAATGTTCTGGCTCGGCGTTTGGTGTGGATTAGGTCTAGGAGGTGTTGTGGTAAATGGTTTTTGTAAGGATTTATTTGGGAGTGCTTGGGAACGGAGGCAGTCCAGGCGGCTTGTTCAATCGAGGTTGTAAAGGAATATACGGCGTCGTCAAGGTCATTTGGGGTTTTGAGAATCACTCTGAGGTCAATGTCATTAGTGAGGATTTCCCGGAAGAGGTTCCAGTTGACAGGGCCTCTAATGAATGACGGTGGGATAGGTTTAGGAATAGGTGTTATGGATACATTTAGGATCAATGGACTATGATCAGAGGATAGTTCATCAAGGCGAGCTATGGAAAAATTCAGAGAGCCTAATCCGCTGTGGATGAAGAAGTCGAGGATGTCAGGATTACGGTTAGGATCTGTTGGCCAGTAGGTAGGAGAATCGGGAGGTAGGAGATGAAAGCGTCGGGAGTTGAGTGCAGACTGCAACGTCCGTCCACGAGAATTGGTGGTTCTAGAACCCCACTGTTGATTCTTAGCGTTTAAGTCTGCACCCAAAATGAAGTGATTACCAAAGGAGTTAAGGAAAGGATCCAAATTGGGCAGAGGAAATTGGATGTTTAGGAGGGCAGTATGCTGATGCGATGATAAGCGGAAAGGAAAAGGTTTTGATAACAATGGAAGTTGCTTGTAGGAAGTCGTGGGCGGGAAGTGGGTGTAAGTGATGGGTGAGGGATCGGCGGACTATGACAGCAGTACCGGCATGGGCTTTGCCGTCTGGATGGTCTGTCCGGTATGTCGTGTATCCTGGTATTTTAAAGTACTGTTTAGTGGTTAGTCTAGTTTCAGTAATGAGTGCAACATCAATGTTTTTGTCCTGCAGTACGGCTGTAAGTTCGTCAGTGTGAGTTCTAACACCATTCGCATTCCAAAGGAGAATGGATAAGGAATTAGGTGAGGTCATTTATGGTTTTTTTAAGGCAGGAATGAGATTTGTTACGAGATTCGTAAGAAGTGATATTAGGGGCATAACAAGGGATTTAATTTCGGAAATAAAGGATGTCATCAAACTGGTAAGGTCTGTGGCATTTGAAGGAGGAGGGATATGAGAGATTTGTGGTTGATTAGGATTTTTAGGAGTGGTTACATTTTGAGGAAGAGGTATATGTGGAATGGATTGAGGTACATTTTGTAGTTCCGGCAGGGCCACGGCTTCAGTACTTTGATTCCCACCTCCAAGTAAGTGGGCAATGATAAATTGGCATCAATAAGTTTTGAGGGTTCTCTTCTGTTTCTTACTTGTCTTGCTGTTTCATCCAGTACTTGAGGTTTTTGAATCCTGGTCCTCAGCTCCTTATAGATTTGGCATCCTTTATAGTTGGCCGGGTGGTCCTTCAGGCAATGAGCACATACAGCTGGTGTTGATTTTGGTTTTGTACACTCCACAGACTGTGCTGTTCACCGCATTTCACGCATCGAGGTATGTGATGACAATAACTTTTAGTATGACCATATGCTTGACAGTTATGGCACTGAACTATCTCTTTCTTTATGTAAGGTTTTTCAACTCTTACACTTGTATAGTATAATCTATTGAGGTCATAGATTTGTTCAACTCCTTCCGATGGCTCCAAGTCCACGAAAAAGAGAGGTAGTGGAATTTTATCCTTTAGGACATTAGTGACTTGTCGCACTTTATAGCCTATCTCCGTTAGTTCTTCTTTAATAGCTTCAACTGGTGTCGAGGGGTGTAAGTTTCTTATTACAACCCTTAAAGCTCTCTCTTGGCGTAGCTGGTAGGTATGGAAATCCGCTTTGGTATCAGTTAGATATTTCACTATTTTTCTATATGTCTCGGCAGTAGTAGGAGATATTTTGGTATCATTAATTCTACTCATACAGTAGTAGCTGGTAGAATCGGTAATTTTGTTCAATTGTGTACACAACAACTGGAAATTTTTAATATTTTTGACAAATATTGGAGGGGGTCGTGGTTCACTAGGTATAGGAGCAGAATCCATGTTTTCTTTTTCATTATGTAAAATCTGAAAAGGATTTGGGGTGAAAAACGGTGATTCGTCAGTCATCCCTTGTGACGATGTGCCAGGTTGTGGTTCAGATTCTGAATTAGTACCTGAAGGGTTGCTTGTAATCTTTTATTAGTATCACGGCGAGGTCTTTGTTTCGTAGGAGACGGGATTGAACCAATAGATCTAGATCTTTTAGTTGAAGCTTTGGAGGACATTACTTGATGATAATATTGCATTTCATGTAAGGAAAATAATTAAATAATAACCAGATGTGGGGGGAAAAAAAAATAAACTTAAGAAAAGTTAAGCAAGACCAGCCTTGCCTAGCTATTGGCAATCAGCTGATATGAAGAGGTGACTCAGCATTCACTTTACAGTGTAAATTGTAACCCAGCTTACCGTTGTTTGCTCCAATATTTACTGTTGTTGTTATCCTGAAGCCTGGTAATGTTTTCAAGACTGTTCTGAAGTGATATCCAATTGAAAAAGCAAGAAATCCAAGAGCCGATTTGAAAGATGACCGCTATACTCATCATAAAAAAGTAGCTGTAATATCTCGGGGTATAGTTGTCTTAAATATGAAACATCAGTTTCGCACTACGTTTTGTTCTCGTGATAGACTTACCGCATAGACACACACAGACCTTTTTGCGAGTCTTGGTCTTTTGGACTCAGGGGGACCCTAAAATTTCCGGTAACAGCAGGAATCAAAACATTTTCACGAATGCGATACTTTCCCTTCCTATATGTTTAAAAATATAGGTAAGGGATAGTGGTGTTCTTAATATATTTAGAAAACAATTTTAAATTTGAATGTTAAAATAATCAAATAAATTAATGAGAGATTGTTTGTTTATTTAACGTCACTTTATGCTCCTGTAGCTCAACGGACGATGGTACAGTGGGAGTCCTAATTTTTTCTTTTCCATGTTTAATTAGGATAAGGATCTTTAACGAGTACCTGATATCGCTCACCGTTTAACGTCCCCTCCGAAGGACAGGATTTTTTACTTTTTTGAAATGATGCTAGGACCATCTGCTGGGTTTGAAACCTTGGGCATAGAAGGAGAGCCATTATACTACAGGTGATCCCAATTAATAATAAATTTTCTTCCTGTAAAATTTCCTAAAATCGTTATGTTACCTTTTGGATATTTTTCTAATAGGAATAATAACATTCATTAATCGCAATATTAGATCTACAATTATGAAGAAAAAAGTCATTGAGATCACTGAGAATAAACTGAATCCTTTTTATAACTAATATTATAAAATTGGAAGGATATGTTCTTCTTTTCCTTCCATTTCGTTGCAATCCTTTAGAAATTGGATATGGATTTAATAACTCGGCCCTAGCTTCCATTCCCAAGGAAATTGAAAATGGGAATAAATCTGATATGAGAGGTGATATTAATTTATGCCATTTTCTCATTTATTGTCTTATAATCGAATTTCTATTGTGAATAATCTTTAATATAAACCGATTTCACGGCTTCTAAAATTTTATTAAGATTCAAAGTTGTAAAGAGTAAATATAAAGTGCCCCTTAATAAACACCTTTAGTGAAGAATTTCCATTTTATGTTTTTTAGGTAAACATTATTGATGATTAAGTAGGAAATTTATCTATTTCAATTTTACCTCACGGACCTGTACATGAAATATATTAAGGAAAAGTCCTGAGAACGAATGTATTTTTCCCAACATACGAATAGGAATATATATATAACATAAAATACCGCGAGAAAGCTTAACATTTTAGAAAAAAATATTCAACACGAAATGTTGTCAATTGTAGAGAAGACTAGCTAGGACCGCATAAACTTAATTTATTGTTTTAAATAATAATTCCTATATCATTTCATATAAAATTAGCGACGCCCTTGCTTCGAACAAGTGCAATTTAAATGTTGTGTCCCATATGTTCAAAAAACTTCAGTCTGACTAATTGAGAGTTGATTACTTTGGGATTATGAGTTGGTCCTAACGAAAAGTGGACTTAGCAAGAAAATATTATGTTTATTATATCACCTCTATTTATAATTATATTTAATCAAGGGTGTTCGTTATGTTAAACGGTTCCTGATTAATTCGGTTTTTTACTATTTTAACTTTCATAAAAAAATCCTAAATACATTTTAATGTATTATAGTTATTGGTTGTGTTACATGAAATGTCTGTTTTCAAGGTAAAGGATTTTTATTAAAAATACGATATGAAAACAAGATAATTTTATTCGAAGTATTTACCTTCTTTTTCTATACATTTTTCCCAACGTGACGCCAACTTTATTTTATTTTATCCCCGAACTTAAAAACTCTGAGCTTTGAAGTAAAACAAAATCTGAAAACGCACTTTTCACTTGATCATCATTTTCAAAAAGTTTTCCTTTGACGAAGTTGTCTAAATTCCTAAACAGGTGGTAATCTGTTGGAGACTAGTCGGGAGAATATGGTGGGTGCGGAAGAACTTCGTAGCCCAGTGCTATCAATTTTTGCACGGTATCTTTTGAAACATGGGGTCTTGCTGCCGCTCAGTGAGATCATGAGGTACACATGTATCCAGCTTTTTTACTTTCCCAAATCACTTTAATGTCTGGAAACGGTAGATGCACTTGCATTTAGTTGTGCTGAGAGTCCTTTAACTGTTGGGTAGTTGTTTCCTTCTACTGTATGTGTGAGGACATCGTTGCCTATTACGGACGGAGGTCTTCCACGGGACAAGTTTTCCAAGTCCGTATTCTCAGCTGAAAACTAAGCAGATCGACGGCGAATGGTCCGTTAACACTCCCTTCCCCAAATGCCTAATATTTCTAGCGGCCTCAGCTGCTGAATGGCCGAGTTTAAACTCGTACAAAAATATTACTCGAAAATCGCGTGTTTCCATGTTCATATTTGGAGGTATACTAAAAAGTGGGTAATTGATTGGGAAGATAATGTTTATAATACAAAGGTAGAGGATTAGTAACTGTTTACTTTAAATATGTAAACATTCGGAAGAAAACAACATATACCTGCAAAATCATTTATGTATTTCAGAAACTATAAAAACGGACATTTCATGTGAAACAACCCAATAACATAGTTTCCATGTGAGTCCGATTTAGTTTACAGTAGAACTACTATTTTTGTGAAATGATCTGAAAGTAGAAATAATTATTAACAGTTTTAGTTTAGAACAACTTTTCCTTTATTTTAGCAACTTATGATTTGTTATAAAAATTTGTTTCTAAAATCAAGACTACTGTATGAAGTATATAACCTGTACGATTGAGAACCAGCATAATCTCCCTAATCCACAACATTAAAAATAACATTTGTGCATAATTTTATGCGATTGTAACATCTTTCTCTTAAATTACCCGACTTATTGTATTCCATATTAACTTTTTAAAATATTGCGCATTCCAACGGTATATTATACGTCTATGTTACTACTTGGTCACAGACACTTTATTTTTCCCGTTGTGATATATAATAGTAATATATATGTATTACTTAAAGTCCTATATCTACTTTTTCAGTATGAGACTCTCAAACTCTCGAATGATTTCTAATGATGGAGTTTTTGTTGACCGTTGAGAAATTAGATGAGAAAGATGGTTGGGGGTGCGGTCATTGTAGGCCTTCATCAGGGTTGACTCTGAGACGGTGTCTAAAGAAGTCAGCGTTTCTTTAGACAGCGTCTCAGAGTCAACCCTGATGAATGCCCACAATGTAGGGCGAAACGTCGGCACATAATTAAAATAGCACTTGTTTTAAATGTGTACTTCTATTTAATGACCGCACCCCGAACCATCTTCCTCATCTATTCTCGATAGATTTCGGTAAAAATACATGAATTTTCGTTAAAGAAAAAACAACTTGGTATGGTTCCTGAGTTATTTCTAAATTATAATTTTAGTCCCCGTCAACAAAATCTTGCAGATGATGATAAAGCCGGTTAGCTATAACAGTTCTGCTTCCTGACTTAGATCCTGAACAGCATTGACCACTCCAAAGACCATCGACTTCAGATAATCCTGATTGAACTGGAGTGAGCTCTCTCTATACTAAGACAGGCCACTCAGAGCCCCTACCTCTTCTTGTACTGACTGTGAGTGGCTCCTGTCTCTGTCCGCTGTTCTTCTGGAGCGGTCTATTTCAAGAATGGAAAACCACCTTGCCAGGATGGCATAGGTGGCTAAGGTTGGCGGACGAAGTTGTGGAGTGCGGTCTAATCTTTCAAGGCGCGGTTATACTGCACACTTCCTAAGGGGTGGTCAGGTCCAGTTTTTTTTATGTATTTCCATATATTTTGTACATTTAGAGACATACACCATAATTATATATATATATATATATATATATATACCAGACCATCAGCATTCGGAATTCTCGCCCTTCATACACTCACCGTGAGCCCTCTCTTTTCACATTGAAATACGTGCTTTTTTAAAACCTACTCGCTTCCCAAATTGCGGTGCTTGCCAATAAGAATCGTTCTGTTAAGTTTTACTTAGATTGTTGTAATATTTTTAATTTTTCACAAGTAGTTATATCGTTATTTCAAATTTTCTTTTTTGTGTGTTCACTTTTAGTTTAATTATTAGCAGTAAATTTTATTTAATCATATTAAAATAATTTAATTAAACTGATTTTTTTAAAAATTAATTTTGTGCTTTGGCTATCAAATCATGTCATTTTTTTTCTTCTCTCTCTCTTCTATGTATAATTAATATATATATATATATATATATATATATATATATATATATATATATATATATATACATATACACACACTCACACACACATGTTTATACATAGTATACATATACACGTAACCATAGACACCTTAATGGAGCTGAGCACTTATACAGGCAGATGCTCGCGCTCTGAGAGACCAGTTGATGATGAATGTTTGTGCGCCACGTGTCCTGCTCGTGTGGCCCACGTGGACCCCCCGATCTCACGGTCACAAGCAGTGGGAAGTCCTCACCCTACTCCCAGCCTGTTTGTTCTCGAGGCCTTTATATTAAAACTGAAGGGAGTCTTTCATTATCGCCTATGCCCTTAATCCAAACACTGACTTCGGTTTGTCCGCGCAAAGTAATTGGAGTCTTCATTGCCTTGTCCTTTCATCGTCGGCTGTAGTACGAATAATGTCGCATAAGCTGGATATAATTTGGGATTTATGAGGTGTTTGTCCGGCTGTAGTGGTTTACTGTCTATCTTAGGAAAGTCGAATTTTATTAATTTAATATGAAGGATGCGATAGTTGGGGTGGCGGTCCAAAATTAAAATGAATAGGAAACAGCGATGACTAAGAGTGCACACCACACTTTTTCAATAATTAAATTATATAATACTAATTTGTATCTTAACCATCTTTAGTTACTTAAACCTAATACTCAGATTGAGTTTGTTTTTGTATTTTAAATTAATCACAAATCCTTTAATATATTTACTAAAGAAATAAAAGTACACACCTATTTACAATTTGCTGATTTACAAGATAGTACTGAAATCTATCGGGAAATACGGACTTGAACTGTGGTGGACTGCTACATTTTTACTTTCACTTACTATACATAGTAAGGGGAAGTATTGCGATCGTGAAAATTTTCGAATTCCAGTTTTCAACGGAAATACACATTTTAGAGTCCAAATAACCAAATCCCGTAAAAAGGTCTGTGTGTGTGTGTGTGTGTGGTAACTCCCGGGCGGAAACGGTAAGCCCTATGAAACTGAAATTTCATATTTAAGACAACTATACGCCCGATACGTGACAAAACTTTTTTCATCAAAATGAGCTAACCAGAAGAGGCACTTTATACCACGCATTTTGCACATTTTTTCGATTTTCTCGATAACGGTTCCGATTATTTTGATTAAACTCGCTATATCGATGTAAAATTTATTGGGCTTTAATATCATGTAGGTTTCATTTGGATTAAAATGGTCTGACAGGACCTAAATGCCGATATTTTAAATTTTCTTCCCCTAAAGCACCTTTAATTTTGTAGATTCAATAAAAATAACTAGATTATCTTGTTAACGCTGATGAAAAACAGGTAAATATATAAATTGAATGAATCCGATACCCAACTAAAGGAGAAAACAGAAAAAATATTTGTTTAATGCAAGTTTTCGTTTTTGAACATAAGAGCAGTAATATACATGTATGAAATACAGTTGGAAAGCTAAAGATTTTAGAAAAAATATTATCTTATACTAAAGCTTTTAAAAGTTAATAGAGAGTGATGAAAAGAAGATAAAACTAACTGATTATTTTAGATAATGATATAATAGATTTTTTAATAAAACACATGTTTCTGTATAAATTCAATTCAATCAATTCTTTATTAGTTTCACGTATTTTTATCTCTAACTGTATTTGAAAATTCTTTCATTGATTTTAAAAATGAAAGTAAGTGAAAGTCGTGTGTTGTCCGCACCAGATTTTCACACGCATGCGATCCTTTCAATCCCAAGTCCTCCGAACAATAGTTAAGCTTAATAGCTTCTTATTATGTGGCCAACTGTACCATACACCACGGCCTAAATATTTCATTTATTTTTTACATTATTCCATCAATATTCTGCAAATTCCATGAGAACCTTATCCATCACCCTATCCAGCTCCACACACCCTTACCTTCCGCCTAGAAGGTTGAAACGGCAGTGGCCCCGATACCTCTTGTAAACATGTATATTGGAGTTCTAGCACTGGCTAGATTCTCCACTCAATGTGCTGTATGTATGACTTGTATATAGATATCAGTGATTTCTACATTTCTAGCCTTTTTATACAAATAGTTTGATTCCTCATGTATACATAATTTTTTGTAATTTAAATATTGTATTTCATCACTATCATTAATGTCCAAATTAGTACAGATTGTAATATTACTCAATAAAATAATTTTTTTTGTTGAATAAAATAAGTGGAATTTTTATTTTTACTCACTTCAAATGAAGAAACTTAACTTTTGAATTAACATTTAACTTTTGATTTGATATAATATTATAAATATCCACTTAAGACCCACTGAAAGGATTTTCCGAAGATATTCTACACAAAGGCCAAATTTCCAAAAGAGCGCTAAAGAGATTTATTTCGTAGCATTTAGTGGAACTTTAATTCAGTTCCATTTTACATTCCACCAAGTCCTGGGCTTGATGAAAGTCAGAACTGAAAAGAAGAGGGTCGCCGAGACCTCGACATTAATTTTAGGACCCACTGCCATTTAGTTCCCTCCTGTAACGCCTTCCGTTTTTTTTTCTTTCTTTTCAGTTCCGCTTTTCCGGTGTTAGTTGTGTTCGAAAATGGACTTGTTCCTTTCACAATACTGGCTTTCGGGGTAACTCATTATTTATTTTATTAATAATAATATTTATCTGATAATAATTTATTTTAATTCTAATTAAAGTTGTTTATTTACCAACAAAAATGTTTTACCCAAAACCTTAAATGTTTAATGTAAAAAAAAAATCTGGTGCGGGCAACACATGCGGCTTTCACTTACCTCAATTTTTAAAATCAATGAAAGAATAAAGCTTGTGTATGGGATAATATATTTTCTAAAATCTTTAGCTTTCCAACGGTATATCATACATGTATATTACTGCTCTTGTGTTCAAAAACGAAAAATTGCATTAAAAAAATATTTTTTCTGTTTTCTCCTTTAGTTGGGTATCGAATTTATTCAATTTATATATATTTACCTGTTTTTCATCAGCGTTAACAAGGTAATATAGTTATTTTTATTGAACCTACAAAATTAAAGGTACTTTAGGAAAAGATAATTTAAAATATCGGCATTTAAGCCCTGTCAGACCATTTTTATCCAAATAAAACCTACATGATATTAAAGCCCATTAAATTTTACATCGATATAGCGAGATTAATCAAAATCGTCGGAACCGTTTTTGAGAAAATCGAAAAAAAGTGCAAAATGCATGGTATAAAGTTCCTCTTCTGGTAAGCTCATTTTGATGAAAAAAGTTTTGTCACGTCTCGGGCGTATAGTTGTCTTAAATATGAAATTTCAGTTTCATTGGACCTACCGTTTCCGCCCGGGAGTTACCACACACACACACACACACACACACACCTTTTTAATTTTGACTCACGGACTTGGTTATTTGGACTCAGGAGACCCTAAAACGTGTATTTCCGTTGAAAACTAGAATTCTAAAATTTTCACGATCGCAATACTTCCCCTTACTATATATAGTAAGTGAAAGTAATATATATTAAAAAACAAAATTAAAAAATAGATCGCACTCGGCGGGTTTTTTGCTCTTTTTTTTTGTATTCTCTTACTTCCAATTATCTTTCGATACAATACGTATTGTACTGTGGAGGAATTGATATTCGATTGAAATTCGATGTTTCACTGTAATGCCAAACAATAAGCTCATTACATTTTAGTTTGATTTTATATCTTGAAATAAAGTTAAAAGTTTTGATCAAAATTGGCATATATAATTGATTTAAAATATTTACAAGAATCTGAAGTTTGGAATCGCCAGTAGAAAACGCTCGACGAACTTTCATTTCATAATCCGATAGTAGTGTTGTTGTAAATTTACAAACATTTTTGAGTATCACTGAAGGTATATGAAATATGAAATAAAAATTGTTTCGGATAAATTAAAATAATTCGCTGTAATTTAAAAGTATCTGTTCATCTTCAAGTTAATTTTTTTTTTTCTTACACTTTTAACTCATTGTTTTTTCACTACATATTATTCTTATTGTAAAAACCTGTAGCTTTACAACACATGAAGGATCTTGGATTCAGAACTCATCTAAGACGACGACTGTACAAGGAGGTCATTAGGCGAAGATTAACAACCGGGAGGGATTTATCTCAATTTTGGGTTACCTGCTTTATAGAGTCTGGGTAAGAAGAGTTTAGAAGAGTCTTCCACAACACCATAGCCGGGATTCGAACCCAGGACACAGAGAACACTGGATTAAAGCTCTACTCACTAGACCACGCCGCTCCATTTTTATTTTTTTAATTTTTTATTATTTTTTTTTTTTTTATGAAACTCACTTATTATTACTTTCACTTAACTATATATTAAATATACAGTTAGGGAAAGTATTGCGATCGTGAAAATTTTAGAATTCTAGTTTTCAACGGAAATACACATTTTAGGGTCTCCTAAGTCCAAATGACCAAGTCCCGCAAAAAGGTCTGTGTCTCTGTCGCAAAAGGTCCAACATGATAAGGAAAAGTCCTATGAAACTGAAATTTCATATCTCAAACAACTCTACGCCCGAGATGTTACAGCGCCTTTTTCACTTAAATCGGCTGACCGGAAGTGGTACTTCATACCATGCATTTTGCACGATTTTCTTAAAAACAGCTCAAACGCTTTTAATTAAACTCCCTGTATCGATGTAAAATTTAATGGGCTTTAATATCAAGTAGTTTTTATTCTGATTGAAACATTCTGACTGGGCTTAACTGCCGATATGTAAAAATGTCTCCCTCTAAAGTACCTTTAATTTTATAGATTCTATTAAAATAACTAACTAACTATATTATCTTGTTACCATTTAATTTGCCATGTCTTCTGATTAGCATTGATATAAGACAGCTGATTATAGAATTTGAACGAATTCGATGACCAACTAAAGGAGAAAAGAGCGAAAATATTTTGTTATGTTTGTGTTTTTTTCACATACAATCAGTGATATAGATTTATAATATACCGTTGGAAAGCTAAATATTTTTGAAAAAATATTAAACTATACAAAAATTGTAAAAGTTAACGGAGAGTGATGAAAAGGCGATAAAACAAACTGATTATCGCAGTTGATAATATAATAGATTCATTAATAAAACACATGTTTGTTTTGGAAATTCAATGTAATTAATTCTTTCGAAATTTATTTTGATCTCTAAGTTTATTTAAATACAGACTTCTCAATCGAAAATGTTGAGGCTAATAACACGCTCACCTTTTTACGTGAGTAACAGAACTTTACATACAGACCTAAATATACCTACTGTTCAAGACTACATTCAGACTTCATACAAGAGATTCCATGACAAACTTCACGGACATTACAACACACTCATTCAAAACATGGTGACAACGGACTTGCCGGAACTCACCAGAAGAAGGCTGAAAAGGAGCTGGTTAAGAGATCTCCTTGTTTAAAACTTATGATTTTCACGTTAGGAGGAGGTGCCGCTGGGTGCTGACCTCCCTCATGCCTGACATACCAGCTCTTATAATATATATACAGCGCATCTGCTTATTGTCGCGGAAAAGTGACAGGTGTAGATTATAATAAATAAAGATAAAAAAAAAAAAGTATATTTGAAAATTCTTAAAAACTATTTAAATTGACTTTAACTACGGAGGTAAGTGAAATCGTGTGTTGCGTACATCAAATTTTTTTTTATTATAAAATGTAAAATTAAATTCTTCCATTATTTGTTAGCTTACCCGCGGGCTCTGTGCCACTTAGATGGCAGCCACCGAAGAACACTGCCAGCCATCCAATACGGTAGTCCCTTTCCCGATAGCACTTCGCTGCTTTTAGCCGACAATAAAAGAAAAAAAGTTCCTTCAGGCTACTTGGAGTATTGTACTTTTTAGCAAGTATAATAGTTTTACATTTTATTGGATCCGTAGAACAAAAAAACACATTATCTTCTTTGAAACTAATTGCAAGTAAAACTATGTAGAAGAGCGAGAAACTTAAAATTTAGTAAATAATTATAAAATTCTGTTGCCCAAAGATGTGTTAAAATTTAATTAATTTACTTAGCTTTATGATATATCGTTTTTATTATTCGAAATTTAAATATCAATTATTTTTCTAAGGGTATCGTAGGGTTTTTATGTATAACTATGTCATGGGCTTTGAGAATTGGTTGTTTTTATATCCTTGACGATTTCGATTGAAATAATATCTTACATCGAACTGCGTGGATATTATTGGGTTGTGTCACATGAAATGTCCGTTTTCAAGGTAAAGGATTTTTATTAAAAATACGATATGAAAACAAGATAATTATATCCGAAGTATTTACCTTCTTTTTCTACACATTTCTCACAATGACGCCAAATTTTTATCCCCGAACTGAAAAACTCTGAGCTTTGAAGTGAAACAAAATCTGAAAATGCAATTTTCACTTGATCGTCATTTTCAAAACGTTTTCCTTTGGCGAAGTTGTCTAAATTCCTGAACAATTGGTAATCTGTTGGAGACAAGTCGGGAGAATATGGTGGGTGCGGAAGAACTTCGTAGCCCAGTTCTTTCAATTTTTGCACGGTATGTTTTGAAACATGGGGTCTTGTTGCCGCTCAGTGAGATCATGAAGTACCCATGTATCGAGACTTATTACTTTCCCAATACACTTTAAATATCTGGAAACGGTAGATGCACTTGCATTTAGTTGTGCTGAGAGTCCTCTAACTGTTTGGTAGGGGTTTCCTTCTACTGTATGTTTGAGGACATCGTTGTCTATTACGGACGGAGGTCTTCCTCGGGCAAGTTCTCCAAGTCGGTATCCCCAGCTGAAAATAAGGCAAACCAATGGCGAATGGTCCGTTCATTAACACTCTCTTCGCCAAACGCCTTGCAAATATTTCTAGCGGCCTCAGCTGCTGAATGGCCGAGTTTAAACTCATACAAAAATATTACTCGAAAATCGCGTGTTTCCATGTTCATATTTGGAGGTATACTAAAAGTGGGTAATTGATTGGGAAGCTAATGTTTATAATACAAAGGTAGAGGATTAGTAATTGTTTACTTTAAATATGTAAACATTCGGAAGAATACAACAGAGACCTGCAAAATCCTTTATGTATTTCAGATACTATAAAAACGGACATTTCATGTGAAACAACCCAATACAATCCACAAAAAATACCGAACTAAGATGTTAGGAATGGTTCAAAGAGCGGTAGGTAGGGAGGGACTTTCCTAATCACTGCCGTCCGAGAATCGGTTTGTGTGGTACGTGAACCTATGTACAATATTATTATTTTGATTGATGTTTATTGTTTTATTTGAGAGGAAACGGAACATTAAATAGTAGGTAAGGTTGAGGTTTTGGTACACTGCTATGGATTAGTGGATATCGGAGGTAAGATCTTATTAATTTATACAAGTTAATGAGCAACGCTAAATTAAAAAAATATCTGGTTCGTGCAACACACAACTTTCACATACCTCTGTTGTTAAAATCATTGGACTTCAAAAATTCAAAAATTTTAAAAGAATCACATTCAGTTTCATTATGAAAGATATGTTTTAGATTAAAAAATCTGGTGCGGACAACACACGACTTTCACTTAACTCGAATGTTAAAATTAATTTAAAAACTATTAAATATACTTCAATTTGACAAATATTTTAACTTGATTTTAATAAAACGTGTATTTATTTTCGTTGGAAACATATGATTTAGAGATTAAATTATATAACTATATTAAATTGTTAATCAATAATAGGTTTATTCTCCATTCGTCACTTATATGACCTTTTAAAAACTTATTGTATCAGATAAGATTTGTTCTAAAATCTTTCTCTTTCCGACCGTATATTATACGTCTTACATCTCACTGTTCCTACGGTATATCACTGCTTTTAATATCAAGAAACCGAAAATAATAGTTTTTCTCTTTTATTCTTTAGTAGTCCAACAAATTCGCTCCACATGCATATTTAGCCGTCATTTATCAATGCTAATACGATGATGTGCCTATTATTTTTTTTTAATATACAAAATTAAAGGTACTTTAGAAGAAGAAATTTTAAAATATCGGCATTTAAGCCCTGTCAGACTATTTCAATCAGAATGAAACCTACTATGGTTTTTTGGACTGAGAGGACCCTAAAACGTGCATTTCCAGTGAAAATCGGATTTCTAAAATTTTAACGATCTCAATACTTTATAGGTGTTTATTGAATTTTATTAAATCAATACTTTATAGATCGATAAGTGAAAATAAAAAAATATTAAATATTGAATTCCACTTATTAGTGCAGTTATCATCAGTACTAAGCCCCTAAGCTGTAGAACCCCCCATAAAGACCTAGACTAGGTCAGAGGCGAAGCACAACCCTCCGATATCGCGGAGGGGTGGCAAGGGGGCGGCGCCGTGGGAACAGGACTTGGAGTCCAGTCCCAGGCAGGAGTGTGCGCGCCACGCGACATGAGATAATTAAACTTGCTTCGGGAAACACTGCCTTGTTCACCTTTAGCGGGGAAACTATAATCGAATTAGCCTTCCTCTGGGAAATCTAGTCACCAAGGGGAGAAATCGCTTTTCACTCTCTATCGTCGAGGGATTAATTTCGATAATTCTCTCTGATCTGATTAGTCAGGGCTAATGGAAAACAGGGACGGCATACCGACGGATTTTTTTGGAGTAAAACTTGTTAGCCACGACGGCGGAGTATCTGGATGCTTTTCATTACGGCAATACAACGGAAGCGCCCCATGGCTATGACGGTGTTGTGCAGCTTCCGCTTTTTAAATATTTATACTCAAAATAAAAATCTGGTGCGAACGTCAAACGACTTCCACTTATCTCCGTTGTTAGAATCATAACGAACTTATGAATAAACTTACATATGAAAAACAGATCGATGGAATTACATCGAGATTCGATAGAAACATGTGCTTTATTAAATAATCTATTATATTTTTATCTGCAACAATCAGTTAATTTAATCGGCTTTTCATCTCTCTTCATTAACTTTTACAACTTTGGGTATAAAGTTGATATTTTTCCTAAATTCCATCGTTATATTATACGTCCTACATAGATGTTGTTATCATCAAATAATCTAGTGCGCCCAACACACTACATACACTTATCTCAGTTGTTAAAATTAATTTAAGAATTTTTAAATAGACATAGAAATGAAAAAAGATCAAAGGATTAATAACGTAAAGTTACGATAGAAACATGTGTCTTAGTAAATAATCTATTATATTTTTATCTACAACAATCAGTTAGTTTTATCGGCTTTTCATCACTCTCCATTAACTGTTACAATTCCGTGTAAAAGTAAATATTACTTCTAAAATCTTTAACTATCCAACGGTATATTATGCATCTATATTACAATTATTGTGTTCAAAAACATCAAGTTTTTTTGTTTTTTTTATAAAATTTACAAAATTAAAGGTATTTTAAAGGAAGAAAATTTAAGATATCTGCATTTAAGCCCTGTCAGACTATTTCAATCACAATGAAACCTACTTAATTAAAGCCCATTAAATTTTACATCGTTATAGCGAGTTGAATCAAAATCATTAGAGCCGTTTTTGAGAAATTCGTAAAAACGTGCAAAATGCATGGTTTAACACGTGCATGCCGTGGTGACCCACCGGTGAGTTACACTTGACTGTTCCGTGGGGTGACGGGCATCACAGGTGGTTCACTTGTTTTTATAAAATAAGTTTATTTTATTTTTCTCAACATTATATGTTGTAGGAATTAACAAGCATAAGGGTTTATTTATTAAATATTTTATAACGTTCAACATCCCCCCCTTCAAAGGACTCTTATCGGTTAATTATTACTTGATTATTCTTATTAAAGAATTTTATTTAGATGTGCGTGATTTCTTTTCATATTTTTATTCCAATAATATGATATAAGAATATATATATAATAAGAATTGAGGCGTTGATTTCCAAAAGGTACTATATCCATTCTAGGAAATTTTACAGGAGACGCGAAAATCACTAATTATTATATTATATTAAATTAGCTAATTGATTCTTTTCGCATTAAACCCAGAATTGTTTTTTTAGTATATTATAACATCATATTTAAGTTATGAAATGAGATGTTTTGGTATAATTAGAACGAAATTAATATGGTAATTAGTTCCTTTAGAAAATAATTATATTTCTAAATTGCCTTTATAAAGGACTTAGGTGTACATTAGATAAAATCAAATAAAAGATTATGATAAAACTAAATGATGAGAATACAAATATGTAAAAAAATCAATTTTGTAAAAAATGTCCTTTAGTACCTTTGGAAATCAACGTCTCAATTAATCAGATAATAAGATCATTTTTAATAATATAAGAATATTTTTTAAGTATTTCTATAATTACTTCTTCAAGTCATATGCGTATGTTAGCGCGTTGGAAGCCTGAAACTATTGTCATCTCTCATTAAAGACGTTAGAACTTGGAACAGCGTGGCACCGGCCCCATGTAGCTAACACAGTCCCGCCCCACGCGGAAAAAACGTAGATAATTCGCCCCGGAGTGAACGTGTTAATGTGGTTAGCTGATTGTGATGAAAATTTGCTGTAACATCTCGAGCCTTTGGTTGTCTTAAATATGAATTATTCGAACTGATAAGAAAAATGATGATACAAATATTGGTGTAAGCTGAAATAGGAGGATGTTTTTACCGTGTTTATGTTTATGTTTAAAATTCATATTCAAATGGATAGTGAAGCGCTGTCTTGGGTTTGAAACCACCCTCGCTGTGATTTATTCTGTTAATTCATCTATGGAGCGACCCAGGGATATGGAACCCTCCTAGGGCACACCCAGCCTCTATAAAATGGGTACCCAAACGTTTTTAAACTAAGGAAAACATGCCAGAAGTTTCAATATTAAGATCCATCATAGGTTTTTAGAAGTTCAGGTTTTGCCTATACCAAGAGTGGTTAGAAAAAATAACATAAATTCTAACTTTTCTTAGCCACTCTTAAAAAACTCTTTTTACTATATATTCCTTTATATAATAAAAACTGTGGTTCGTTTTCAACTTGACTTGTTTGCTCCATTCTATCTATTGTATATGCATAATGTGAGTTCTCATGGTCGTGGGTTTATACAACAGCCAATTGTTGCAGAGTAATTATTTATTCTGTTATTTCAACCGTAGAGTATGGAGAATATCCTCGGCGCACATCAGCTCTATAAAGTGGGTCTCGGTCCAATCACCACCTTGCACTGCCGTTTGTCTGGAAACATTACGAATCACTTTATGTACAGAACTACAATAAGAGCCGTGAATTGTGAAGGGAGGGGAATTTTAATTGAGAAGCTGGCGTGATATGAGGCAATACAGAAGTTCCGCCGGGACACGTAATAGACTCTTTTATTCCCCGAGCCCTGCGTTCCATATCATAAGTTTCCATTTCTTTCCTTTATGGAGTGATAATTTGAAGGGACATTATTCCAAATATATTTATTCTTATTATCTCTTTATTGAAGGGATCTCTCGATTGTAAACCGAAATACGACTTTATGATTCATTTGGGACCTGTAAAAGCTTGATCTGCTTGATCGAATATTAAGCAGAAGAGTGGGAATTACTCTATAAAATTATAAGTTTGAAGTTTTTTCAATGGCAATCAATACAGTGCCATGTTTTTCTGTACCTTTAGTGTGTTGTAATCTGATACAAACCTGAGTTTCACAATTTGTATTTGAGTCTTTGATTTCCAGAAGAAACTGAAGATCATTGTTTCAGAAATTTAAAGTTTGAACAATTTGTATTTTTTTTTACAAAAGAAGTATGAAGGCTTACGTTTTAAAGATACGCAAAGCACAAATAACGTATTTAAAAAACATCGGTCTGTCGCCGTCCCCGCGGCATTTCTCCGAAACTATGGACCAATTGTTTCAGTATACATAATTTATTTTAACATATTTGTTAATATTTACAACTGTGTTAAAAGAAATACATCCAGTAAACGTGATGGTTATATAATACAGTGACATGCAATGCATGTAGAGAGCTTCCCATTGGAAGCACTCCATAAATATTCTAAACTAAAATGTCATGGGGCCATCTCGTTTTCAGGCGCCTCGGAGGAATATCAGGAATTGAAGAGAGAAAGGATAGAAAGTAGTGGGTTAGAGTGGGAATAGAGTTTGTCATGAAAGGATTGATACTGGTCCGGGCCAAATCAGTAGCATAGAGAACATTTAGGTCTTTGTGGATAAGTTTATTCGTGACAAAGTAAGGAGCGTTGAGGATTTTACGGAGGGTTTTGGATTGTAGGGATTGGATACAGGAAGAATTTGAAGTTTAGTAGAGCCCCATAGCTCCACTCCGTAGGTGCAGATAGGCCTTAAAAATAGTCATGTAGATGAGCCTTTTGTAGTAAAGAGAAAGTTTTAGCGTCTGTCTAGTAAGTGTTGGAATAGTACAATACGGCGAGCAGTATTTGTCGTTTTAAGTCGTGTAATTTTTAAAAAAAATTTCTTAATTTTTCATTTTTTTTAACCTATTTTAAAATTTTTTCAAAAAATTCATTAATTTTAAAACCTTTTTTATGCGCCAAAAACCTTTTTGCGTGTTTTGGTTTTGGACTCATTAACACTCCCTTCCCCGAATGCCTTGCAAATATTTCTAGCGGCCTCAGCTGCTGAATGGCCGAGTTTAAACTCATACAAAAATATTACTCGAAAATCGCGTGTTTCCATGTTCATATTTGGAGGTATACTAAAAAGTGGGTAATTGATTGGGAAGCTAATGTTTATAATACAAAGGTAGAGGATTAGTAATTGTTTACTTTAAATATGTAAACATTCGGAAGAATAACAACAGAGACCTGCAAAATCCTTTATGTATTTCAGATAACTATAAAAACGGACATTTCATGTGAAACAACCCAATACAATCCACAAAAAAAATACCGAACTAAGATGTTAGGAATGGTTTCAAAGAGCGGTAGGTAGGGAGGGACTTTCCTAATCACTGCCGTCCGAGAATCGGTTTGTGTGGTACGTGAACCTATGTACAATATTATTATTTTGATTGATGTTTATTGTTTTATTTGAGAGGAAACGGAACATTAAATAGTAGGTAAGGTTGAGGTTTTGGTACACTGCTATGGATTAGTGGATATCGAGGTAAGATCATTATTAATTTATACAAGTTAATGAGCAACGCTAAAATTAAAAAAATATCTGGTTCGTGCAACACACAACTTTCACATACCTCTGTTGTTAAAATCATTGACTTCAAAAATTCAAAAATTTTAAAGAATCACATTCAGTTTCATTATAAAGATATGTTTTTAGATTTAAAAAATTGGTTGGGACAACACACGACTTTCACTTAAATCTTTCGAATGTTAAAATTAATTTAAAAAACTATTAAATTATACTTCAATTTGACAAATATTTTAACTTGATTTAATAAAACGTGTATTTATTTTCGTTGGAAACATATGATTTAGAGATTAAATTTATAACTATATTAAATTGTTAATTTCAATAATAGGTTTATTCTCCATTCGTCACTTTATATGACCTTTTAAAACTTATTGTATCAGATAAGATTTGTTCTAAAATCTTTCTCTTTCCGACCGTATATTATACGTCTTACATCTCACTGTTACCTACGGTATATCACTGCTTTTAATATCAAGAAACCGAAAATAATAGTTTTTCTCTTTTATTCTTTAGTAGTCCAACAAATTCGCTCCACATGCATATTTAGCCGTCATTTATCAATGCTAATACGATGATGTGCCTATTTATTTTTTTTTAATATACAAAATTAAAGGTACTTTAGAAGAAGAAATTTTAAAATATCGCATTTAAGCCCTGTCAGACTATTTCAATCAGAATGAAACCTACTATGGTTTTTTGGACTGAGAGGACCCTAAAACGTGCATTTCCAGTGAAAATCGGATTTCTAAAATTTTAACGATCTCAATACTTTATTAGGTGTTTATTGAATTATTATTAAATCAATACTTTATAGATCGATAAGTGAAAATAAAAAAATATTAAATATTGAATTCCACTTATTAGTGCAGTTATCATCAGTACTAAGCCCCTAAGCTGTAGAACCCCCCATAAAGACCTAGACTAGGTCAGAGGCGAAGCACAACCCTCCGATATCGCGGAGGGGTGGCAAGGGGGGCGGCGCCGTGGGAACAGGACTTGGAGTCCAGTCCCAGGCAGGAGTGTGCGCGCCACGCGACATGAGATAATTAAACTTGCTTCGGGAAACACTGCCTTGTTCACCTTTAGCGGGGAAACTATAATCGAATTAGCCTTCCTCTGGGAAATCTAGTCACCAAGGGGAGAAATCGCTTTTCACTCTCTATCGTCGAGGGATTAATTTCGATAATTCTCTCTGATCTGATTAGTCAGGGCTAATGGAAAACAGGGACGGCATACCGACGGATTTTTTTGGAGTAAAACTTGTTAGCCACGACGGCGGAGTATCTGGATGCTTTTCATTACGGCAATACAACGGAAGCGCCCCATGGGCTATGACGGTGTTGTGCAGCTTCCGCTTTTTAAATATTTATACTCAAAATAAAAATCTGGTGCGAACGTCAAACGACTTCCACTTATCTCCGTTGTTAGAATCATAACGAACTTATGAATAAACTTACATATGAAAACAGATCGATGGAAAATTTCATCGAGATTCGATAGAAACATGTGCTTTATTAAATAATCTATTATATTTTTATCTGCAACAATCAGTTAATTTAATCGGCTTTTCATCTCTCTTCATTAACTTTACAACTTTGGGTATAAAGTTATATTTTTCCTAAATTCCATCGTTATATTATACGTCCTACATAGATGTTGTTATCATCAAATAATCTAGTGCGCCCAACACACTACATACACTTATCTCAGTTGTTAAAATTAATTTAAGAATTTTTAAATAGACATAGAAATGAAAAAAGATCAAAGGATTAATAACGTAAAGTTACGATAGAAACATGTGTCTTAGTAAATAATCTATTATATTTTTATCTACAACAATCAGTTAGTTTTATCGGCTTTTCATCACTCTCCATTAACTGTTACAATTCCGTGTAAAAGTAAATATTACTTCTAAAATCTTTAACTATCCAACGGTATATTATGCATCTATATTACAATTATTGTGTTCAAAAACATCAAGTTTTTTTGTTTTTTTTATAAAATTTACAAAATTAAAGGTATTTTAAAGGAAGAAAATTTAAGATATCTGCATTTAACCTGTCAGACTATTTCAATCACAATGAAACCTACTTAATTAAAGCCCATTAAATTTTACATCGTTATAGCGAGTTGAATCAAAATCATTAGAGCCGTTTTTGAGAAATTCGTAAAAACGTGCAAAATGCATGGTTTAACACGTGCATGCCGTGGTGACCCACCGGTGAGTTACACTTGACTGTTCCGTGGGGTGACGGGCATCACAGGTGGTTCACTTGTTTTTATAAAATAAGTTTATTTTATTTTTCTCAACATTATATGTTGTAGGAATTAACAAGCATAAGGGTTTATTTATTAAATATTTTATAACGTTCAACATCCCCCTTCAAAGGACTCTTATCGGTTAATTTTACTTGATTATTCTTATTAAAGAATTTTATTTAGATGTGCGTGATTTCTTTTCATATTTTTATTCCAATAATATGATATAAGAATATAATATATAATAAGAATTGAGGCGTTGATTTCCAAAAGGTACTATATCCATTCTAGGAAATTTTACAGGAGACGCGAAAATCACTAATTATTATATTATTAAATTAGCTAATTTGATTCTTTTCGCATTAAAACCCAGAATTGTTTTTTTAGTATATTAATAACATCATATTTAAGTTATGAAATGAGATGTTTTGGTATAATTTAGAACGAAATTAAATGTGTAATTAGTTCCTTTAGAAAATAATTATATTTCTAAATTGCCTTTATAAAGGACTTAGGTGTACATTAGATAAAATCAAATAAAAGATTATGATAAAACTAAATGATGAGAATACAAATATGTAAAAAAATCAATTTTGTAAAAAATGTCCTTTAGTACCTTTTGGAAATCAACGTCTCAATTAATCAGATAATAAGATCATTTTTAATAATATAAGAATATTTTTTTAAGTATTTCTATAATTACTTCTTCAAGTCATATGCGTATGTTAGCGCGTTGGAAGCCTGAAACTATTGTCATCTCTCATTAAAGACGTTAGAACTTGGAACAGCGTGGCACCGCGCCCCATGTAGCTAACACAGTCCCGCCCCACGCGGAAAAAACGTAGATAATTCGCCCCGGAGTGAACGTGTTAATGTGGTTAGCTGATTGTGATGAAAAATTTGCTGTAACATCTCGAGCCTTTGGTTGTCTTAAATATGAATTATTCGAACTGATAAGAAAAATGATGATACAAATATTGGTGTAAGCTGAAATAGGAGGATGTTTTTACCGTGTTTATGTTTATGTTTAAAATTCATATTCAAATGGATAGTGAAGCGCTGTCTTGGGTTTGAAACCACCCTCGCTGTGATTTATTCTGTTAATTCATCTATGGAGCGACCCAGGGATATGGAACCCTCCTAGGGCACACCCAGCCTCTATAAAATGGGTACCCAAACGTTTTTAAACTAAGGAAAACATGCCAGAAGTTTCAATATTAAGATCCATCATAGGTTTTAGAAGTTCAGGTTTTGCCTATACCAAGAGTGGTTAGAAAAAATAACATAAATTCTAACTTTTCTTAGCCACTCTTAAAAAACTCTTTTTACTATATATTTCCTTTATATAATAAAAACTGTGGTTCGTTTTCAACTTGACTTGTTTGCTCCATTCTATTCTATTGTATATGCATAATGTGAGTTCTCATGGTCGTGGGTTTATACAACAGCCAATTGTTGCAGAGTAATTATTTATTCTGTTATTTCAACCGTAGAGTATGGAGAATATCCTCGGCGCACTCAGCCTCTATAAAGTGGGTCTCGGTCCAATCACCACCTTGCACTGCCGTTTGTCTGGAAACATTACGAATCACTTTATGTACAGAACCTACAATAAGAGCCGTGAATTGTGAAGGGAGGGGAATTTTAATTGAGAAGCTGGCGTGATATGAGGCAATACAGAAGTTCCGCCGGGACACGTAATAGACTCTTTTATTCCCCGAGCCCTGCGTTCCATATCATAAGTCTTCCATTTCCTTTCCTTTATGGAGTGATAATTTGAAGGGACATTATTCCAAATATGTTATTCTTATTTATCTCTTTATTGAAGGGATCTCTCGATTGTAAACCGAAATACGACTTTATGATTCATTTGGGACCTGTAAAGCTTGATCTGCTTGATCGAATATTAAGCAGAAGAGTGGGAATTACTCCTATAAAATTTATAAGTTTGAAGTTTTTCAATGGCAATCAATACAGTGCCATGTTTTTCTGTACCTTTAGTGTGTTGTAATCTGATACAAACCTGAGGTTTCACAATTTGTATTTGAGTCTTTGATTTCCAGAAGAAACTGAAGATCATTGTTTCAGAAATTTAAAGTTTGAACAATTTGTATTTTTTTTTAACAAAGAAGTATGAGGCTTACGTTTAATAGATACGCAAAGCAACAAATAAGTATTTAAAAACATCGTCTGTCGCCGTCCCGCGCATTTCTCCGAAACTATTGGACCAATTGTTTTCAGTATACATAATTTATTTTAACATATTTGTTAATATTTACAACTGTGTTAAAAAGAAATACATCCAGTAAACGTGATGGTTATATAATACAGTGACATGCAATGCATGTAGAGAGCTTCCCATTGGAAGCACTCCATAAATATTCTAAACTAAAAGTCATGGGGCCATCTCGTTTTCAGGCGCCTCGGAGGAATATCAGGAATTGAAGAGGAAGAAAGGATAGAAAGTAGTGGGTTAGAGTGGGAATAGAGTTTGTCATGAAAGGATTGATACCTGGTCCGGGCCAAATCAGTAGCATAGAGAACATTTAGGTCTTTGTGGATAAGTTTATTCGTGACAAAGTAAGGAGCGTTGAGGATTTTACGGAGGGTTTTGGATTGTAGGGATTGGATACAGGAAGAATTTGAAGGTTTAGTAGAGCCCCATAGCTCCACTCCGTAGGTGCAGATAGGCCTTAAAATAGTCATGTAGATGAGCCTTTTGTAGTAAAGAGGAAAGTTTGAGCGTCTGTCTAGTAAGTGTTGGAATAGCTACAATCGGCGAGCAGTTTTCTTGTCGTTTTAGTCGTGTAATTTTTAAAACAAATTCTAATTTTTCATGTTTTTTTAAACTCTAATTTACAATTTTGTCAATAAAATTCATTATTATTTCAACCTTTGTATGAGACACACACATACCTTTTTGCGTGTTTTCGGTCATTTGGACTCATGGAACTCTGAAACGCGTGTTTCTGTTTAAAAATGAAATTTGAAAATTATCACAATTTTCGATATTTTCAAGATCCCTTACATTTTATATATACATTATATATTTCATTTAACGGTATCGAATGAACGTTTCATTAATTTCTAGCAAGGAATGGAGAATTCGCTTCGACGTTATGTAGTGACGTAAACTGAATGTAATCCAACTTGTTTTGATTTATTCGATGTCGAATGAAATGAGTTTTTTTTTTTTACCTTGAGCTCCCGAAAATGCTATCTATATACGAGGGAAAAATCCGATGCCCACGTCACAGGGAGGTAGCTAAACCATTTATCAGAAGAGAATTGCGAGAAAGGACTGAATTGTGGAGGACCCGGGAGAGGATAAATAGGCTGTAGGCACCGATATCAGCCGCCTCCCGCTGGAATTGCTTCCCTCCCTCCAGTTTTCCAGGATACGTTTGTCTTCCATATATGTTCTATGTGTTATATTAAGGGTGTATAGTCGACTGTAGAAACTATTATAGGTGGAATAGTCAGGAATCAGTCATTTTTGAAAAGTTTTTAATTTTGCCAACGTTTCGGCTCAAGCTTGTGAGCGATCATCAGGGCTACAAACATCAGAACAAAAGAGATACATATTAATATGATAATGAAAATTTTCTTCTGAATGTAGTGACAATGATAACATTTGAAATAAAACAGAAAATATACCAACATACTTAAATATTATAGATACAAGTAATGATAATATGATACATAATCTGATGATGATAAGCATAACAAATTTTACAGAACTTTAGACTTTAATATAAAAGTAAAAAAAACATATATATATAAACGTACCATTACTGAGCCATGTCCAAGCATAAACTGAGGAAAACCATAAACATAGGTAGTATGGGGAGGGGTTCGTGTAAAAACCCTGAAGGTTTTCCCCTCTAAGTGTAAATACTACAGCTTATCTTTGTTTTTAAAAAGTTTTACAGAATTATATAATGGAAAAAACAAAATAATATATCCGTATGTACAATAAGGCTGAACATTTTTAACAGAAAATTATAAACACTAGAATCTGAGGTATTTAAAAGATCATGAGGTATATAATACAAAACAAAAAAAAATAAATAAATAACAAAAATAAGAACCAGAGGTGTTGTAAACAAAAAGATAAATATACAGTAAATAAATAAAATATACATTACACAAGCAATTTGTACAATAATGTGATAGAGTTATAATTTAAGGAGACGGAAGATGTTAGCATATGAGGGAGAAATTATCTCTTTGTCAGTTTTATGATTTACGGGAACTCGATCTTTTTCCATATGGATATATATAGCTTCGGAGAGGAGTCGCTTTTTGTAGTTGGGTACGGTGGCTAGGATTTCAGGATTATCAAAATCAAAATGATGGTCAAGGGATATAGCGTGTTCGGATAATTTTGAGGAAAATGGGTTACGGGTAGATATTGTGTATTTGTGCTGATAAATTCTTTTTTTGAGATAGTTTTTGGTCTCGCCTATGTAACATGAATTGCAATTTGGGGAAGAGCAGGGAATACGATAAACTAAATTTGATTTTTGTAGGAAAGGGATGTGATCTTTTAGTTTTGAATATAGATTCTTTAATTTGTTACCATGTTTTAAAACTAAGCGGAGATGGGGAAAGCTAGAGGATAAGACTTTTTTAATTTTTTGAGATAGAGATGGGATGTATGGAATGGATCTGTACTGGGGAACTATGGTGGTTTGTGGAGAGTGTGCGGGGATGGAGTGAGGGTTTGAAGAAGTTTTAATGAGGTTCTTGATTAATTGGTCAGGAAAATTATTAGATTTTAGGATTTTTGTTAGTCGGGTTAAATTATCTTGGTGAAATTTTGTATCGGAAAGTGTTAAGGAACGGTGTATGAGGTTTTTGTTTTGTTCTATGTGTGTATATATATTCACTCATTGAAAACAATATCAAGGGTTCCATGACTGGAGGTAGGACAGCAATAGTCAGGAGTTAGTAAAAAAAAATCTTTACTTCGGTAGTTAAAATCAATTTAAAAACTATTAAGTAATGTATGAAAAGAATTAATTAATTGAATATTAAAAGATTAAAGTGAATATAATTAATAAATTCTAATGGAACCTCTGGTATTAGACTTAATATTTTTATATCACAGGGAGTCAAAATCAGGTCACAACATATTTCCTCTTAGAATGTTGATCGCCTTTAAAGTGGTTGAGATGGATCGGTATTTAGCAACAATCAGGTATTTACAGTCGTATTATAGTTACTACGCCATATATTATACATATATGTATATTATTATACATTAATTTTATTATATTTTAAGTGGATATTTATCTTGGATGTACCTTGGATAATTGTATACATGTAAATAGGAAGCCTGTTACAGTTAAATGTTGATTTGTTTTGAATGAATCGGTTAGTAAAATAAATTCGTCGCATTTTTCAATTTAATTCTCTTTGTGTCTACAAAATCATGTTTACTTGGTCAATAATGTTTACATATTCTCAAAAAGGATCGGTTAAGGCACTTTTATGCTTCGGATTAACCGAGATTGCTAATATTTAAGTGGCATTTTGTTTGGCCAAAATTTGCAGAGTGTATGATGCCTTAGGAGAAAGCACCGTCCGTATGTGGTTTTTGCTCGTTTCAGAACCGGAAATTTTGACTTGGAAGACGCAATGCGCTCGGGTCGTCGTCCTTCGACAGTTCTCAGAGTGTGGATTTCAAAAAATACCTATAAGAGGGCGAAATCTAATGGATCAACATTGGTCATATATATATATATATATAATTGATTTAAAATGTTAACAAGAATCTGGAGTTTTTATTGAAATCACGCTATCACGCGAAGACGCTAGGAAGTTATTTTACAACCCAATACTAAAGCCGCAATGCATACGGTTTGTTTAAAGGATTTCCTGATTTTAAACAATAGATCGCATAAGCTTTTATTTTAGACCTATAAGACTTCAGATATAAGCACGCTCATTGGTCTGAAACAGTACGAATCTCTCTGTATCTGTTGAGTCCAAGAATCATCATGGATTGTAGTGTAACAGATGTTTTTTTTTTTTTTCAGTATTAGTTGTAAATAACCCTTGGCTTAGAATCGTCTAAGCATAAAAACCAAAGCTGAATTTAATCTCAGAGTTCAGACTTATTGTAAAGAGCAGTGGATAAATATGGCGTAATTAGAAATTAAAGGGCACAATGAAGGAGAACAAGAAGACGAATTATCAAAGAGAGAGATGTAAGGGCTACGCTAATTGGTCGGCCGGCTCCCCCCACCCCTGCAATTAGTGAGCAAGGCTCTTTGTGGTTGGCCAATTCGCTACAACTTGTTTAGTATAGGGCAGGGCGGCTTGCTGGACCGAGGTTACTCCTCTTTGTCCCCAGTTTGTCTCTTTGAACTATTTACTTAACGAGGAATCGCCGCAAAGCTTGTTAATTATACATTATTGTAGAATAGAAAATCCTTTTACCATGGGTCTTATTCCCAAAAAGATAACATAAATATTACAAATAAAGATAAAATATCTGTCCAGAATACATTAAATAAATTTAATTATTTACAAAGGAAAAGGGATTTTATGGATTACATAGAAGTTAATTTATTTATCTATATTTATAAAAGCCAGTTTCCATCCGCTCAATTATGCAGTCATCACTGTTTATAAAAAATGAGAATGCCTAAGAAAATAAAATTTTTAATGGAGGTTCCTACTCCTGACTATATGTGCAATAATACGGCTGGTTTTGGGAAAATTTGTTTCTAAGTACTCGAAAAACAAAACGATTTCTAAAACCTCTGAAAAAATTGTTTTTTGATTAACTCAGAAGCTATACATCTCCTCATAGATTGTAATTTTAAATTTCTAACTGCATTAAAGCGCGGTTTGAACTGTACTTCCTTGACTTAAAACAGGCCTTTGACCTTTGACCAAGTCTGGCACCCCAGATTGCTTTACAAACTCCGCAATTTTCTCCCCCCTACATACTTCCTTATCAAGTCCTACCTCACTCAAAGATCCTTAAAAGTAAATCATAATAATTCCTATTCATCCATTTTTAGTCAGTATTCCTCAAGGCGGTATCCTAGGACCTATTCTTTTTACAGTTTATACAGCTGGTATTCCATCTCATCCTAAAACTTTCCTTTCTGCCTATGCTGATGACACTTATGTGTTATAAGTCAATACTGATCCAACTATTGCCTCTCAAACTCTCCAATTCCACATCAGAGACCTTGAGGTATGGTGTCAGAATTGGAGAATTAAAATAAATGCCAACAAATCCAACCAAATTACCTTTACCCTTAGCCGTAAACCTATTATTCTGCCCTACTGCTTTGTATCCATGTTTCGTGTGCAGGTTTCCATGGAAACATGTTCAAGTGTTCTTTTTTTTTTTAATCTGGTGCGCAAACACATGACTTTCACTTACCTCCACTGTTAAAATCAATGAGAGAACATTTATAAAGTTAGACTCGAAAAAAAGGTTAATGAATTAAATTGAGTTTTGATAGAAACATTAATTTCATTGAATAATCTATTATATTGCTATCTACCAGATTCAGTTAGTTTTATCCACTTTTAATCATTCTTCATTACCTTTTACAACTTTGTGTATAAGATAATATTTTTCTAAAATCATTAGTTTTCCAACAGTATATTACACATCTACTGTTCTTATGTTAGAAAAAAAAGAAAAATGATGCTTAAAATATGTTTCATCTTTTCTCCTTTCCTTGGATATCAATTTCGTTCAACCTTTTACTATTTACCAGTTTTTCATCAATACTAACAAGATGATTCGGTTATTCTTTTTCGGTTACTTATTAATTTGTGAAATAAAATGTTAAGGCCATTTAATATGAAATAAGTTGTACAGATACATGCTTAAAAGTGTTTGTTGGCCATTTATGTTTTTATATTTGTTTTATAAAAGCAGTCATTAATTGAACTTTATAGTAAAATTGTGAATTTGGTGATCATAATTTTTTTGTTAAATCATCATAGAATAATTATCAAAAATATGATTAAGTACCTAGATAATTTTTTTTTTTTTTTTTTAATTATGCCTTCCCATTTCGGCTTCCGCCATTAAGGATCTGGCAGTCCAATACCACTCCGATCTTGATGGAGTTTCAGCTCTTATATTTTTTAACCGGGATCATACTTTTAGATGCGCTGCATCCATTTCACTATTATCAGAACAAAGGCAGCAAAGTGGAGACTCTACCACCCCGATCCGATGCAAGTGCTTCACAAGCTAGTTATGGCCGGTAAGCATTCTAAACCGGACAACTGCATCTCTTCTCTTAAAATCCACGTTAACATGTATCCGTTCTTCCTCCGGAAGTAGTTTGCCCCAGCGCTTGTTCATCGAACTTTCTCTTAGGGAATCCATTAGTAAAGCATGTTTTGCTCTCTTAGCTTCGTCCTTAGCTCTGGGATAGGAAATTTGATTGATGAACTGATCTGAAGCTGCACCTTCTTTTGCAAGCTTGTCAGCTACTTCGTTCCCATGAATACCGCAGTAGCCCGGAATTCATTGGAAAACTGCCAGCAAACCCTGTTCAATTTTAGTTTGGTAGTTCACAACACCGTTATCCTGAGACACATTTGGCTGCGTAGCTGCAATGATGGCCGCCTGTGAATCCACAAACAAGACAATGCTCTTTGCATCTATATTTCAGAGAGCGTGCAAAACTAGTAATATAGCACGAATTTCACTGTTGAAATTTGTAGACAATTTCCCTACCGGCTTTGAGATTTGAAACAGATGTGAGTACACGCCTTCTCCTCCATTGTAACTTGCATGTTAATCTGAACCATCGGTGTAGACAAAGATAAAAAATGTAAAACTGTGTATAAAAGTAAAAATATTTTATTTTGTTGAATACCAAATAGTTTACCATTTTCATATACGAGAATATATTCAAGGATAAGATTCGGGTAGTGGTTAATAAATTATTACAAAAAATAGCTAAAACTATTTATTGTGAAACCTAAGTTTGTAGATCCACATTAAGGTTCTTCTTTAGGGCTAAATAGTAAAAAATGTACAGTGTATGGGTTTATATAGAGATAATAAATTGATTAAGTATTGCTATGAAAAATTAAAATAGAAATATGAAAAACAAAAAAGATTAAAAACAATTGCGAAAAGTGAATAAAAAGTAAGAAAACAAATAAAGCAATGACTTAATACATTAAGATGAGTTAATAGTAAAAATTGTAAAATTAAAATTGAACATGGTTGACTGAAGTTAAAAAATGTTATTAGATCTAAGTACTTTGCTTTTCCCTCTGCAAGTGGAGGAAAAGGCCCAGTCTGAGGCTGCTATAGCAAATTGTAAATATTGTATAAAGTTATGATTGTGTGCATGACGTTAATTTATTTCTTACTTCTTTATATCATTTATTTGTATTTATCTCAATTATAGGTTGTTGTTTTTTGTATACATATTACATTTTATTTAATTTCATTTTATCATTGTTTTTTGTATATATTGTGTGAATGGGATCTTATACCACTATTACTAATGTTCATTTAGAAACAAATTGTAATATATCTCAATAAATAAATATTAAAAAAAAAAAAGATCTAAGTAAGTAAATTCTGGTTCATGCACCACATGACATTCACTTAAATCCTAGTTACTAGTTGTTAAGATCACTTCAACACCTTTTAAATAAAGTCAGAGAAGAAAAAAAAATTAAGAATTACATTGAGTTTTGATAGAAACGTATGTTTCATTAAATAATCTATTTTATCATGGCTGACCTCATACACACATACAGCTTTTTTTTGTTGGACTTGGTCATTTGGATTCAGGAGACCCTAAAACGTGTATTTGTGTGAAAACTTGAATTCTGGATTTTCACCATCGCTATACTTTCCCATACTATATATTTCATATATAGGTAACTGAAAGTAATACAAAATACCAGATATAACAATAAGCAATGATAACTAAATAAATAATAATAATAAAGACAATGGTAAGTAAATTTAAAATATAAAGTAGATCATATTTTGTAATATGATAATATGAAAATTAAACAATTTAATTTTATTATTTTGTTTTATATTTCATTAATTATTATAGGTTATTATTCAATAAAATTACTTCATTCAAAAATATTTCTAAGTTCTTAATAAGGGTTTTATTAATGAAACAAAAATCACATTCAATAAACTTTAAAGAAGGGAAAAAATACTACATAAGCGCTATCTATGGAGGACAGTTTGAAACTATGGAATAACTGAAGAATCAAGTACAGACTTAAAAATTAAACAATATATTTGTTAATGGTTGTTATATTTTATTAATTTTATTTTTTATTTAATATTTATTTTACCTAAATGTGTTTTTTAATTAAAAGTATGTTGTTGTTTCTAATAACTTTCTTCTTAACTTGCTTTTTGTTCTTAGCAACATGTATTATTTTGATCATATTTGTGATTATCCTTATTCTTACATTCTTTATGACATTTTATGTCCTCTTTTTGATATAAAATTTTATTTATGAAACCATAAAAAATATATCTTCAAAAGATCTTTAATCAAAACAATATAACGTTAATATCTGCAAAGAAATAACGATATTTTAAAATGTCATTATTTCTTTACAGATATTATCAAGATTTTTCTTTAATAAATTCAACAGTGGTTGATACCCAAAAACATAGTCTCCTACTCTGATTCTATCAGTTCAATAGAAATCTTAATTAAAATATATTTTGGAATATCCATGTTTATTTGCTACTTTGATCAAAATATTGCCTGGGTGTTCTCGTTTACAAAAATAAGAATATTAGAATAAGATTGTAATTTTGCTTTTTACTTAAATATTTTATGTAAATAATGCAATATTGATGTTTTACATTCTTGATATTCTATTTCCTAAATTATATCAGTTTTGATTATGTTAACTCTTATTAAGATTGGTTACTATGGCAATGTTTCACTTTAAATATTCATTACTTGCTTTGAAATATTTTACTATTTATGATGGTATTGTGATCACCTGTTGGATTGTGGCTGGGCAGGTTCTATAACAGTTTTCTATACCCAATGTCGTGAGTTCGAACAAGGTATACCAGGGATAAAAATTAATTTTACTTTTATTAATTTTTTTACAGATTTTACTCTATTAAAAATTTGTTAACTTGTAAAAGAAATACATCCCATGCTAACATTGTTATAAAACTGTACAATGATAAATACCATCACCAGTGCTAACATTGTTGATAAAAAAATCAATGGTAAAAAAAAAGTAATATTGAATATTTATAGGTAGTTTCTATTTTCCAACATTTTACTGTAATGAGTGATAAACCAATTGTACATTGGATAGTTTTTTTGTTTTATTGAATTGAATGCATTGAATAGTTTTATTTTGCTTGTTTTATTTTTAATATATATAATCCTAAGGGTAGGTTTTGCACAACCCAGTCACTATAAAGTGGGTAACTAAAATTTAATAATAATTATAAATCTTTATTTATTCTGGGACGAGTCCCTTCAGAATACAAATTTTACAGGAAGCACAAAAATTTCTCATTAATATATTGTTAAACCAACTTATTTCATTATTTTTGCATTAAAATATAGACTTTTTTTTTTTTTTTAATTTATTTTGACCGTGAAATGAGATTTTATATCTGCTTATACAATAAATAAATATGCTAACAAGTGATATGAAAGTGCAAAACTACATTACATACTATAAAATAGATTAAAAATAAAGAAATGACTATCAGTAAAGCAGGTCTTTTGGCCAGTGCCTCAATAATCTGTGCGGATTTAAGGGTTTGTGGTAGTGGATAGGTTTTGAGTCAGTGGGTTTAAATTTAGGGTCAGTCTGTTGTAAAATTTATTTTAGCTATCTGTGGCTATTGCAATGACGAATGGAATGTGCTGGTCAGTATGTAGTGTCTAGTTAGATACAATAAAAAGGGATGTTTACAATTTTCCTAAGTAATGTTGATTGAAATGATTGGATAATTTTAATGTTGGACTTTTTTGCAGTTCCCATGACTCGATGCCATAAGTCCAAATAGGTTTTATCAGTACTTTATAAATAGTTGATTTATTTGTCAATGATAATTTTGAACGTTTATCCAATGATCTCAAAAGAAGTCCATATCATTGATTAAATTTTTTCTTCTTCATTTGAGGTGGTCTGCCCATGTCAGTCGTTTGTCTAGGTAAAGGCCTAAATAACGTACTGTGTCGGACACTGGTATTGGAATATTATTGAAAAAGATCTGAAGGCAAGAGTCATGTTTTACAGAAAATGTGACAGACAGGCTCTTTCATTCATTCATTTTTATTTTCCATGTTTTTTCCCAGCAAGCTATGTCGTCCAGATGTTCTTGGAGTGCCTGAGAAGCCTTAGAGGCATCTTTGTTGGATGTCAGAATAGCTGAATCGTCGATAGCGGTTGCTGTAAGTGTTTCTGGATGCTGTGGGATGTCAGAGCTATATACATTAAACAGTGTTGGACCTAACACGCTTCCTTGAGGTACACCTGCTTTTATTTGTTTAATACTAGAGAACTCTGAACCGACCCTCACACGTAAAAAAATATCTTTCAAGTAAGATTGTAAAATGAGATAATATGTTCACTAAAAAAGTTTTTTAACTTAGTGAGCAAACCTCCACCCTTTCAACCTATCCATCCTTATGGCATCAGATAAGCACATGTCGTTAAATAATAATAACACTTCACAGATAATTTTTTAGTAGATTATTTGTTTCTTTCTTTACCTCACCTAAAGAAACCAAGAGCTAGTGATTTAAAATTCACTGTTTAAAAACTTAATACTAGAAAAACCACCAGATTAAATAAATATATTTGAATATGAAAATTTAAGATTCAAAAATCTTTTTATAACCTTCTATAAGGATGATGATGATGATAGAAAAGTTATTTTTTTTATTTATCTATATATATTGAACTTTGAAATTATTATTCCCGAGAAGGTATTGGTTACTGTCCTTTGCTTTATGTCGCAGATTATTATTATTTGAATATCTGTATGATCAACTCTTGTTTTATATTCTGTGATATATAATCATAATTTATTTATATTAAATACAATCTGTCGTTAATTATGACAGAAAAAAAGATCATGAATAGTTCCGTTGGTTTTGGTTAGCTTGTCGGCTTGGGTTGTCCAGCAGAATCCACCCTGCAGCTCTCCTTGCTCAGCTGCATTCGGATTTCATCATGACATGTCCTGCCCAAGTCCACATTTATCTAGTGTAGCTAATGGCGTTGAAAACTCTGGCTCACATGATTTGGCCAAAACATTGGCAAAACCTAAAAATTCTGCTAAGATTAACTATTTATTATTTCTCTATCAACTCAACAGTCGATCATAAGCCCTTAAATTAATTTTAGAAAAATATAGTAAACACTTTTTACTTCATTCCTATATTGAAACATATGATGGTGAGGAATAATATTTTGACCATCATCAAACAGTTGAAAGTTGAAACAGTACTTTTTTATTTATTCTACAATGAGAGGCCTCTGGTTGGGATCTCGCAGAACTATCCCCAGCAGAACAAGGTCTTCTGGGTGGCTGAGGTATTGGTAATTGGGTAATGTCCATGTTGTTCCAGAATATTATATCAGGCGGTCTGTGGATTATCCATCATCGTCTGTATGGATGTTAGTTTAGTTTAGGTTCCTACCTAATTTTATTTATTTTTATTGGTTTTGTTTTTTATTTCCTTTTTACTTTCACTTACCTATATATGAAATATATAGTAAGGGAAAGTAATGTGATTGTGAAAATTTTTGAATTCCAGTTTTTGACAGAAATATACGTTTTAGGTTACCCTGAGTCCAAACAACCAAGCACCACAGAAATATCTGTGTGTGTGTGTGTCCTTGCATGAAAATGAAAAGGTGTACGGAACTGAAAATTTATATTTGGGATACCTATATGCCCGAGATATTATAGCAACTTTTCATCAAATTCAGCGTAGCAGAAGAGTCACTTTATACCACGCATTTTACACCTTTCCAACAATTTTATTCAATATGGCTCTAATGATTTTGATTAAACTCTCTATATTGAAACAAAATTTAATGGACTTTAATATCGTGTAGGTTTCAAATGATTGACAGTCAGACAGGGCTTGAATGCCAATATTTTAAATGTTCTCCTTCTGAAGTACCTTTAGTTTTGTAGATTCTATAATTACCATATTAACTTGTTATAATTGATAATAAACAGATGTATAGGTTGAACGAATCCGATTTCCAACTAAGGGAGAAAACTGCAAAAATATTTTTTAAGGCAATTTTTTTGTTTTTGAACATAAGAACAGTAATATATGTGTATAATATACCATTGGAATGCTTAACATTTTTGAAAAAATATTATCTTATACACAAGTTGTAAAAGTTAACAAAGAGTTATGAAAAGGCAATTATATTAACTGATTATTTTAGATAATAATAAAATAGATTTATTTAATAAAACACATGTTTCTATTGAAATTCAATTTAATTAATTATTTATTAGTCTAACCCATTTTTATCCCTGACTGTATTTGAAAATTCTTTAATTGATCTTAAGAATGGCTGTAAGTGAAAGTCGTGTATAGGTTTCATAAAACTAACCATATCATCTGATTAGCATTGCAAAAAACATCTAAATACAAGTTGAACGAATTTGATAACTAATTAAAGGAGAAAAGATCAAACATATTTTTCAATGCAATTTTTGTGTTTTTGAAGATAAGAACAGTAATATACATGTATAATATACCGTTGTAAAGCTGAAGATTTAACAAAAAATATTATCTAATACATACACAAAATTGTAAAGTTTAGCGAAGAGTGATGAAAAGTTGATAAAACAAACTGATTTTTTTAGAGAATAATATAATAGGTTATTTAATAAAACACATGTTTTTATTGAAATTCATTTTAATTAATTCTTTAACAATTTATTTTTATCTTGAAATGTATTTAAAAATGCTTAAATTGAATTTACCAACAGAGATAAGTGAAAGTCGTGTTTTTGACGCACCAGATTTTTATAATATATTGTGAGTTATCTTTTTACTTAAATTTTGTTTTGATACTGTTGTTCATTTTGGTGTGCATTTTCCCATTTTATTTTTATTTTTTTGTTTTGTATGGAATGCACAGTAAATCAAGATTTAACATTGCTCTCTAGGGATTAATTTTTATTTTCATTTTAAAGCAATTTTAGGATGAAAATATAACATAGTCCCATATATATATATAATAAATAAAAATATATTTTTAAAGAAGAAAAAATAATGAAACACTGACAGAAAATAAGAAGTTGGTTTTGGGTATGGTTATTAAAACACTGCAAATAAGTGAAATTAATTTATTTTTCCTGGTAATAAATATATCTTATAGTGAAAAATATATTTTATTAAAGTGTAGGAATGGATTATGAAGGTGTTAAATATCTTCCTAAAATATAAAAATAACTTCTATATGCCTTTTTCATTTTAGGCAACCTGTTACTTAGTTACGATAACAGATATTTTATGAATTTAAACAGTGATTTATCTATATCAGATAAAATAATATGATTTTGTATTTGTAATTCTCTAAAGGTTATTATCGCAGTGTGAGTTAGTGTATAAAGTTAATCTGTGCTCTGTATTTTAAAAATGAATCATTTACAATTATATTCTGTTTTGAAGTCAAGTAAATAGCTATAAAATTTTCACAAAGAATCTGTGTTCACTCACTGAATGTACAAAGGCCTCAGTAAAGTCAAGAAGCATAATATTTTCTGACTGCTGGAAGTTGTACAAGGATCTTTAAAAAAATACCTGGAATGCAGTACAGTCATTATACAGTTAATCATTCCAGAAATTTTACAGACCCCATAAGTGGTGTACACACCCAACAAGTTGAGTGATTGTGCTCATCAGTTGAAGACCACAGCAAAAAATAACTTGTAACTTGTGTGAGTATGGAGGCGTCGTAACAAAGGCAAGGATTTATTGATAGAGATTTTATTGGCAATGAAAGTCTATTGGCCTCCACAACAATAACCTTTTCTTTTTTTTTTTTTTTTGCAATATTTCTTGTTAATAAGTTAGATAGTAATTAAATCGTGCTTTTCAATTATGATGTAACCTTTGTTATTATTTAAATAAACGTTATCATACTTTAGTAACAGGTTGCCTAAAATGAAAAAGACACATAATTTATATATATTTATAAATACTTTTAGCCATCCCCTATGCCAGAAATGGCTTGATAGGGTAAAAAAAGAGAACAAAAAAAAATCTGGCGAGCGCATTCAATTCAAGAATTTTTAAACAAATTTATAAACGAAAATAAATTGTTAAAGAATTATTTAAATTGGAATTTAATATAAACATGTGTTTTATTAAATCATGTATTATATTATTATCTAACTTTTACAATAGTATGTATAAGATAATATTTTTCTAAAATCTTTAACATTCTAACGGTATATTATACGTTCTTAATATAGAAAAAAAAAAAACATAATAAAATTGTTTTGCTCTTTTATCCTTTAGTAGTCCAACTAATTCGCTCAACATGCAGATTTAGCCGTCATTTATCAATGATAATAAGATTATGTGCCTATGTATATTACTGTTCTTAAGTTCGAAAATTGCGTTAAAAAAATATTTGTGCAGTTTTCTCGTTTAGTTGTATTTCGAATTCGTTGAACATACATATTTACCTGTTTTTTAGCAATGCTAACCAGTCGATATGGTTAACTTTTTCGTATATACAAAATTAAAGGTACTTTAGAGGACATTTCTTTGAATTATCGGCGTTTAAGTCCTGTTAAACTATTTCAATCAGAATGAAACATACATAGATATTAAAGCAGATTAAATATTACACCGATATGCAAAGTTTAATCAAAATTGTTAAAGCCATTTTTGAAAAAATATGAAAAATGTACAAAATGCATGGTATAAAGTGGGCACTTTTGGTCGGACAATTTCGGTAAGGAACTTTCTGTAACATTTCGGCCATACGCGCAATTAAATAAAATTTCAGTTTTATACAATTCATCTTTTTCGGGCAAAACTTACTACAGTACAGATACACAGACGTTTTCGCACGACTTGGTTATTTGTTGAACCCAGAGGACCCTACGCGTATTTTCGGTGAAAACTCAAATTTTAAAATTTTCATGATAACAATAGTTTACCTTACTATATATATATCATTTATAGTTGAATGAAATTAAAAAGCATTAATGTGAAAATCTGATTTTGATCAGACTCCCCTTCTTCTAACGTATTGATGTTGAATTTGGTATTCACCAAGAGCGAACATCGGGTTTTCGTTTGGGAAGAAAAGTGGCTAGAAAATTTTAATAGAAAATTACCCATATAGAAAGTGGATAGAACGTTATTTTTTTCCAAATACTGTCATCTAAAAATATATCATTCGAGAATTACGTTCCTGAAAGAAAAACAATCTGAGGAAGTAAAAACTAAACTAAACTTTTTATAGTAATAACTATTATTTTATTTTCATTTGACCCAATAAGTTTTAAACCCCTACCCATATTATACTCTTGTTAATATGATTTATAATATGAGTAAAAATTTAATTGGTTGAAATTCTATGATATTGTGGGTGTATGGTGTGCTCAAATGTGAGCCTTATCAGAACATTTCGACCACAATACTTTTCCTTACTATATATTTCGTATGACAGTAAGTGAAAGTAAAATTTTCTTCATTAAATATAAAATTTAATAAATTTTCCATTAACTAGATATTAATGGAGAATCTGCGTTTATAAGAAGGTGATTAATGGATTTAAATATAATTATACTTATTTTACATATTTTGTTATTTATTTACTATTATATAATTTCACTGTCGCTATGGTTACGGATGAGATTAGTGCGCTACCTGGACGCTAGGGCGAGCCACCATCTCCTAATTCTCTGGACAGATTATAAATTAATTATTGGAATAATTAACAATTATAAAAAATAAAGATCATAATATAATTATTTAATGAATAAATTTAGGTAAAATTAACAATAAAATATAACACCTTCCTTCCACAAGTAGATTGAACTCCACGAGAAGAAGCGAAAAGAAGATGGACTCTCGAACTGGCGAGCCGAAGTGAAGACATGACTTTGTAAAGTTATTATCTAATGTATTAACCTTGCGCAGAGGCAATATCGTAACCAATGAAGGTCTACTGAGGTGCGATTATTGCTAGTTGAAAACTTTTACCAATACCCCGCCATGGGCTTGTGAAATACCAAGCCTATCGGCAATTTTTGGAAATCCCTACGGGGATTCAGAATGTGAACATCAAGGACTATAGATCAGTAGGACGACTCTCAGCAGGTCTCGAAGGCTGCTATCGATTAGTGTATAGTTAAGATTATAAATACTATTCTGATCTGAGAAGAGAGATTTATATCTATCCGTTACTGGTTTAATATAGTAACAGAGAGGATAAGAGATTTCTCTTCATTAACTGGGACAAGGGATGCAGTACCCAAGAAGCACCTGTCACCAGACTTCAGGGACATATAATCTGTCCATATTGTGTATCATACATGGCTTTGACGTCGATAAAATATAATACCGTGAATACACAATCAATTTTTTAAACTTAGTTTATCGGCTTTTTATCACTATCCATTAACGTTTACAAGCTTGTATATAGGATAATATTTTTCTAAAATCTTAAGATTTCCAACGATATATTATACATCTGTATTACGGTTTATAAATTCAAAAAGCCCGTCCAATTTTACATCGATAAAGTTAGTTTAATCAAAATCGTTTTTGAGAAAATCATAAATAGGTGTAAAGTGCCTGGTATAAAGTGGGTCTTATGGTCAGCTGATTTTTATGAAAAAGTTGCGGTAACAACTCGGGCGTATAGTTGTCTTAAGTATGAAATTTCAGTTTCATAGGAATTTTCGTTTTCGCGCTGAACTTACCACACACACAGACACCCAGACCTTTTTGTGAGACTTGGTTATTTGGACTCAGGGAACCCTAAAACGTGTATTTCCGTTGAAACTGGAATTCGAAAATTTTCACAATCGCGATACTTTTCTTTACTATATATTCCATAATAGGTAAGTGATGGTAAAAGGAAAACATATTTCTTTTCAGTAACTAAGACAACGGATCCAGTTCCCAATTACCTGTTACCAGATTTCATGGGTATCGCATAATGTTTCTATATTATGTATGATACATGACTTTGACGTCGATAAAATATATCATGAATACACAATCGATTTTTTTAAATAACCGGAAGTGCAGTATTTTAATGTTGTAAGATCGGATATCAAGGAACTGCTTTGAATAACCATGAGGAAAGAAAGGCCAGGCCAATCAGCGTTTTGTCACTTATAGAATATTACAAAATTAATACAGAATATTTTCGCCTCGATATAGAAATATCGATATATCGAAGACTAAAATATCTCAATATCGATAGGTTCTTCACGATATTATCGAAAATGAAACTTGGTAATTTTTCTTCACCACTGAGAGATTACATAGAAAATAAAACAACTTTGTTAAAATGACTGCAACAACAAATATCATAATTACATTTCTGGTTTAACTGATATTAATAAAATAACATATAATATATTGGTTTAATATCAATATTTCGCAACACAATTAGATAGTGTAAATCAAATTAAACATCAATATGATAGCAATAAACTAAATATCGATATAATGATCGATATCTAATGGCCTAAATATGTCTTACAACTATGAATATTGCTAATATTAAATATTATGTAACAGATAATTTCCTAATGGTTCACTAATTTGTTAAATAAGAATATGGTTAATTTAATGGAAACAATAAACCCGTAGCTGTACAAGCCATGAAGGGCCTTGGGCTGAGTACATATAGAGATTGTTACTGTTTATAGGGGTAACAGTGCTCTGCAAGGTCATTAGGTCCCATTCCTCCAATTTTGGGTACCCACCTTGTAGAGGTTGGGTCTCTGCCCCAGGAGGATCTCCATACCCTAGGGTCGCCCCCCGGCTGAATTTTGAGGATAAATAATATTCTGCCACAGCCGGGATTCGAACCCAGGACCCCGAGACCAGTAGCCCAGTGCTCTATCCACTAAAGCACGCCGCTCCCTGATTTAATAGAAAAGTAAAGATTTTTAAAATGTGGTTTAATATTATTAAGATTTTTCCCAAGTTGATTTACGAAAGGTTTGGAGCGAAATACATAACCTCCTAAACCGAGTTCTGTTAGTTCAAAAATCATCTTTTATTAAGACATATTTAGGAATTAGTAGGTGTGTCCCACTCTCTCCCTTCCAAACAAACCAAAAACATATTTTTCTATTTTTTAGTGAAATAAAAAATACTTTGTTGTGGGTTGTTAAGGATTTCTTTAACTGGAATCGAAGTATTTTCTAGTTCCATCAAATACACAAAACAACATATCAGTATTTCTCCGCTATCATCAAGATATCGTATTTTCAAGACCAATATCGGATGCCACTAGGGTTAGTCCAGGCAATGAAGGTCAAAAATGGCCTTATGTCGGAAGAAATTAGAGACAAGCTGAATTTTTGCCAGTTGTTAGAGCTCATTAAAAAGACCATATTCTCCAAAAGTCCTCCCCACCCCCCCCCCCCTTATACTGACCCCTCCACCCAAATTTGAACTTAATTTTCCAAGCGTTCAGGATTTGCTTCATGTCTTTCTTATTACCTATCTAATACTTTATGTCAATGGGTTCTTTTCTTGCTTAGGTTGTTGTGGTTAGATAAAGTATATATACATTTTCTTCTATGATCAATAATTTTGCCGTTATTCGCTAAATACAATAATTGTTCATTGAAAAATAATTTCATTCTTAAATAGAATATTGTCTAATTAAAATTATTAGAAATTCTTTAGGGCAGCTTTTCCTATTTAAAATGATGTATATAACCACATATTTAAATGCATACCCATTTATTGACGAAACGAAATACCACTAAAAATACCACTGGGCGCTCATCACAGTTTTAGTATAGATTAAATACGTTTAAGCAATGTGATAATGCCATATTACATTTATAATTGTGAATAATTGTTATAAATTATAGTTTTTATTTGCTACTGAGTTTTGGTGTTGGTGGGAGGATTTCTTTAAACAATTTTTAATTTCTTGATAAATAGATAAATTAAATTGTTGATAAAAGTCCTTGAACATGTTTACTTTGCAAATAATCAAATTTACAAATAATATATAACAACAGTTGATCGTTAATAAATTCAGAGGGATGATACCAGGACAAGAGAACACAAACAAATCGTTCTAACTATTTATTGCCAACGTTTCTCGACCCATATTGTAGGTTTGATATTTCTCACTACTGTACCTTGAGGTGACATGATGAAGACCTACAATAACCTTGGCGATAAATAGTTAAAACTATTTCCATAAATAATCTTTACCGCCACTAGGACCATCTTCAAGATATCTGGCTGTGTTCGGGCCCGAATGTGTATATATTTCATTACTAATTTACATGCATATGAATTATATGTTCTATTTTGTATACAGTGGTTTTTTGTTACTACATTCAGATAATTTTTGTTTTATATACAACATTTTCATTCTATTCTATTTCATTAACTATGTTCTTTAAAATTAAGCACAATAAATTTTTATTATGTATAGACTTTAGTCCTTTTTATTAATTATTAATTATATTGTTAAAATGTCTCATATTATAACTTTAAATATTTTATTTCGAAGAAAGGAAGCCGGGGTATGTTTATACCCAAATAGTGTTAATTTGTTTACGGCTTATCTTTCTCGCCAGTTCTTTTTGGACGCTCACACAAACAGGAGACGACACAGTGGACAATATGACCGATTTAGGTGGACAAAATTCTGAAACTTGTTTATATTTAACCTTTGGGGTCCCAGATCACGGAAAAAAATATGAAAAAATATATAAGAAAAAATTAATAATAATAATAATAATAGGCTTAGCGAAACCGAAGGTTCGATGCCGATACCACCAAATTCCGCCTGCACAGACTCGTCCAATGTTCACCATTCAAGCCCAAGCCCCCGAGATCAGCCTTAACGCAATCCTCTCATCTCCGCTTCGACCTACCTTTCGGACGCCTACCAGTCGGATCAGCAAATACCAACTTTCTCGGAATCCGCTCGTCATCGAGCCCAACAACTTTACTCGCCCATTTGAGTCTCCGCGATGCAATCAGCTCGATTATATTCACAGGATGCATGTTCCGCAATTCCTGTTGTGCAACCTTCTAAACTCCCCAGTGGCCTCATCTCTCTTTGGACCAAATATTTTAATAAGAAAAAAATATGAAAACTAATTAATTTTTTGACACGATTGGCGAGCGCACAGTGATCAAGCATTAAGCTTATTTGATAAAATCTAAAACTCCCCTATATTTTACGTTTGAAGTCCCAGAATACGGAAAAAATAATAAAACTAATCTAATTATGGCTCGGAGTTGCTAATACATGTATTTTATATCATTTAGTAAACTCTTCAAATTATAATTGTAAAACTTTTGATTCTGAGTATTGTGTCTGAAAAAAATTATGTATCACCCAAAACGCAAAAAATCGCAAAAGTTCTTTGTAATATCTAAAGACTAGAAAGATTGATGAAACAAATCCTACAAACAAGTCCTTGGGGTAACTTGGGGGTTATATAGTTTTTTTTTATTTAATAAGGGCTTACATTTACAAATTCCTAAATTAACTCTAGAGGTATATTGCAATGTATGTTCAATAACGAGTTAGGAAATAAAATGTCTTTGAATATAACACACCTTGAACAGAATAAATGGCCATCGAATAAAGATAAATCCCACTGCCGGTTATTAAGGACTTGAGCGAACAGGAATGATTTACTCATTTGGTATTTATTCGTAAAAACAGTATGG